>OZ014557.1:16017034-16617034 GCA_963966155.1 Clivina fossor
ATAAAATATAGTTTGTCTGTAATATACAATAAAACTGGTACAGTATACATTATATAGATCAGAATCTTTTTTTTTCCTAAGTTTTTTTTTATATATAAAATATATTATTTTGTTATTCAATTTTTTTACAATTAAAAAAATGTAATTAAGTATATGTATTTATAAGAAATTTATTTTTTGAATTGTATAATTTAAATCTGGAAAACAGAAGAATGAATTTTTAACATAAATCTATTCTAATATTCATTAAAAATGTCAGTCCAGAAGACATATTTACTGTATTAAAAATATTTCAAATAGGTTTCTTCGTTTTCCAAAATTTAAATTAAATATTTACCTAATTAATATTTACCTAAGCGCGCGACCTATTTAACGTACACTGTACCGAATTTACGGATATTCAACCGTCTTCGTTACGCCATTTCTGATTGGCTTCGCGTCGCGCATCCGGAACAAGTTGACTACGCATACCGCCTAAAACATTATTAGTCGCTTCCGATGCAATTATGATTGGTTTCACGAATGTGGGAGGAATTTGTCGTAATACACCACCGACTGCGCCGCTATAACCTTTCTGCTCGTGCTCCTGCGATGCTACACTGACAATATTTTGAGCTGTTTCACCAATTCCCTAAAAAAACAAAAAACAATTTTTGCTAATTAGTTTTTTTGGGTCAAACTGTCGAAGATGGAGCCTCAGCTTCAAAATGGATGAAATTTTGTCAGGTTAGGTTAATTTTTTGGCATTTTGGAGCTAAAGCCCATCATAGACAGTTGGACTAGTTTTTGGTTGTTTGAATAAATTGATTATTAGATGAATGACCTCTTTAACGACCATATAAGCATTGGCCATTCCTTCTCGGATATCTTGTGGTTGGCCATAATGTCTTCTACGTCCTTTATGGCCCTTCGTTCGTTTACGAACACTTGGTCCAGGTGATACCATGTCATAAGCAGTTTCTGCTGTTGCCTAAGATATACAAAATATTTTAATGATCGATCACAGGTGTTTTAGAGTTCAAATTAACAACAATCATTTCGAAATTGTACCTGAATTAAATGTATAATTTTCGAAGTAAGTTCTAGGGCTGCCATAGCTGTAGATGTTGTGAAACTATTTGCACCACGTTGTAAGCCACGAACGAGTCGTCCATCTTTTTGATATTGTTCAATTGGTAACCAAAACAGGTCGCGAATACCTTGAACTAATTTGACGAAATCAAAATTATATTTACAACAAAATTACCGTGTTTTTCGGCTGGCATTTTGGTTTGACTTTGTGTTTTCTTATCAACAAACCAAATTCGAAATATGCGAACTTCTTTGTAAACATTTACAGTCCTAGCAAAAATTTTCAAAGCAACCGAAAACCTTACAACCAGCCTAATTCTTCTTTCAATCTCACTATCAAAGCGACCATACACAAATACATCTACCTGCTCTAAACATGCACCATCAACAGATACAAACATTCAGTCGTCAAGTTAACACAAGATTCATAACATTAATTCTATCAATCATCCTTCTCAGTTACTCTTCAAACATAAAAAATTTCTTAAACTGTTCAGCTAACCAAGAAACCAGTCCCGGAAATACTTATTAAAGAAATGTCTTACATAGTTGAACAAAAGAATGCATCGGTCCGAATCCTCCAAGCAGACTCGGTAACTGATGTTTCTTAATATCTTGCAGCCATTCGTGAAGAGCGTACGATAATAATTTATCGACACCGAGTAATCCGTGACGATGCGATAATCGTTTCAGATGTAATTCGGAACAGTTCAATTGACCTAGACCCATTAGTAGACCTGCTAAGGGTCCATGGGTCATATCGACACGTTTGCCTTGATAATCAAGACGTATTGGCACTTCGGGCGAGAAAACTACGTTTCTATAACACAATATTTTAGAAATAGATTATTTGGCAAATAATTAACATTAACGATAAGTAAGTTATCACAGGGAGTTACCTCGGCTTAAATTTAACTCTAAATGCGACCTTATTACATAAACCAATAATTCTCACCTAAAGTAAATCGGTGGACTATCTTCCGAATTACTTTGTATAGGTTTGGCAACTTGATCCTCTTCCTGTTTCGCCTGTTCCTCTTCCAGCAGTATTAGAAGATTATCGGAAACTAGTTTCTGCGCTTGTTCCTTGATTTCGGCTTCATTTTCAACGGTTACAGTCATAACGGGCGGTTGATGGGTTGGTGTTGCATGACGCGATTGGGTTGAACCGATTGATGCATTGCTGCCACCGCCACCATCGTCTTCCACTTTATTTACATTGCCGCTTAGCTCGTTAAAGAAATTAATGAGAAATAATAAGGAATCTTGATCGATATTTAGACGTAGTGGTAAGATTGATACGCGTAAACAACATTCTTGGGCTGATAGTTTCGGATCCGGACGAATATGTGTTGCTTTGATTACGATCTTGAAAAATATTATATATTTCAAAAATTAGAATTTCAACTTCAAGTTAAAAACATTGAACAAAAGTTCATAAGTGTATCTGTGAAATTAACTAGGCTGAGAACCGGAACTGAACCGAAAAAAAAACCGTTATTTTTGCTAGAACAAAAACGGAAATTTTCCCAAAAATTTCACAAGTTACTCAATCAATGAAACGGCTTGTTAAGCCATGTATCAATGACTGGTCCAATTAACCACAGACACGTGTTTCGCTCTTTAAGAACTCGTCAGTATATAAATACTTAAAATATTTTCAGTGTAATAATATGAAAAAAAAAAAAAAAACTTTTTACCATATTTGCATGAGACTGTTTCGGCCTAGCCTGACTTGTATGCTGATACAGAAACTTATTAAAATGACTCGAAGCTAGACGATCTCGTATTTCCAATTCGGAAACAAGCAGTACTTGTCTCGATGCCTGAATTGTATCATTCGGATAGACTTCATGTTGGAAACGTACCTAAAAAAATTCAATTCCAAAATTATTCACAAAACAAACTATCACAACGAAAACCTCATACTTTATTCAACTGCAACTCCATCAGAACATCATGATCTCTAGCAACACCGCCTTTAATCTGCCAGCTCATTGTCTGTAACTTTTTATCGGGCGTGCTAGTAAAATTAACCTCACCGGGTGTGGTTTTCGAATAAGTAACACCACCGTCTAAATGCTCATGATTTGTTAGAACATCGGAAAAATTCACAGCTTTCTTCACGACAATTTTACTCTCATCATCTTTCGGTGTCGAAGATTTAAAATCATAACCACCGTACATGTGCCATACCAGAGTCATTTCACATAGGGTGTATCGTAACACGGCAACCGGAAAATGTTTCGGCGGTTTCAAGAGATCGGTTTTACCAATGGGCACTGAGAAATGATTGTCGATAACACGGACTGGATCTTCGGTTAGCCAACGTATTTCGGGTTGATCACTTTTTGGCTAGATAAATTTTGTTTATATAATAAGATATATATAAATGTTTAAGAGTATATATATATATACCATAATTCCTAAACCTGCTTCGTCACCAACAAAGCAAAATTCTTCATCGGTATCCGAACTTTTGTTTGATCCTAAAGGTAGATTTTTGCGTGCTAAAGAAAGTGGAGTACCTGGTTTACTGGTTGATTGCTTTGTAGGTAATGGTTGATTTTCATCGGGGAAAAAGAAGACATCGACTCCAGATAATTGCGAATTTTGTAATTCCTATATGAAGAAAATATTTTAATTATTTCACTTTTTGATGCAGTATTTTTATAACAAATCCTTACGTAAAATCACTTTTTTAAATTTTCTACGAAATATTTTAAAGAAAGAGACACTGAATACTTATTATTATGTTATACAATCAATTATTTATTATAAATAATTTTGCTTTGAAACATATATTTACGTAGTTATTTTAATGTACATTTTTTCGAGATTGGTCTGACTTTAATCAATTAAATAAAAATCTAAAAAAATATAGTCAGAACCTAGCAAGTTTCCGTTAAATATTACACGTATTATTGTTATATTTATATTCATAAGTGCATAAAAATAATTAATAAACTCTTATTTAAACTCTTAATGTAAACGATTGTGCCAAAAAATAATAAATAAATGAAGACACATAATAATTACCTCGCCCGCCAGTATATTATTTATAGTAGTAACTGCTAAACTCTCCTTCATAGCTTCACCTAGGAGTTCATTAACGTGTTGATGTTGGCTCTTGGATAAATTACTAATATCTTGAGGTGGTTCAGCAACACTTAATAATTGTTCGCTGCCATCGGAAGATAAGGGTTGTTTACGTGGCGTACTCTGTACACTACTTCCACCCAAACTACAATCACTTCCTACCGACAACTGTTGCAGCGTTGTCAAATCGCCATCGCCCGCAAAATATGTTATCAGCTGCATTAATGCTCGACCAGTATCCGAACAAGTTCTTATGTGTAAAACGTTATTTGAGGCACGTAGATCTACATGGGGATTTAAACCACGAACCTAAAATATAATACTGGAAATATAAAACGAAACAAATAGCTGCATTATTAATTTACTTTATCACTTAACCGAAGACTTAATTCAAATAAACTTAAGTCTAGTACGCTGACATAATCTTTACGTAGATCGATAGAAGACAGAGATGGTATTCCGTTCTTCGGTGGTGCTCTATCGCTTAAAAACAACCCACAATCCTCAGCGATAAATCTAAGTGTTGATGTATTGGCTTGAGCTGTTAAATGACTCGACATACTGAAGCTGCCCAATGTTAGTACCGAACGGAGTGGTAAATATAACGGTCTGTTAAAAAATCGAAAATTAATATTTTTCAGAATTTATTGTATTAAAATATAAACTGTTTTAGGGATTAGAATCTGTTTAATTATTGTATAAAAACGACATTTAACGACAGAATCTAATCTCTACTAAAACAGTTTATATTTCATTTGAATTTGCTTGGAATATTCGATGAATTTCCCGCAATAACCTGTAATCAATAGCACAGTCCCATAGATGAAGATGTAATTCGGTTAAGACGCCCATTGGTATATAGCCGGGAATTGGATAATCGAGTACATCGAAAAAGTCGACCATTTGTGAGAACCAACTGTTTGGTTCGACACACATTCGATGACGCAATGTTGCTTTTTTTACACCGACAGCAACACGTATTGTCTGTAAACAAAAAATGTATGATATTATTATGTAAAGCTCAGTTTATTGTACAACTTTAACTGCACAGACCAAAATTAAAAATTTATAAATTTTATAATCTAGTTACTTGTATTTTGTTACGTCCTAGTAACTTGTTTCTATGTTCTGTTTATTTACTGTAAATGCCATTTGTACCATTTTTTTTTCCTGATGAAGACGTACGTTAAGTTAATTGAAAAGTCGATTATTAATAAATATTAAGACAGAACTAGAACCTAAAACCGTTTTATTTTGTAAAAAATTAGGTTATGAGTAAAATATGTCGTAAAGTGCAGAATTCCTTGGCGCTACGATTTAATTGCGCGTTAAACTGAATAAAAACTATACAGGGTATATGTATATTTTTCTCCCGTGATTAATTTGACAGATTATAAAATAAGTTAGAAAACGAGCAAAAATAAATAATAAATAAGAAATTGCTTACTTTAACGTGATGCGTTTCGTGACTGGCTTGAATTCGTACAGCAACCGAGAGCATATCACGATCGCCAGCTCGTTTTCCCGAACTGACAAGCACACCCGGTTCTGATCTGTAGATGGTTGGATACACATGCCTTGGAAGCGCCGAACCCATTTCTCGCAATGGCGGACTTTGACTAGGGGTTCCCGTTAAATCTAATCGTAATGAAAAATTGAGAATAACTATTTCGAAAATAAAACCATTTTTTGGATCAAAGTATTATATATTTTTAAATATGATATATATTAGGGTGCTTCTTATTTTGGCAAAGTCGGAAATTTGTTGCTCCCACCCGCCAAAATTATTCCAAATAAATAAAAAAAAATTTCCATACACTTCCCAGACCTGTCAGAAGATATTAACCCTTGCCTGTTGAAGGCTCAAAATTTGCATTTTACTTAAATGGGGAAATCGCCTTGTTAGACATTTTGGGATATAACTTTTATTGTATTTACTTTAAAAATATTTCAAAATAATCTCCAAAAAGCTAATGAAATATGCTTTTTAGTAGTCCAAAATTCATGCCATTTCGATGATTATTAACGGAGTGGTGTGAATTTAAAAAATATGGTTTCTGACTCAGAAAAAGCTATAAATGATTAATAATCCTTAATCATTATAGCTTTTTTCAAATTTAAGCGAAAATAACAATGCAATTGTCAACTAATTCGGAGATATCAAATTAAATACATGTAACCGTGTTTCTTTGGTCGAATATGCAGTTTCTGACAAATCTAACGTTGCACATTGCATTTCTTGCACTTCTTCACACATTTCCAATATTCAAACTGTAATAAACAAAAAAAAATAATAATAAACTTACCGCAATGGTACAACGTAGCTGAACGACTCTGAACACATACATAACTCAAATCTGGATTGCCCATAAATTGACTAACAGTGAAAAGCGATGAATCTTCGATCATCAATAAAAATTCGCCATGTTGTTCGGGAATAACATTCGTACTGGTATCCTAATAAATCCAAAAATTAAATCATTTTTAAATTCGAATGACTAATAAAATAATAATAATTTTTTATACCCGAGCAGGCGTATGCATACAAAGGACACCCTGTGCAATATGCATATTTAAAGACAGAAAACTCTGACCATGTGATGTGTCAGATGCCTGCGATAGTCTTTTATTATAGCGTGTATTTTTCGATTCGTATAACGAATAAAAAACACCATCATTTTCTATTTCACCATCTTCTTCGCTTTCGCTCTCCGAATCTATAAAAAATATTTAACTAAATTAAATCAATCCAAACACTTAATGCAAAAACTAAATATGTGTCAAATGTTTGGATTGGTCCAAATTCTTGTGTTTGTGCGTAAAACTAAAATAAAAAAATTCCATCTTTTATTTATTGCATAATTTATTAACTAACCACTGAAGTTTCTAATTAACATACATAAATATACCATTAATAATTAAGACAGGTAGACGTAAACAAGTAATAAATAAAATTATAAATGTCCGCATAATAAATGATGCAATAATAACAACATTTACATAATATATTAAACATTACTTTTGTACAAATAATAACAAGACGACGCCATTAACTAAAATAATTCTTACAAGCATTCAATCAAAAACCAATCTTCTAAAAATAAACCTACTTTATTGTTATTTAGTATAAAATAAATATCAACGTTATAAATTAATAAATAAATTAATGAAATTAAAGTTTCTTGTTTCGAGATAATGGAAAGAGTTTGTGCCACATCCTTTTGAGTACATGGCGTGATTGTGTATGTATGTATGTATGAATTAATAAATGATAAAAAAACAATCTTACCATATTGAATTCCGCTTTTGCACATAGAAAATGTCGGATAGATACTTTCTTGCAGATCACAACCTAAAGCTGCCCCATCAAATCCAACATTCGTTTTCGGTTTTGGAGCGCTCGGCTCCCAAAGTAACAGATCCGTATTAATACGATTATATAGGAGTTCGTAAATATGTTTCGATACAAGTTGCAAACTAACGGACGGTAAAAACAAATCTAAACGAATTTGAGACGAACGTATTGCATGCTCGATAAATTGAGACATCTCTTGTCGATCACCCGGTATAATTAATTCTTCTGTATCTTCTATAGTAGAAAAAAGATAAAATAAAAATATTTTCTAGAATATTTTTAATTAATTAAAGTATGAGTTTATCGATTTCTACCATACCTTGATGCGGTTTGGTATGAGGTGTATCTGATTCATGAACGATACGTTTGGCACTAAACGGACTGGGATTTCGCGGGGACTGCGCCCCAAAACCGTCCAATGAATATGGCCCCGCTTCATTTTCACTTTCCATACCGCCTTCTTCTAACTGTACTTGCATTTTTATCACAGGATACACTTCCATTACAATTCTAAAAATACATACACACGAATCATGTAAATAGTTAGGTATTTTGTACTGAATTATTACCGTCTAAAATCGCCTTCTGCTCTTGCATTAAGACCACTTTAGAAGATAATAATTTGTTAATAATTTTTCTATAACTATTTGAAATAAATATTTGTTTTCGCTAAATATTTGGGACAGATTTGTGAGCAAAATTTGTTCCAAATATTTAGTGAAACTAAATCAATCCTAAATATTTTTCCAGGACTTGATTTCAAATTATTATGTTTAAAAGTGTCCTTAGGAAAAATATTTCCCGTTATAAATAGCAATTAACTACAAATTTTACTATTATACCGGGTGTAGAAATGAAATGTGAACCATAGGGATTTCAATGTTATTTTTACTACTTTGACTGCAAGGAAAAGTAGTTAAGCGTTTGGTACGGTGTCTGTAACATTTTCAAAAAAAAAAAAAAATTGTATAGAAATCCTTCATATAGCCTGTAGATGACGAATCTGAACTTAGTTTATGAGGGTGTATGTGTGTGCGTCGTCAGCTCGCTCGCTCGCTCGGTCGTAAGTCAAAATTTTGTGGCCGCAACTCCTCCTAGACGGTTCAACCGATTTTAATGAAATTTTCAGGATAAATTTGTCTAGTACCCAAGATGGTCATGTGGTTTTGTTTTTTTCCAGTGATGCCAACTTTCCGAGAAAAAAATTACTAAAGTTTTTAAAAATTCATATTGGCTACGTTATTTATCCGATTTTGATCAAATTTTCAGAAAAGATTTCCCTAATGCTCCCATTAATTACATAATTTTATTAATTTTCAGTGTTGCCAACTTTCCGAGAAAAAAATTACTAAAGTTTTAAAAAATTTATTATGGCCATGTTATTCAACCGATTTTACTCAAATTTTCACAAAAGATTCTCCTAGTATTCATGTAATTTATGTAATTTTAACAAAATACAGTGTTGCCAACTTTCCGAAAAAAAAATTAGTAAAATTTTAAAAAATTTATTTTGACCATTTTATTTAACCGATTTTAATCAAATATTTATAAAAGTTTTTCCTAGTGCCTAAATAAATTATGCAATTTTAACAAAATAAAGTGTTGCCAACTTATCGAGAAAAAAAATCACAAAATTTTTAAAAAATTCATTGTGGCTACATTATTTATTCGATTTTGATCAAATTTTCAGAAAAGTATCTCCTATTGCCCACATAAATTATAATATTATTAAAATACAGTGTTGCCAACTTTCCGAGAAATGTCAAAGTAGTCTATATATGGGTTTACCCATATACTTCTAATCTTGTTTAAATTCGGCTGTATCTCTTTCCCTATTGACTTTAGAGCAAATATTTAAATACAAAACTTGTTCAAAATGTGAAATGCATGGTATAAAGTCATTTTTTTTTACATAAATATTAATATTTTACGATATACAGGGTTAACCACTAAAAAATGAGCTATAACATTGGGAAACGGGAATGGTATCGAAAAATGCGGAATAATGAGTTCTATAATTCGGTGAAAAAACCATTGTTCTACGATACTTCGTTTAGAAAAAAAAAATTAAAAACTGATTTTTGAAAAATTTCTTAAGGGGGTACCCTTGTGTTTTGTTTAAAAAAAAAAAAAAGGATTTTGGATATTTTAACACTGGATTTCGTTGTCTACTCTTTTATCCTACTCTTTGTACCTGACACTTTTTTTTTCCTGTTCTTCTTTAATTTTTTATTCACGTTTTTCTGATTTTTCGAAAAGTTGATAAGGGGGGACCATTGGCATTTTTTTCAGAATAAAACTTTTTTACAAAATTTAGTCCTAAACGAAGTATCGTAGAACAATGATTTTTTCACCGAATTATAGAACTCGTTATTCCGCATTTTTCGATACCATTCCTGTTTCCCAATGTTATAGCTCATTTTTTAGTGGTTAACCCTGTATATCGTAAAATATTAATATTTATGTAATAAAAATGACTTTATACCATGCATTTTCACATTTTAAACAAGTTTTGTATTTAAATATTTGCTCTAAAGTCAATAGGGAAAGAGATACAGCCGTATTTAAAAAATAACATTGAAATCCCTATGGTTCACATTTCATTTCTACACCCGGTATATATATATATATATATATATATATATATATATATATATATAATATATATATATATATATAATTAAAATCAACTGATTATGGACAAGCAAATTTATAGAACCGTAACCAAAAATAACTATTTCATATTAAAATCTTTCTCATCAGCTACAAATAAACAAAAATATAAAAAATATCGATTCTCACCTGGGCCAATTAAATCCATCAGGAAGTGAACTAATTGTTTTTTCATCCACCGAAGCTCGACCGATATGTAATGGAATATTTGTATCAGCCTCCTTTGAACAAATAAATTTAGCGTAACTTATTTCAGTAATAATTCTAATTTTAATTCAGTTAATTAATTTAATTTAATGAATTAATTAGTTAATATTGCATTATCATCTAGTTCTGAAGCTATATTTAAAGTTTCAACTCTCTAACTCATCGAGGAAAGTTAGGTTAAAATCGATTGTAAAATTTCTACCGAATAGACAAGAAAGCCCGTTAAAATGAATACTCACAGTGTAATGAATATCAACCGATCGGCACTGTAGTTCGTATCGTAAACAAGGTTGTTTACTATGTATAGAAGATTGCACTGTAACATCTGTAAAACGTAACGTCAAGAAATCAGGTCGTACATTACGTTTCCACCAGGGAATGCGTTGCATATCGTGAACGGGACGAAAATCAGGCACTGGAAATCTTTAAAACGAATTAGTAACGAAACAATAACGAAATAAATTATCGTTAAGATTTTGAACTACCTTAACTTAATAGTCAAGTACGGTGAAATAAGTTTGATATCGTAGCGATATTCTGACATCGATGTTAGATCGGTCGCTTGATTAAAAGCACCGAGTGGCCCGACGCCTTCGGATAGACCAACCGGAGTGGTTGTTTTCATACAAACCGGATGTGGATTGAGTATTGCGCATATTCGATCAACTATTGTTACATCTAACTCGATCATTGCATTGTCTAAAGTTAACCTAAAAGTTTCAAAAAAAGAAATGATTATATTGATCATCGAAAATATTTGAATTTGGAAAATTGTAAGGCACAAATGGATCATTCGATAAAGATATATATAATAATGAATTTATTAATATGTTAATTTATTTTTGGACGTTTTTGACAATAAGTTAATAAATAAAGTTTATTTTTTTGTTTTTTTACGAAATCAATAATTAAAAAATACAAATCCGTAATTGAAGAAAATTTTACGTAGAAAAATATTTAATATAAATTACATTGTTACGTCGTATGATCCATTTATGCCTTACAATTTTCCAAATTCAAATATTTCCGAGAATCAATACATTTCTTTTTTACAATATTATATAATTCTTATTTTATAAGAATAAAAAACTGTGTACTTACGAGAGATCAGTTTTCGGATACGTAATTTTTTGCCGACCAGTTTTAACAGCGCGTTCCGAATATTTAAAATTAAGTTTCAAACATGGTTTCGCACCAATCGGACTGGAATTTTGATTTTCTTCGTTAAATGTCAAAAGTTGAACATATTCAACGGTTTTTTGACCTTCATTTCTCAAACATTCTAACAACTCCATTTTGGCTGCAGTTAAACAACCCGATATCGAATTCGAAGTTGATGTTGTCTTTTCATCGCCTTCGATTTGAATCGGAGCAGCTAATAATCTAAAAATTTCCGAGATCAATTAATCCGATAATAATTCATTAATTAAATTTCTAACCTGATATGATTTAGTTGGCACGCTTTTTCGAAAACAGTTTTAGCTTTTTCGAAATCTTTATTACCGTAACCGGTAACGGCAAATAAGCCAAGACTATTGAAAAATGTTTCAGCCGTGTGTTTCATTTGTGTGACACTCGATGATACTAGCGATTGTTCATATCCGACGGAAATCGATAGGAGATCTTCGTGAAGAATAACCACTGCGAGCGAAGCTAGCCGAATTTGGAATCGAGTTATTTCCGCAGTTGGATCCAATTCCGAATTACTCACTGCGGAGAGAAAAATATTTATGTTAAAATCGTTTCTGGACTTATTTAAATAAAATCCTACCTCTTCGTTTAGTTTTTGAAGGAATGTGACTACTATTTTTACTACTAACTGAACTAATACTAGATGAAACACTCGATTCCATGCTGCTAGCAGCGGACAGGACACTTTCCGATAAGGACATATTTCGCATTGGAAGAAAATCTACATCGTTATCATCATAATCTAAAAAATGAGAATTTAACCGTTAAATTTTTGTAATAAAATATTAACAATTGTATAAAATACCAAGGGGGGCAGTCGACCAGCCCTGAGTATGTTGCAATCCTGGTGTTTGTAATGCAGCAACTGGATTTAATTGTTGTTGAAGTTCTTGTTCAACTCTTTGATAATCTAATTCGCCCATTGGTTTTTCCGCGCATCTTTGTCTTTGTGGCACATTACTAATTTAAAAATAAATTATTATATTTTTTTTCTTGACAAACATTTGAACATTTAAATATATCAATGAACGCCAAATAATATAATACAATACATAGTATATGTATGTTTATAATAGATTGTAATATTAGATGTAAGAAAATTTCAGATATATTACTTTTATACTGTGTTTGTATAGCAATGAGCTAAATAAAGTTTATATTATTATTATTATAGACATCAGCAAAAGGAAACGTTAGAATATTAGGTGAAGTTTCATTTGTTAGGTTGTTTAATTTTATAAATTAATGTTTAACATAATATTTTAATGTGCATATCGAATAATGGTTGTGAATTTCTATTAATGATTATTGTCCTATTCTGGCATTAATACACCTTTTCTCAGCGTGCATAAAAATCCCATCCGATTACAAATACGAAAAATAATAAATTTGTTTCTGCCAATTATAAAATTGGTATGCTCGTGCACAGTATTATAAATTACAAGCTAATTTAATATTATGCATGCTTCAGATAGTTGTAAACTGATTTCAACCTAATCTAACCCTAAATTGAAACAATCCCATTATTATAAAAAATCCCAAAACCACACTTAAAATAAAATAAAGCTAAATACGTATTTCGGAAGCTAAGCTTCCATCTTCAGTAGCTAAATAAAATTTACAAAAAATCTTACCTGTGATCCGAAATACATAAACACTTAAAGCACTTAAGCACAAGTCAGTGATCTTTGACAAGTGCTTAAGTATTTATGTACTTCGGATCACAGGTAAGATTTTTTGTAAATTTTATTTAGCTACTGAAGATGGAAGCTTAGCTTCCGAAATATGTATTTAGCTTTAATTTTATTGTAATTTAAGTGTGGTTTTGGGATTTTTTATAATCTTATTTTTATTTACAATTTCGCCACAGTAGATCATTTTCTAATCTAAAATCCCATTATTAGTTAAGTTGTTGCACTCATAATTTAATTTTTAAATTGGAAAATGTTAGATTTATTCGATTAATAAATCATAAGTTTTTAAATAATTAAGACTTTTGTTGTTAATTATAAGCAAAAAACATGTGTGCAAATATATAATATGTTACCTGATAATTTTAAGAACTTAGATTTAAAAATATTCAAAATTAGACTTAAGGATTATTATTTAAATAAAGAAATTTTATGTTTATAATAGATTTAAGAAATTTTGATATATGATTTACATTATTTTGTATAGCATTTGAGCTGTTACTATAACTATATTATTGTTGTAAATTATATAAATGAATTCAATTTTCCATTTAATTCTATTATTCTATTATTTAACATAATAGCTTAATATTAATTTTTTTTATAAATTTAAATAAGAAATGCAAACATTCATACCTTGTATCTTCTAAATGTGGACTAGCCATTCCTTCAGCAAGTTCCAGAAGCACATGCATTTGTCTAGGCGATAAAAATATTGTAAACGATCCTAAAGTTACGTCAATAGAAATTTTCGGTCCAACAACAGCTTCAGACTGTTTCAATCTCAATCGTATCTATAAAAATAAATATATATTTTCTAATTTATCAATTTCAATTATTCCGGATTAATCTTACTTCTTGTCTACCCGACAACTTCCCAAATAAAATCGGTTCATGCTCAACATTCTCGAACGTATATTTCAATTTATCTTCAATCGTCGGTGTCTCATTGATCGGTGTACGATCCGCGATATTATCACTATCTAATTCCGTACACGACATGAAATATTCACTTTCCGATGAGCGTTTATTCCGTTCGTTTTTACGATCGTCAATGATTGAATTGAGAAATTCATCGTCGGTGACTTTGGACGGTTCGATATTTGTGCTCATCTGCGATTGACTCATCATCGAACGGGAAAATGTTCGGGCACGACTTGGAAATTCATCGGTGGAAAATTTAACACCTTCTAGATAGAATTTCTTCGTCGTAAACGAAGATACAACGTACGCTTTATTCTGATCTTGCGCCGTTAATTCGGTTGCTTGACCACTAGGTGGATCATTACCAGCTTCGTCTAAGTATTCCATGCTAAATAAACAAAGTAATAATTAATTTATATTCTTAATTACACATGGCTATAGTATTTTTTTTCTCTCTCAATCATGCCATCTTCAACTATTCATCAGACGTCCACTGGCAAACGTATACCTTCAAAATCATTCATATAAATTTTTTTAACCAAACGTTCATTAGACATTCGCTCAAGATGTCCGAACCATCTTAACTAACACCAACCTTGGCAAGCTTGTTTAATAATAACATTAATCTTACTTTTGTATATTAATTTGTATGGCAACACCATTATTGCAGTCTTTTGGAACATGTTCTAAACGTATTACAGTATTTATAAATTTGACTTTGACTCGACATAAAACTGAAAAGATAAAAACAATTACGATAAAAATCTAAAAAAAATATATTAATTTAATAAGTTACTTGAGTCAATAGTTTGTGCAAACTTCTCAATGCCCTCCAAAGGTTGTGCATTTTCCGTAGAATTTGTTGATTCTTGTTTAAGGCATTCTTGAGCAAGCTGCATAGAACTGGTCATGGAACTCCACATAGATTCAAACATAGATGTTCCTAGAATTATTTATTATATTATGAAAGTGTTATGCGAAATATTGAGTAAATCCTACCATTCTCTGATCGCTGTTTCGGTTGTATAGTTATGTTAAGGCCTCGAACCTCAATATTACTGGAATCCTTGAGTAGGGCTGACCAGGGTACAGAAATTGACATTTGTTCGACGTAACCATCGACGAATTCCATAGGCCAATTTTGCTGCTCCCCAAGCTCGTTAAGAGCCTAACAAGGAAAAAAAAACAAAAAGATAAAATGTGACAAAAGTCACTGTCATTTACAGCAACGTGATAACAAAATACGCAATTGTCATTCATGATTTTTCAACCCGTTTGCAAGAACGACGCATGAATATTGATAAGCGATAGAAAATACTGAACAATAGTAAATTCAAATTAATGTATATGATAAACAAAAATCACCTGTACGTCAAGGCTAACGTCCGCAACCGTACCAGTTCCATTGTATAAATCAACAGACAGTTGATCTAAAGTTAGTTTCTCTTCGAAAAACTGACCGAGATATCTTTGTAAAAGATAGCGACACGCTCGTTTCTTTATACTTTCCGACCATGGCACATACCACGGCATTTTTCACACCATTGGTAAACTCACAAATCACGACGTAAATCCCACATTCACACAGTCTTTGTTTTGCTTCTGTTTTGACAAATGTGCGTAGCTTTGACCTCACGCCACTTGGGGGGGCGACAAACTTCCACCTCGGTCCATTTGCGCAAAATCCAAAACAGCGCAGAATATTTCAAAACGTGATAACTACGTGAATAAGATAAGATTCGACTTGAGAATTTATCAGAAAATATGTGTTTACAAACACACTTAAAATAGTTCAATATAACCCTGTAATTTTTCAAATAAAAACGAAACAAATGAAACGTGTATAAAATTAACCGTTTGAGTGCCACGGGTTTTTGCTGTTTCCCCGTCCAAGCTCTTTTGCGCTTGTCTTATTTCCTATTCTACATTATTAGTTAATTATATTATTATACACCTACAAAGTATAATATTACTCCAATTTTATTTTTACTTAAAACCCTTAAAACGGAACGGTAGCCGTAACAGAAACCGAACTTGCTGGCACTCAAATGGTTAAATTACTATTTACATACAAAAATGTATTAATCTGTAATACTTATTTTATTTTTGTAAGAGCATGAGGAATGCGGTAGAAAAACAAAAATAAATATCTATTTTTAGATCATATCGGAAGTAGGAAGATTTTTCTATCTCGTTCCCAAAATCACAATTAATAAAAGTGGAATATTGTTTTTGTATATTTCTCTTATAATATTTTTCCTTTAGAACAGAAAAATGAAGATATATAGAACAACAGAATAATAATATAATTGAAATAAAAATAAAACGTTACTCGATACACCAATGAGTAAACATAGAACATAGAAAGTCATCATATATATACAAATATAATTTTGCAAAAGATCTTGCATTGTTTTTAACAATCTTTAAGATAAAGATAAATGTAAAATATAAATTTTTCACAATTGCATCGAATATATATAAAGATCACTTGAAATTTAAGTTTTCTTTGGTTGCTAAAAAATATATATAAATAAATAGGCACAAAAGTTTATAATAAATATAGTCCCGCTTAAATTTAATTATAATTTTTCGTCTATATTTAATTTTTTTTTTTAATAATCAAATAAAAACTTATTTTTTCGAGTGATGTCATAATTTTTATAATGTAAATCCATCTTATATAAAACCATTCATAATAGATCAGTACAAAAAATCACTTGACATAAAAAATAGAAATAGAACTAAAAGTGTAAGCAAAAAAAAATATGTATAAATTTTTCATTTTTCTAGACATTGATATTTTATTTTTGACATGTAATTAAAAATAGCGGCAATGTATAATCAATTAAAAAAAAATAATGAGAAAAGCAATAATAAAATGGCAATAAACCAAATCAATTGAGTGACTGGATGTTAAAACAGGCTGAGCGCTCGGATTAAAAACGAGTACGAGTACAGATCCGGCGGAAATAATAGTCATGAAAACATTTTTTGCATAAAATTGAACGAAAAAAATATATTCCGATAGACCATTATAAGGCGCATATTTTTTATTATTACAGTTTTTATTTTCAACACATTACTTTTCGAAATAAAAACTAAAAATATTTTACTAAGGAAAATCAGTGTTTTTAAAAACTAATCTCGTTCTATTTCATCGAAATGTGTACAAATCCCCTTCAAGCTTTCAAAATATATAAATCAATTACTAGTGAAGCCTGTGGGTCAACTAAAATTTTTCTCGTAATTTGCGCGTAGAAAGTGTGTTACGAACTTTTTCGTAGAAAAACATTCCTGTTACAAAGTTGTTCCTTAATGTTTAAGGAAATTTTTTGTGAAATTTTAAATAAATTGGTTAACAATTATAGGACATATGAATTTTTGTAACAAAGCACTCGATTGCCGCGGCGGCCGTGCGCTGTAAGTTCCGCGGGCGTCAACGTATCGCGATAGGTTTGCACTTGTTTAACGCGTTTTCTCAACGTCAGATTTGTTTATTGTTTGTTATAAAAATTCATATGTCCTATAATTGTTAACCAATTTATTTGAAACTTCACAGAAAACTTCCTTAAACATTAAGGAACAACTTTGTAACAGGAATGTTTTTCTACGAAAAAGTTCGTAACACACTTTCTACGCGCAAATTACGAGAAACGTGGTTTGGGGCGCAATCGACTTTGTTAATAAATATTGATAACAAATTAATTTATTAAGCAATTTTAGTTGACCCACAGGCTTCACTAGTAATTGATTTATATATTTTGAAAGCTTGAAGGGGATTTGTACACATTTCGATGAAATAGAACGAGATTAGTTTTTAAAAACACTGATTTTCCTTAGTAAAATATTTTTAGTTTTTATTTTTTATTTCGAAAAGTAATGTGTTGAAAATAAAAACTGTAATAACAAAAAATATGCGCCTTATAATGGTCTATCGGAATATATTTTTTTCTTTCAGTTTTATGCAAAAAAAATTTTCATGACCATTATTTCAGCCGGAACTGTACTCGTATTGACCATATATCCGAGCGCTCGACCAGTTTTAACATCCAGCCACTCAATTATTGAGTTAAAACTGAAATATTATAATTTATCTGTTTCGTAACATGCCAAAAATAAAATCATTTAACACAAAAAAATGTAGGAAATGTTTCGTCTAGATTACAGCTGTATTTTCTAAGTGATCGACTGATTAGTAAACAATCACTTAAGAAATACATCTCATATGTCTTCAATTCGAATCCGAATCGCAACCGAGATTATTCTTCAAATTAAATCGGGCACGTTTCACGCGTTTCTTAAAATTCTCATACGCCCAATCCGGATCATCGGAATTCTCATCATGGTGTCGTAAATGTCTATTAGGGGGCGGAGCACTAGTCGCCGACGAACAGGCGCTCGTTAAACTCGCGGTACTCGAGCAAGGCCCCGCAACAATACCACTATCCGGTGTATGCGCTTCACAACTATGAAACTTTCCATTCGGCGTGGTTGCATTCAGTTCCAGTTCATCGGATGCTGCACTAGAACTATCACTATCACCGCCACGATTGAAACCGGAGAGGGGGCCACCGTTTGACACGCGAACTGATACAGAAACGGGCACTTGTAGAATATTTATGTACATGTCATGCGTGCCGTTTAACGGTGTTGGTAGAATGTTTATAAGGGGTTGGTCTTCTTCAGCGTCGGCTGCAGGTGATGCTGGTGTACAATTATTGCCGTTTGATGGCGCTGGATGGCCGCCATCGTCATCCGAATCTTGATCGTAGATGCGAAACACGGAACCCGTGCTACTTGATGCTGCTGTTATTCCCGTACTTGTACTGGGAACGTCTAAAGATTCACTTGATTGTACCTAAAAATTAATTATATGATACTAAAAGATCAGTTATAAGTTTCGGTTTTAATTAATATTGATAAAGGCCTAAACTAAATAATTGAATTACCTATCAGTATTATCTTATAAATTAATTATCTATGACTTTCAGAAACTTTGGAATAACTCAATTTTAAGATATAAATTTTAAAAGTTATATTGTTATCATGTTTTGATGTTAAAATAAAATTAAAATTCAATATCAACTGATTGTGTGTCAAGATCAAATCATGTTTGTTCTTTTGATTATGGTTAATTTTTTTATTAATATTCATAATAAAAAAACAAGTATAAACATACAAAAACAGCAAGAAATATTTGTCGCTAGAATAACAAACTATATTAATAGTACAAATTATTTTTTAACAAGTCATGATTGCAAAGATTATATTATTTCCCGAATGTTCTAATTTTCATGCTTCTGTTAAAAATATGTGAATAAGTCTAAAAACAAAATTAAACTGAACATAGAAAAAAAAATCTTTCAGAACTTATTATATTAAAATAAAGCTGTTTTAGGTTCAAGTTCTGTATTGATTTTTATTTAAAATCGACGTTTCGACAAAAACTCAACGTCCATCTTCAGCAGAATAAATGATATATATATATACCGGGTGTCTACTTTTTTTTTGTTACATAGGGAATACAATGCTAAAATTTTCATTTGGTGATAAATTTTCCCCTAATTATTATAGAACAAAAGTACAAATACAAAAGTTGTTTAGAATTCAAAAATGCATCAAATGATGCCAAATTTATCAATATAGGATGTTCCGATCAAGAATTAGAAGCAAATTAAAATTTCCATTTTTGCGCTCTTTACATCAAAGTGCCATGGAAATTAAACAAATAATTTCATTTCTTCTGGAGTTTGAGTTTGACAGATCGTATTTATTTTATTGTTACGTTCTGTATTATTATCATTATTATTGAAAATAATGAATAAACTTAAGGTAAATGAAAAAGTTCAGTGCGTAAAATGGTATTTTACTGGAAATTCGATACGACGAGTAAGAGATTTATTCAGCGCTTTCTTTGAAAACCGTCCCATACCTTCCGCTATGACTATTCGTAGGATAATTAAACAATTCGAAGAAACTGGAAGTGTGTTAAAACGTTGTAAAAATTGTAGAAAAATCAACGCAGAAGATCAGGAGGAGAATTTAAATCAAAATGCAATTAAAGAAAATACATTGAATATACTTTTGTGTGTAACGGAAAACCCAAATGTTAGTGTGCGTCAACTTGGTGCTGAATTAAATTTACATCCTTCAACAATACATAAGGTACTAAAAAATGAAAAATATCATTCTTATAAATATTCCACGCACCAAGAGATATTTGAAGCGGATAAAATGGCTAGAAGCGAATTTAGTAACATTATTATGGAAAAATCCAATTTAGACAGAAACTTCTTGAAATCTATTTGTTTTACTGACGAGTCTACGTTTACTTTACACGGCGAACCTAATACACAAAACTTTAGAATATGGAGCCAAACAAATCCTCATTTAATGGTAGCAACACGTACCCAATATCCAGAAAAAGTTAATGTATGGGCTGGAATTTTTGGCAGGTGTATAATTGGGCCATTTTTTATTGAAAATAATTTAAACAACGAAAAATATTTGGATATGTTGCAAAATCATATTGGTCCGCAGTTAGAAGAGTGTGCAACTCAAGATAATGTTGTCTGGTATCAACAAGACGGATGTCCGGCACATTACAGCTGCAACATTAAATTATATTTGGATCAATGTTTTCCAAATTCATGGATTGGTAGAGGTGGTCCAATTAATTGGCCAGCTAGATCGCCCGATTTAGCACCGTGCGATTTCTTTTTATGGCCATATTTGAAGGAGAAAATTTATAAACGACATATCAAAAATCTTGTTGATTTGAAAAATGCCATTGTTGAAGAGTGCAATAATATAACACAAACACAATTAAGCTCTGTACGTCACGAATTTTATAACAGATTAGGTTATTGTTTGGCAGTTAATGGCGATTTATTTGAACATTTAATTTAAATTGTTAGTTTCGTTTTTGTTCTCCTATATCTTGTATTCATGAATTTTTCTGTTTTATAGGTATATTGAATATTGTAATAAATAAAGAAAGTTTTACGGAGTTCAGCTATTTACTATTTATTAAACTCTTATCCGACGTTTCACTGCACAACTTACAGCATCCTCAGGGATAAGTTTAAATTATTATAATAAATATATTAGGCATAATGCCAGTCATCTAATTCAAATGTATTGTTTTTATAACTTGAAGTTAATAAATAAATTAAACAATTACTTAAAATTATAATGGAGACATTCACAATTTAAAACCACAGCTAGTACGTAGTGTACAGCCGAGTAAAATACCCTTTCATTGTAATAAATAATAAATACTTAATACTTTTTATACTTAATAGCTTTTCATTTACATTAAGTTTATTCATTATTTTCAATAATAATAATAATAATAATAATAATAATAATAATAATACAGAACGTAACAATAAAATAAATACGATCTGTCAAACTCAAACTCCAGAAGAAATGAAATTATTTGTTTAATTTCCGTGGCACTTTGATGTAAAGAGCGCAAAAATGGAAATTTTAATTTGCTTCTAATTCTTGATCAGAACATCCTATATTGATAAATTTGGCATCATTTGATGCATTTTTGAATTCTAAACAACTTTTGTATTTGTACTTTTGTTCTATAATAATTAGGGGAAAATTTATCACCAAATGAAAATTTTAGCATTTTATTCCCTATGTAACAAAAAAAAAGTAGACACCCGGTATATATATATATATATATATATATATATATATATATATATATATATATATCATTTATTCTAATGAAAACGGACGTTGAGTTTCGTCGAAACGTTGATTTTAAGTAAATATTAATACAGAACTTGAACCTAAAGCAGTTTTATTTTAAAATTAAACTTGTTGACAGACAGTTATAAAAACATGTAACTAAACAATCAAATATCTACCAGAATCATTGTTAAATTCAAAAACAGAATATGTTATCATGGTCAATGATGTGGACATGACAAGTGAAACACAATCATTACTTCGTACCTCATCTCTTTCGCGTTCCCTAGCCGAATTCGATCTTGTTTTGTATTTGTGTTTATGCGACGTGGGTGTTGTCTGGTGTCGGTCTGCGGTACAGCGTCGTCCCGAGCTCTCTGAGGTAGCGCAGGCTGTTGATGTGCTTGAGGTAGACTGTTTACTATGGTGGTGTTTACTTGATGATTTACTTTTATACGACGATGAACCCTTTTTACTACTAAGTTTCAAACATGATGATTTTAATTTCGACGATTTTCGCTTTCGTTGCTTCTCGCGCTTATATCTGAAAAAAACAAATTCATATCAAACACGTCAGCTAACTAATGTGCTCATTTTAAACTGAAATTATCGATCATTTTGAAGCTTAAAAAAAATAGTAATAATTTAAATAACAGTTCAATTTTAACTTCAAAACATTCGAAAATTAACACTTTTGGCCTTTACTTCGTGAAACTTCATATTGCAATAAAGTAAAAAACTTCTGTAAAATTCTGAAAAATTTCACTTTAATACACAAATATTGTGACTGCAGTTTCGACAAACATTGTCATTATCAAACTGTGATAATGACAATGTTTGTCGAAACTGCATTCATAATATTTGTGTATTAAAGTTACAAAAGTTTTTAATTTTATTTCAATACATTTACTTCAAAATGATTCATTATAAACTCAGTTTAAATGAAAATTAATATTAGTACCTGTGCTTAGAATTAGAATATTTTTGTTGCGCCATCTTAGCTAATTTTTCGCGTTTTTCATAAATTAATTGAGCTATTCGATTACCCTTTTTATCTGAACTAAATGAACGATGTGAATCTGCTGGCACTTGGGATAAATAGTTAAGATTGGACTAAAAAGAAGAAAAAAAACAATCCGAATAAAATTCCGTTAATATCGAGGTTTAAAAATAATACAGGTATCCCTTGATTAACGCGGTTTTAGTTTAACCGTAGATAATTTAATAAATATTGTTGAAAATAAATATTAAATAAACACTGAAAGTTTTTTTCTTTGTTTCATGATCATTCAGTCTTTATATTAGGAATAATTTAGATAGGACTAGAGATCAATTAGACTTTATATATTTGATTATCGCGATGACATTGAGGGATTAATTACTCGCGTTAATCAACGGATATCTGTAACTAAATAAGAATGTATTACCGAAGAATCATAATCACTATCCGACGAAAAAGTATCATCGCTCATAACCCAGCCTTCAATCTCTCGTTGAACAAGCGAATCGAAAAATGCCATCATACGAGAATCCTCTTGAGTCGACTGATGGCTATAATCGTGCGATACTAATTGTCCATTATTTTGTACAAGCGATATATATTCTTCATGTGAAAATACTTGTCTCGGCTTATCGGATGCATGATGCAAAAGCGATCCTTTCCAGCCACCAACTGACATTGTACTCCATAACTTAACCATTTTTTCAACACCTGACGAAGCAATAATATTATTTTGCATATTATATCGAACTTGATTAACAATCGAACGATGACCAAGTAGAACTATATGTATTGTTCCCCATTCAGCTACAAAAAATTATTATTTCGTTAGATCAAAAAAACATTAATAATTATTTATAATACTAACAATCATCTTTAGGTATCCTCCACATATAGAGATTAAAATCATCCGATCCGGATAAAATATATTCATCGTTTTCGCCGGCAAACGAACAACTTTTCATCGTGCACGAATTGTAGTAATCGGGATGATAAAATTGGCACACCGGTTTCTCGGAATGAACGTGAAATAAAACAGGCGGTAAACGTCGACGTAATGCCAAAATTTGTGTACCAAGTGAATTGAAACGAACACTCATTCCGCTATTTTGTCTAGCGCCATTTCCGTATCTCATTACGTGCCTTTACAAAACAGATTTTTCTATTAAATTTGGGCTTTGTATTCATAAAACAGATCATTAACTACATTTTATAAGAGTATCTTAGAATTTGTTAATCATGTAACGGTTTTATATAATCGCATTACAATTGTTTTAATGATTTGTTATATTTAACAGAAAGTTTTATGAATACGTAAATTATTGTTTATAGAGACATTTAATTTTACTGAATAATTAAACGTAGGTTTTAAATTAGTCTTAACGGCCGGTTTCGTAATAAACACTTTCATTAAAATCGACCTTAAACTAACAAAAAAAATTGGATCGTTTTAAAAGTCTACCGGCATAATTATTATTGCTGTCAATAAAACGAAGCTTCTATGTCAACTTTTCAAACTTAATCGTAGAATTATTTGTTATTGTCAATAAAAGTCGACTTTAGTTAGTCTTTATTATAAAATTGGCCGTAAAACATCATCCTATGACAAAAACGCATAGAAACTGTTTGTTAAAAATTATTATAAAAAATATCTAAAAATTTTATTATTTTCTAGCAACAATTTTAATATGAAATAATTAGAAAATATATACTCTTGTTAACTTGTTAAAAACATTTGAAATATAATAATCTGACAATAAGAATAATATTCTTGATTTATTAGTAACAATATAAAAAAAAAAACAAGCATATTTCGATGCAGCTTTTGTCACTATTCTTGGATCAGTTGATCCAAAATTATATTATTGTTTTTTTTTTATTTCATAGCTAAGTATGCTAATTTTTGGGAAATAGATATAAGGTTGCAACAGGTAAAAAAATATAAACATGTTTATAAAGTATTGTATTGCAATGTATAATCTCCAGCAGGCCAAGAAAAAAATAGTATCTGCAAGGAGATAGATCATAAACGTACTCTTTTGGTTTGCGATTGTCCCATAACGCAATGCCCTCCTCCGTGTTTGCAGTGGCAACAAATCGTGGATCTACAGGATTAAACATCACAGCGTGAAAAGCAGTCTTATATCTCGCTAAACAAAGTGGATCTGTAAGCAAAAGAAACAAATTAAATGATTCGGATAAATAATTAAACGCATTTTTTTAGGGATACCTGTAGAAGAAGGCTCTCGGATATCATATATAAGTATTCTACCGTCTTCGCCAGCACTCGCAAAAACATAATCATTTTGTGGATTTACACTCAAACCGTAAACAGGTTTCTCGTGCAGAAAATTCGTCGACAAAAAACCACTGCAAACATAAACAATGTACTTTAGTTCAAATAAATGATATACCTGTAAAATGACAAAAACATACGTTCTCAAATCGTGTACTATAACTTGATCATCGTTGCCGGCTGAAAATATTTTGGAGTTTGTCGAATCAAATCCAAGACAGAATATATTACTTAAGTGAGGGGTTAGCATCACTACGGGCTGACCTTTGTCTAATATTGCATGGGGAACCGACCAAAGAAGTACTCTCCGATCGTCTCCACCTAAAATTTACAAACTTATTCCTTTTTCAATCCGAAAACGGTTATAAACAATTATACAAGTTGTCTAAGTTTCGTATCGACGTAATAATATATATTAAGTAAATTTACCATTAGTTATTCGTAAAACAACGGGTAAATGACACTATATTTTACAAAAGTCAAATAGATAAACTGATGATATTTTTGGGTTATTATTAAATAACAACAAAAAAAAAATGTATATCATATTACATGACTATATATGCGTGTAAGGTCAAATATATATTTATATTTTTACGATTTAAGAAAGGAAAACTATCAATTTATTATAAAAGTAAATAATATTGTTCGATCTTTTCTAATAAAAATGTGAGATAAATGCATTTTAACCAATACGCGTAAAAATACATTGTGACTCAAATGAGAGTTATTCGGCGAATAAGTATGTCAAACACATTGAGGACCTCCATCCCTTACCAGATATAAGAAGCTCCCCTTCGTTGGAGAACTCGATGGCGTTTACACACCCATAATGGGACAAGAGGTCTTTCCTAAACAAATTTGTCGCTCTTGTTAATCGTCGCGTAAACAATTCATTTTTGACGGATAATGATTCACTATATTGTCTATTTATAAGATAATTGATCGGATTTATTGGCGAAGGCAAAGCCATGGCCAGAAACCGATAAATCTAATGGAAAAACAACACCTCACGTATCACAAATTGTATTGCGATGGAGTCTTGCAGCGAGCAACACACTCGGCACATATGTCATGATCAGCTGTCCACAGGCGTGCGTGTAACCGTTCAGCGGATATTGTCCTTCAAATAATCGAATGCACGCATACGTTTACATTTTATTAAATTCGTATAAAATTTCTTCAATAAATACCAATCATTTACATTTTTTTCCTTATTGTAACAAAAATTTATTTTATTATTATTAACGATTACCGAAAACTGTAACTGACATATCCATTACAGATAAAAACCTGTTATTAAAATAATCAAATCAATAAAAGTACTTAAAACAATAAGAAATTAATTACTCATGGATAAAAATATCAATATAGGTGCAACTTATAGAAATAATTTACGCAATACATTAACAAATATAAATACTTTAATTTACAACTTTGCTATATAAAAATGTACATTAAGCATTTTTTAAATATATTGTAAACGTAACAATTATTTAAAAATACATCATAAATAAATAAGTGGCAGACAATATAACCGAGATTCCACATTTATAACATTGTTAGTATATTAATCATGAATAACTTTTATATTATATTTAAAAAATATATAACATCATTCGTCGACAATAAATGCATAGGTATATATGCAAAAAATGTATATATTTTAAATAGGCCTCGCTATTTTATAATTTAATACAACAGGTGACCAAAATTTTATGAAAAACAGTTTCCCTAACTTTTTTTTTGCCGATATTATAACAAATACAAAATTGCACAAAATTTGTGTTTGTAATTTTGTGAATTCACCAAACAATTTTTTTCCCTGACTATACAAATGAAATTCTCTGGCTTTTCCACTTTTCCCGGTTTTGGCCACCTGTAATATATTTTAAATAAACCGCTCGCTATTTTATAATTTAATACAATTAATCCGAATCACTACTGCTCGACGAGCTACTGGAAGATCTTCCATAATGGTGCTTATACTTGTGATGTTTTAATCCCTTGTGCAAAGCGTACGCTCCAAAACCGATTCCAGCTGCTGGTAATCCATACTTCATCGCTTTTTTCGCAGCCTTCTTCGCTTCCTTATCCATTTTCTTATAATGTTTTTTCTAGAACAGCCACCGTTCATTTGCACCAAATCTTTTCCAATAATCAGCACATCTCCCATGGTGCAAAGTTAGTTTTAAAAGTAAGATTAGTGTAGAGTTAGGCACATGCAAGCTAAATAATGATAAAGCAGCGATAGAGAGATATTATTCCTAATTTGGTGCAAACGGAACGAAGAACAAAACACATATTATTTGTTAATGTATAATAAAAATACTGACCTTCACGTATTTCTTTTGTATCATCGTGGTAATAAATATTCTTGTAACCAATTTATCTTGTCTGAACTTAACAATTATTAATTTTAATATAGAATAATTTCTGTTTGTACTACAGACTTACACATGACTTTACAGTGTAATCTTTAGACAAAAGAAATAAAAAAAAATTGTAAGCCATAGAATCTTTTAAAAATAAGATTTCTATGATTTCTTCTTCATGTAATTTCATAAATCTGGCACTATGAGTTGATAAATTGAATAATGAGAAACCACGATTGTACAAATGAAAAATACCCACTACTAAATGTACCTTTTTGTTGGGTTTGAGTACGCTAGCTAGTGTACTAGTTAAGAAACCACCAATACTTCCTAAGCCTCCTACGGACTGTCCACCATAACCACCAGCAAGTGGTTGTTGTGGTGGCGCTTGTGGTTGTGGTTGAGGCTGTTGCTGAGTTTGAGGTTGTTGCTATAGTTTTATCATAGAAAAATTTTCACTTATTATTCTATTTGTATATACAGAAAAGCAATAAAAGATTGATATCACAAAGACTATTTTAAATTATTATTAGAGGAATCTTAAAACGTACTTTTGAAAATGTGAACGTTAAAATATCACATAATTCGATTATATAAAGTTATTTTTATTTTTTTACAACCTTCTGAAGATGATTTTCAAATATGTAAATTGTGTGTCCAATATAAACAAAAACAAATCTCAATTGATGCCTAGATGTTTTTAAAATAACTATAATTCGACATAGATAAATTAGTTTTTTCGATCAAGAGAATGCGTTATTATTCTTGGATAATTTAAATCTTTGTGATAGCAATTGTAGTGTTTGAAAACACATACTTTTCCAGATAGAGCACCCTGCAACACCGCACTCCCGAATGCCCCTACAATGGCTGTGCCAGCTTCGCTCAAAAATCCTTCTAAACCTGAACCAGATTTTTCTGCATCCTATACAAAACAGACACAACAAAATGGCACATAGTTTTTTTGTTTTACTACTTAAAAAATGTCATAATTATATTTTTGTAAATACTTTAATATTTGAAAAATATCAATAACGTACAACCATTTCATTTATAATCACAAAATAGTAATATATCAAAATTTAATATGTGTGAGTATTATATGTTATAAAAGTATTATTTTTATATTTGTTAATATTTTTAATTATAAACATAGTAAATAATTTAGTACCTGTGCCTAATAAGCAAAGATTAGAAACAAAACAATAAGTTATATTACAAAAAAAGGCAGACCATCTACACAATTTATATAAATATTATTCAATCAACTACTCACTGGATTATGTCCAGGTGGAGGTGGTGGTCCATAAGGTCCGTATGGTCCTCCACCCATTGGAGCACCGTACGGTGGTTGACCACCCATTGGTGGCGGACCGTATTGTCCAGGTCCCATTGGAGGTGCACCTGGTGGGCCATACATCTGCGGAGGTGGTCCAGCAGCTGCTGGTGGTGGAGCATTCTGCGATGGAGCACTCGCTGATTCATGTTTAATTATTTTTATCGTTACATCACCGTCTACTGTTAAATGTGATACTTTTGCAATCGGAATCCTATGCGCAAATTCGGCAAAATGCCTGCCGTTTACCGCAATCTAGAAAATATTTTAAATATTATTTTCTTTAATAGATTGTTTTGATTATAAATATAAATACTTTGTATTGAGCCTGATCGCAAAGGATTAATATTTCAAATGGCTGTCCTGCTGTTATTGGATTGAATCCTTGTGCTTGTTCTTCGCCCCACATTGCATTATCTAAAGAATTTCTCGCTATATATCCTTCGGCTAATCGTACAGACATATGTAATGCAATATCATCTCTAGGATTGACATTTGGACCACATTGAAGATTTATATTGAACCTATCAATATAAATTTGTTAATATTTAATAAAAAAAATTAACTACGTAATATTACCTTTGCGCGGCCGCGGTAGTTGCACCCTGAATTCTCATCATCTTCCCAGGTGATAATCCATCATCAATAGCAGAAATATGTGGAATATCCTACAAATAAAATATTGGTTATGGCCACATTATAATACAAATACATGAGATAAAATCAATATCAGATAACAAAACAATTAGATAATAATAATCAACACTTACTGGATTATTTATTGTTTGTGGCATCTTTGTAATTAAATTTAGGTCAAATAAACACTGACGATCTCACCACACTCGCAGGTCAAGTTTGACATATATGACGCAGAAGCAGTAGATGTGACGCAATGATCAAAAATAAATTCAAATTCTATGCAGATTTTATTTAAAAAATGTCTATATTGTTTTAATAAATAATATAGAAACTGATTGCACTACAATATAATCGAACAACTAAAATTAGTATTCGAGTAATCAATGAACTAAAAATAAAATCGTGTGCTATTGAGTCATTGCGCAAAAATGTTGATGATTGCCTAGAGATCAGGCAAATTAAAAATATATTTTTTTTTTATTGGTATCGTGTATTATGCAAACAGTTTTTTTTATTACTTATGATGCAAAGCAAAGTAAGTACAAAGAACTTTTCTCATAATCACTCAAGGCAAAAGCAATTTTAAGAATTTATTAAGACGCCATACAACTGACATCATTATGCAAAATATAATTATTTATTATGCGGAAAAAGGGAATAGGGAAAAATGCGAATAAAATAAAAAACGTAAAATTTTATTAGATACATTTTATTTGTATCAGCATATGTGTAAAATAAATACAAAATGACGTCACATAACATTATGCTAATATAAAATTGATCAAAATTCAATTATAAATATAGTAGGTAAACTAATATTGCTTCTTATTTTTTAAATATATCAATACCTATGAATTAATAACACAAATCGCTTATTTTGAAGAAAACAGGTAATGGCTATTACCTATTCATAAAATTGGTATAAATATAAATATTGCATCTTATTTATTCTTAATAATTATAATTATTAATCATAAACAATCTGGAGGGAATCGGAAAGAATTTATTCTGGCAAAAAAAAAAATAAAAAATAATTCTAAAAGACAAATAAAAATTAATTATATATATATTACAAAAGGCATGTTCACGGTTGTGAATATTTAAAATTTAAAAACACTTTGCATTATAATTTCTAAAAGTTATAAAATTTGAGCGTTGCATTTGCAATAATTTTAACATTTCTTTCAAAGCACCACATTCGAAAACTGCGATTTCATTTCAAAAATACTCTCTTTTAAACAAACCGCGCGCAATATAATTTTAATCTCAGACATACGTAACCGGTAAATTAAACATAAATATTATATAAAAAATACTTTCATTGTAAATCCAATTATATTTAATCTAATCTTTGATCAACGGTAGCTACATCATCTATTGTTTTCATAGTTTAATTTACTGGTTATAAGATTAAATATTATATAATATAAAAATAATTAATTAATAATATAATAATAATATGGTAATATTTGAGTTTGTTTTGGTGATGGTGCACGGATGAACTAATTTTTGTTTATAAGCTAACTAATTTTGGTGGGCCACCAGCATCGGGCGAGCTGAGATCAACAGCGGGCAGATTTCTTTGCTGACTACTGCACGATGGTATCAATGGAGCTGTAACCGGGGTCAAACCAGTGCCACCCTCCATCAAACTATCGAAATTAAACGGGATTCCCGTCGACGGAGTCGAAATTGGAATTCCAGCCACTTCGGAAACTATTGTTTTATGCTGCGACGGGACAAATGTTGTGGGTACATTCAAACTACTTGGCCGGCTGGGTTTATCGATAGACGGTGCCATTGTATTCAACATTGGTTTTTTGGCAGGCGGCGGTTGAGAGAAAAGATCGCTGTCCAATGTACTGGAAATTACGATTGTGTCCTCAACCAGTTCGGTTTTAACACGTGGCTGGCCTTGTAAGTTTTTGTCCTCGAGGATTTGAAAAAATGGTTTGACATCCGGTGGACTATCTGATCGTGATATACCGGTTTGAGTTTGGCGTTGAGCTAGACGACAGCATTGACGATGATTTTCCAAGATGAATTCTAGTTCTTCGCGATCGTTCTGTAGTTGTTGGATTTCGCTTTGAAGTTGTTGTTTTTTCTGCTCCAAACCATCAGTTTCCTTGTAAAAGAAAAGTTTATCATTAGTTTTTCGTCTTTTTAAAATAATTTTTAATTGAAATACTAATATTTTGGATTATTAATGAATGGCGTTTAATTCATATACAAGTGTACATGTGTAATAATTTTTTCCTACTACTATATTCTAAAAACGTTTTATTTTAATGTATTATAATTTTAACCAGAGATGGATACAAATTAATTCAAAAACGATTTAAATTATTCTAAAAAAATCGATTAACTCTATGAATTTTTTTTCTGCGAAACTAAAAGTTATCAAACCTCGGTTTTTTTAGAGGTGAAAGAATAGAATTTGAACTTCTTTCAGGAATTTTTATTTATACTTTTATTGAAAATCGTCCGAGTTCTAATCCTTTCTTCGAAGCTCTGTAACAAAAATCAAAAGGCAACCTTGAAGTATGATATATTATCTGGTTTTTGGCTCATTTTTTCCACAAATATTCATTCGGGATAAAATGGCGACTTTTAGAAAAAAAAACTTTTTTATCAAAGGTGGTCAAAAACTAGATAATTTATCATACTTCAAAGGTGCCTTTTGATTTTTATTTCAGGTGAATAGGACAGAAGTTATCATTGTTACTACACAGCCATCCAGGTTTTGTAGAGCTCTGGAACAATTTCCAACAAAAGTAAAAACAAAAATTACTGAAAGTAGGTAGTTCAAACTCTATTCTTCCATCCCGAGAAAACCGGTGTTTAATATCTTTTATAGTTTCGCAGCAAAGAAATTCATAAAGTTTCAAGTCGAGAAAAGTATACACCCCCCTTAATTTCACTACCCACTCATAAACTTTTGTTTCAATGTTATTATTTCAGAAATAAACTCTCAATATGGTCTAAAATGTACGCCCCATTAAACATACTTACAGTCAAGAGCATATTCGTATGATCCACTCTGCGTTTACGACATCTTGCCGCGGCCATCTTATTTCGTTCGCGGCGCAGAACGCGTCGTTCCTCCTCCTCGGGCGAGATATTGTTCGGTTTACTGGGTTTCCGACCGCCCATATTGCGGCGTGTCGACGTCGTCGTAGTCGTGGTGGTCGCCGCTGTACTAGTGCCCGGCGTCGATGTCAATCCACTGCTAATCGAACCGCCACTTGCCGGTGTCAGGGGTGGTGTAGGCCGATTATTCGAATCGGAGCTGCTTTGTGACAGAGATGATGATTGACCAATACTGTTCGATTTGGTGCTGTGTAGATCGGGATCGGATGAGATGTACCAGTTGTTACCTGGAAGAAAATAAATTTATAAAGTTACTCGATCATTTTTTTTAGGTCGAGATGGTCCACAAAAGTAATATTCTTTATTATTTTTTTTACGCACCCCTTAAAAAAACTTCCTTAAAAAAGAAATTGTTTGAACCAAGTTTCGTCAAAAAAAATTGGTATTCAAACTGTTCAAAACCTATTGTAAACTCCATTTAAATTTCAACTTGAGTAAGGCACGGGTTAATATCAATATTTTTTGATAAAACTTGGCTCAAAAAGTTTCTTTTTTAATGAAGTTTTTTAGGGATGCGTAAAAAATAATTATAAAATTTTTCGTAAAACAAAACAAATCGTTAAAATAAATATTATTTAAGGCACATTTTCCAAATAAACAATAACTAATAACTGTTTCCTTGGTAATAACAAATAATTTTGCCATTAGTAGTTTGAAAAATTGATAAAAAAAGTATTGTTTTATAGACAGCAATTATAAATATACCAGTAGAATTTAAAATAAATATTTTTTTTTATCGATTTGAAATCAACTTTAATTAAAGTATTTATTATAAAAGTGGCAGAACTTTGTAGAATATAGAATATATGTCATACTTTATAAAATCTGTCAAACATCGCACAGATTTTAGTACTTAAAATTCAATTTTATTTAATAAACAGTTTCGTAAATGCAAATTTACGAAAAGTATTAATTGTTTTATTTTATACATCAGATAACATAAAAATAAAACATTTTTTCTGAATGAAAATGAATTTATTGACCATATTTATTTGTTCATCATAGCATAAAACGGAACTTTTCTGCTGCTAATGCTTAATATGAATATATTCGGACATAGATTTTTCAATAAACAATTTTCTATAAAAAACACAGTACGTTATATATATTTATAATAATCTATTAATACCATCAATATGTTTGGAAATGTTTATTTATATATTTAAGGTATGACATAAGAATAGGAGTTGTTCTTGTGATTTTATAGCAAAATCTCTTAAAATAAAATCGTGTGTAAGAAAAGATGATGACTCATTATCAGAGAGAGAGAGAGATACTAACCAATGGAATGGACAAGCGGTGGCACGAACCGTGCCTCGTTTTGATGGCTCTCTGCTTCGCACTGCAACTCGATAAACGTCTGTTCGATGTTGCGTAGCGTTGTCGGCGTCAGTGTTGGCGTCGTACGCGTCGGTACGCCTGAATTCAGACCGTCCAGAGTTATAAACTGTAACAACACAAATACAAAACAAATTATTAGTATACATTTTTTTTTATTTAAAAAAATATATTTTTATACAATTCATGAGCGATTTTGACGGTGCAAGCTTGGTTTTCATATAGTTTAGTTCTAATCTCATGACAGATATATTTAGGTTATAGTTCTGTATTAATATTTATTAATAATTGACGTTTCGACGAACTCAACGTATGTATTCATCAGGAAAAAAGATACAAATAACTTTTAGAGTAAATAAACAGAACATAGAAATAAGTTACTAGGTAACAAAATAAGTAATTAGATCATAAAATTTATAAATTTTTAATTAAAGAAAGCCAAATTTTATTTAAATCAATTTAAATAAATAAACAGAAAAATATAAAAAATGTATTTAAAAAATAATATTACTTTTAAAAAAATTAGATCAAAATTATATATTTATATAACAACATAATGAACATAAAAATTAATTATACGGTGACATTTATAAATAACAAGATCGTAACAAAAGATTATGTAACTATTTTTAAATTATTTATAGTCTCGGATTAACAAATTTAAAATTGCGTATTTGTAAAATCCACAAATAGTCCACAAAAATTTATCTGGCAAACGTAAATTTTTCCTGACACAAAAAAATCAAATAAATGCAACGCATTTAAAAATATTTAACTAATGTTTGTGGTAATTTTAATATCCTAAACGTTTGTTATGATATATAAATTTGTTGGTGCAATTGTTTGTACAGCATAATTACAAGCGAAAAAGAGACGGAGAATGATTTCGATTTTCTATCTTCGTCTCTCGATGAAGGTTTTCTTAGACTAAAAATAATAATCAAGTGAAGTGGTGATTTTATAATGTTGAATTTTAAACTTAGTCGGAGCACTCTGTTTTACAATAATTATAGTTTGCTTTTCGGATTTTAAGGCATAAAATAAACGCACATTATCACTGGGATTCCCCTATACAAGTTTTTTTTTCCATAACCTAAAAATATTTATATCCAATAATATAAATCTAAATCAGCTGCTCTGAGCTGTAATAAAAACGCACCAATTTGTATTTTTCATAAATAATTTTCAGATTTTAAACGCACAAAATAAATGATATTTCCTTAAAAAAATTTTATAATCTAAAAATATTTTTGCCCAATTTTAAAACAATAATATAATTTCAACATCATTTAATTTTTATGCTGGTGAATTAACGCTAGAATAGGACAATGTAACAACCATTAATAGAAATTCACAACCGTAATTTGATATGCACATTAAAATATAATATTAATATATATATACCAATCTGAAAAGTAAATCTTGTATGATTTATGAATAAATATACATTTTGCTATCAAATATTTGTACAATTTTGATTAGAATCACCAATAATTGGTCTGAAATTGTAGGTATGTTTGTAGCAACTTTCTGATAGATTTGCAACTATACGAAGCATGCGCAGTATGGTAAATTATAGGTCAATTTCACATTGTGCACGCCTCTTACAATTCTAAACAGATTTGATGGTTGGTTGGAACAGACCTAATGTCTACCAGACATAAACAATTTTAAGGTACATTACGTCAATTTTAAAATTGTTTTTGTTAATGCCAAAAAATTTAGGTATAAAAGTTAACATGACATAATAAACAATAAAATTATTTATAATAACAGTAACTTGCCAAAATTTACTGCGTAGTAATATTTCAAGTTCGTTTTTTTTTGACATACCATTAAATATAATTGTCAATAATGCCATGTTTCTATTATAATAACATATAGTAAAAAATCTTTCAGAATTCATATAAAATAAAACGGCTTTAGGTTTAAACTCTGTAACTATTATAATATTTACTTATTAATAATCGACATTTACAGTAAATAACAGAACATAGAAACAAGTTACTAGGTAACAAGATCATAAAAAAGAAGAAGCAATAGAAATTTAATAAAGAAAAAGATAACATCAATCACTGATTAAAATAAAATTTGACTTGCATTAATTAAAAATTTATAAAAAAAAATTAATGATCTAGTTACTTATTTGTTATTGTTTCTATGTTCTGTTATTTACTATAAATGTCATTTGTATCTGTTTTCTTGATGAAGATGGTCGTTGAGTTCGTCGATTATTAATAAATATTAATACAGAACTATAATCTACAGCCGTTTTATTTTAACTATTTTAATATTCACACATAATCTCAGAATAAATTATATACGTTTATATTTAATTTTAAAATATTATAAATAAACTGAACAAATAAATATCTGATGTTCATTTATACAACTATATATATAATTTGATACATGTGGTCAAAGTTTAAAGATTAATACTGCATTGTTTTAATAATTACAAATGATAAAACATTATCAGATTTAAACAATTAATTAAAAATTTATCAATACGTATTTCTTTCCTTTATAACAAACATTAATTATTATATTGACTTTCTTTATTTGTGTAAGTATTTAAAGTTACAAAAAAAAACTTTTTACATTATACATTAGTTATTTTTATACAAAAATATATCATTTATCGAAAACTGCGGTTACATTTGTTTACATATAAAATTGAAAATAAAAAATATATATATTTCTTTAAATTGATAAGAAATTTAAACATTTAAAGAATTAATTAACCAAAAGTTGTGTTAATATTAAATTGAAAATCAAGTATGCTGATATTTTAAGTCATAGGAACACACTGTCAGTTGTTATAAATAACTTATTAAGTATTCACATAAACATTTTAAGGCAGTTTGAAATTAGATTTGTGCATTTCCCCATATTATAGATTGGTTGAAAATTTTATGTAATTTTCAATTTTCCATTACGAAAAATTTATTTCATAATCTACAAGTAACTGATTTATGTATAAAAATGACAAAAACGCATCAAATTTGTGTGTGTGTGTCTTATTGAAATATTTCTATAACATATATTTTACGATTAATAGTAATACTCTGAAATAAAACTGCTTAGGGTTAAAGTTCTGTATTAATATTTATTATAATCGACATTTCGACGAACTCAACGTGTGTCTACATCAGGAAAAAATACACAAATGACATTACTGTAAATAATAGAACATAAAAGCATAGATATAAAATTTATATTTTTAATTAATGGAAGCCAAATTTTATTTAACTCAATGCCTTCACAGTGATTTTTTTCGTTATAATACTCTATTGCTTCTCTTATTAATCTGCTGCTATATTGATTATTTTTGTTACCTAGTAACTTGTTTCTATGTTCTGTTATTTACTGTAATGCCATTTGTATCAGTTTACCCAATGAAGACGGACGTTGAGTTCGTCGAAACGACGATTATTAATAAATATTATACAGAACTTTAACCGAAAGCAGTTTTATTTCAGAATATTACTAATAACCTTAGAACTTATTATATTATAATAAAATGGCTGTAGGTTTAAGTTCTGTATTAATATTTATTAATAATCAACTCACTCAACGTACGTCTTCATCAAGAAAAAAGGTACAAATAATATTTACAGTAAATAAACAGAACATAGATACAAATAAGTAACTAAATCATAAAATTTATAATTTTTAATGTATAAATTTTATGATCTAGATACCTACTAACTTGTTTCTATGTTCTGTTATTTACTGTAAATGTCATTTGTATCTTTTTTTTGTTGAGGACGTACGTCGAGTTCGTCAAAACGTCGATTATTAATAAATATTAATACAGAACTATAACCTAAAGCCGTTTTATTATAATATAATGATTTCTGAAGGATTTTTACTATGTTAATTATATTTAAAATTTGTACAATCTTGTGTAAAAAATTTGATAGATTTTCATCTCATTTTCAGAAAATGTTCAAATTTTCACCATAAAAATCCAAATAAACAAGATAACAAATATTACTAACAGACAATTGACGTACTTTTGCTCAAATATGATTGAAATCGAAGTTGATTAGTATAAGTTATGACAGTTTGGTGAGAAATTAATTTTTAAGTTACTTGGGTTATTAATTTTTGCACACTTTTTGACCAACCTGAGAGTAGAACTCCTGAGCTATAATGCTGGCGATTTCTTTCTGATCGATTAAAGCGGTCATTGTATCACACATTTTGTCAAAGAAAATTATTAACAAAACAAAAAACTAACGCCGGCGAAAAATGATATTCAAAACAAAACAAAAAACACTCGTAGTAAAACAAGATAATGCGCGCACAGTTCGATTTGGATTTAAAATCACAAAAATCGATATTCGTTTTAACAAAAATCAACAAAGTAGTAACAAGTGAAGAAAAATATATGAGATTCGGAGAGAAGAGAAAAAATAAATATTTCGTTTTAACAATTAATCTATATGTTTCGTTTGATTGACTATAAATTAATTGAATCAATAATTAATTATCGATTATTGAGGCGGATCGATTAGGTCGTTCGTTCGATAATTTTTTAGACGCTTGTATGCGAAAGAGCGTCCGTCGCTACGCACACAGCGTCGTCAAATGAGGATCGGGGAAATTCATTTCGTATTCGCAAATACACAAGTTGAGCCGTCCAAATTGTCATGGCTAGATGCCTGCGGGGCCCCGCGGCCCACAGTTGTTCTGTTTTTAGATCGTAGGTAAGTCCAACCGACGATGCAGAACTCGCCGATTTTTCGAAAAACATTTTTAGCGACTTGTTGACTACCGCTGACAATGCAATTTTTCAGTTTTCCAAACTTACCCAGATTGGTCATGCTAGAATTGCTTTGTCTTTTTCAAACTCTTTTCAACAAAGTTGAGGCTGTTCGAGTTTGTTTTTTTTTAAATTTTTAATTGATTTTTTTTTCGAAAGTAAGAATTTATTAATTATTTTTATTGTATCTATTATGAATGTAAATGTAAATATATATAACAAAGTAAAAAATCTTTCAGAACTCATGTTAAAATAAAACGGCTTTAGGTTGTAGTTCTGTATTAATATTTATTAATAATCGACGTTTCGACGAACTCAACTTTGTCCAACTTACAAAATAAGTTTGTAATAATTTTATTTACTAAATTTGACATAATTAAAAAAATTACATTTCTTTGTATGTTGAAAATATTCAATATTTGAAAAAATCAATCATTTACAAAATTGAAAATAACTCAAAATAAATTTAACAAAACAAATACTTCAAACTTTTGACAACCAGTGTAATTGATAATTGTATTTTGAAATTGTTTTACATTTCAAAATTTCTAAAAAAAAATTATTAATCAAATTGAAAATATTTGAATATATACAAAATAAATATTTCTTAACCTCTTAAAAAATAAAATTTTGAGTTTGTTTTGAACATCAAAATTTTCTTCACTGAACATCAGTCAAATTATTAATATTTTTGAACATAAAAAAATGATAATAATTTTAAAATCTGACATTTTAAAAAAATGTGATAAATATTATTTTAAAATAAAAGACTTTAGGATTTAAACATAGTAAAAAATCTTTCAGAAAATAAAACTGCGATGAACTAGGCAACCAAAATATCTCCATGCATTTGTGCATTACGTGGTTGCATATTTTTACTCAGTTCAATAACCTTGAAATCAGAGTAATTTATTTAGTAATAAAACGACGCAATTCTAAGTCTTCATCAGTATATAATAGTATCATTTATTCTGATGATGACGGACATTGAGTTTCATCGAAACTTCGATTTTATATAAATATTCCTACAAAATTTTAACCTAAAACAGTTTTATCTTTAGGATTCAGTTCTGTATAAAATTTTCAATTAAAATTGACGTTTTGACGTACATACTCTACGTACATCAATACCAGGAAAAAAAAATTATTTCAATTCAATTTTATTTTATATTTTTCTAATTTTAAACTTTTATTAAATGTAAACTAACAGCAAATTTCATAATAAATACTTTCTTAAGTCAACTTTAAATCTACTATAATAATAATCATTGTTGTCAATAATACTATGCTTTTTTGTCAACACTTCCAATCGTAAACTTATTCGTTGTCAAAACAAAAGCCTTTCTGATTTTAGTTTATTATGAAATTGGTTGCAAGTTATCTCACAAAAGTTATATTTAAAAATTAAATTCCACGTTAACATTTCAAACATAACATTGATAAGATATAGCTTATTTTAAATATTAAATATGTATATCATATATAAATGATAATCAAATAATGACGGTACCCACATAACAAAAATTAAATCAATAACATTGAAAAATGCCTGACTTATCATCAATTTCTTCAAAATGTAAACAAGACATGTTTAATAATAATTGATTATAGAATTATATACAACAAAATTATATATAGTGTGAAATTGAAAAGAAAATGTTGGTGTTAGTCATTTAAGATGGTTCAATCATCTTGAGCGTATGTCTAATGAACGTTTGATTAAAAGAATTTATATGAATGATTTTGAAGGTATATGTTTGCTAGTGAACTTCCGATGAGTAGTTGGAGTGTTTGATTGAGAGAGTGACTTGCGTGAGCGAAAGTTTACAAGTAGTAGGAATAGAAGAGTATGTATGAAAAATATTATGAATGTGGATGAAGCTAAAATCGCTTGTCTGGATAGGAATGTTTGGAGGAAACTGATTTCGGCATAGTGAAACCATTTTAGGTTCATGACGTGATTGTGTATGTATGTATGATTATAGGAATTTATATATTTCAAAGCAATCTATGATTTTCCATTGATAATTCTTATAATATTATAAACAACTGATTATTTATTCCATGGCCTTCAAACTTTAATTTATTTATGACAATTGACAGGAATTTATATATTTCAAAGTATTCTACGATTCTTCGTTGATAATTCTTAAAAAAATAAATACAAATATTAAAAACAACTGATTATTTATTCCATAGCATTCTATAATCAACTTATTTATAAGGAAATAATAAATGTAAATAACAAAAACATTTGTTTTCCTTACAAATATTCAATTCAATATTCTGTCGTCCAAAATAGCTTTTACATTTCTCTCGTAAAAAAAAAATAAAATGAAAAGTTTGTTGTAATCTATGTATTTCCCCAGTAGACTTGTGGACTCTATAAAACTTTGGCATTTGTTCAAATATATTTGGATTTTACCCAATGCGTGTGTTTTCACAATAAAACAGTTATGTTCTTTAGAAATTTTTACGTATTTTGATTATTTCATAATATTCAAACGATTCTTTTAAATTCTTGTTTTTATTTATCGCATATTTGAATAACAAAAATTACATCTGATGAGCAATATTTTCAAATATTGTAAACTAAATTTGCAACTACATTTTTAAAATTAGATGTCAGAAAAAAAAATATATTCAAAGCTAAAAGCTAATTATAATATGACAACATGTCAGATATTTCAAATACAATTTTATAATTGTCAGATGAAATACACTTGACATTTTAGTTATGTTGATGCTGCCACCATTAGTGTATACAGTAACTAACTATTATATAATAATGTCATTATTATACTAGTAACATAATAATCTCTTTCTACATTATGCAATATGGTAATGTAATATTAACATTATGAAACGCTTGAAGAAAAAAATATTCCAAACCATATAAACATTATCAGTTGAACGATAAAAAAAATACATATTTCGTACCTGAAATAATTTTATTTATCCGTTATAGATCATCGTTATATACTCATAAAATAAATCCAGTTTTATGGACAATTACAAAAGAATATTCCTTCCAGGAACATATTCAAATTATTTTACGATTAGTGGCCACCTTCATTTTATCCTTCGTGGAACAAATTTTAGACGCGCCAGTAAAAATCAGATAATCTCTATCGTATCTCGTCATCGGCTTGAAATTCCTGCCGAATTTGCAGAACAAAATATATTCGGGCCGAAAATCGATTCTAAGAAGGCAAGAACATGTAAACAAGCTAAGCATACACAAACAGTTGTAGTATAAATCGGTTCTTGTTGCGATGTTTTGATCGAGAGGAAGAAAAAAAATGGACTTGACCATCGGAAACAAAACTGTTAATAGGAGAGGGGCGACTGCCCACGCAAGTTGAAACGACCTTCGCGGGGGATTGCGGAGAGAAAGGTGTATATATTCGCAATTCGTCATACGCAAATTCGTTATAGATTCATTCAAGGACGTGATTATAGTATTGGATCAAAGATGAATTAAAACTTGTACAAATTACTGAATAATATGGTGGACTGTCCTAAGTAAACACTGGCCATTAATATGCATTCAAGTGTCTATTTTAATCAATATCAAAATAAAATTCAATCGTCTGCAAACGAACAATTAAAAGATATAATCAATGCAGACATATCGCCTAATAAAGAATCCACTTAACGATTATACGACTGTCAATTGCTTTGTTAACGACACACCGTTGTCTTTTTGACATAAATCATAAAACAATAAACATCGACTGACAATACTTGGAGTTCCAAAAATATCCGAATATCCAATTCTCAGATAATTTGAGAACCGGATCTGAGACCCAGATTCGAGATACTGAGTTACTGGCATATTTATATATAAAAACATATTGTATATAAAATTGTTGAGACACATTGTATAAATATATTTATGAAGCACATTGAATATAATGATTCTTTTAGATACATTGCCTCGCATACTTATTTGGCGTTTCGGTGAAATAATACAGCTTGTAAAATGCCTTTTCAATATTCATTCCATTTAACCAACATTTAAAAAATGTATTATTTTTTTAAACACATGATATTTTCAACAGAAAATAGATCTTGTACACTTATTTCAATAATACAGCTTGGTTATATAGATACGTATATTTTAAAAGAACATGCATTTGTACAAAGCGTGTAAAATCTGTATAAAAATATAAAACACATAGATTCAAAGAGACTTGGATCTGAAATCCGAATTTGAGATTCAAATCCGAGATCCGGCTAGTTTTGGATCCGGATTTAAAATTATTCGTATTCCATTTCCAGCACTAGTTTATACAGCATGAATTAAAACAAATGAAAACGAGATCTAAGATAATGGGGGCAAGCAGACGACATACTTCCCGTGTTAGCGCGAAAATAAAATAAAAAACCGTTTTTCTTTTATTTTTTTCGGATGGGTCGAGTCGGCGACGGAGCGAACGGCGCGCAGCGCAAATTCCCGGAGAATGTCCGTTCGGAAATGCCTCAAATACCACACGCACGTCATCAACACGTGCGCGACGCGTTGTGTATCAAGTGTCGTGGAGCACGCGTGCGCATGCCGCGACCAAGTACTGCCAGGCACCACAAAATGCCTCGCCCCTCATTAACACCGGATGCTTATTTACAATATCTATACTGGTCTCAGAACTATCTGTCTTTCACTGACTATATTATTTTAATTAACGTTTTATTAAGTATACATAGTACATAGTAAAAAATTTGTAACACACGTTAAAGTGTGTAAAAGATATTATTCCTCTTCAATCTTCGGGTATATATATACAGGGTGTTCGTTCGCTTGGTTGATATAGGGCAATAACATGGGATTTCGATAATATGCAGAATACTTCTTTCTGAAGTAAAATTCGGAGAAATACCTGGAATACTTTTCGATAGGGAATAAAAAGTTATATAATTTGGTTTTAGTTTTAGCTTACTAGCATGTGCCGTTTGGGCACTAGAATTTTTTTTAAATGTTTTTTACAATTTTCAATAATTTTTCCTGCTAAATCAGTATGAGTTAGAGAAAAAAGTTACTTAGTTATTATGTAGCTAATTTTTTTCTCTATTTTACTGAATTTTTTCAGATTTTTTTGAACACGTTTTGAAAAAAGTTATATTTGTAAAAAATTTGAAATATAACTTTTTTCAAAATTTGCTCAAAAAAATCTGAAAAAATTCAGTCAAATAAAGAAAAAAATTAGCTACATAATAGATAAGTAACTTTTTTCTCTAATTCATTCTGATTTAGCAGGAAAAATTATTAAAAATTCTCATAAACATTTTAAAAAAAATTCTAGCGCCCAAACGGCACATGCTAGCAAACTAAAACCAAATTATATAACTTTTTATTCCCTATCGAAAAGTATTCCAGGTATTTCTCCGAATTTTACTTCAGAAAGAAGTATTCTGCATATTATCGAAATCCCATGTTATTGCCCTATATCAACCAAGCGAACGAACACCCTGTATATATATATATATATATATATATATATATATATATATATATATATATATATATATATATATATATATATATATAGAACACCTTGTGAATATTGTAAGGTTTATGTTGGACAGACAGATAGAACTATTTCTACTAGATTGACAGAACATAGAGGTCAATATCGTCTAAACATGCGTTAGAAAATCTACATGCTTTAAAATTCAAAGATACTGTAATAATTGCAAGATTCATCAATATTAACAGCAGATTGATACGAAAAGCAACCGAAATTTATAAAGAAAAAGATACCATCAATCAGTAACTGATTTAAATAAAATTTGTCTTCCATTAATTCAAAATTTATAAATTTTATGATCTAGTTACTTATTTTGGTTTTTGGTTGCCGAGTAACTTGTTTCTAAGTTCTGTTTATTTACTATAAATTTCATTTGTATAAAAAATAAAACTGATCTAGTTCAAGTTCTGTATTAAAATGTATTTATAATCGACGTTTCAACGAAACTCAACGCTCATTGTGTTCATCAGGAAAACTAATACGAATGACATTATTTCAAATTAAATCTTCTTTATCTAGTTTGCTAAATGTTTATTTTTTTAATATCTATTACATTGCAATAAAGTTACCTTTAGTTACCAAAGTAGTAATAATGACCAAATATATTGTTAGAAATAGTTTTTAGATTGTGTACATGTAATATAGTTTGTAAGTTTGTAAGATTAATGTACCTATTTAGCTAATGCTAATAAATAAACTATATTACTATTACTATATTACCGTCTTTTAATATTGATTTGATATTTAATATACTGTAATGTCTCAGCTATATTTATATATATATATATATATATATATATATATATATTTTATAAAAAAGTGACATATGCATTGTGTCTCAAAACTCATATATACAATTTAAGATCCGAATCTAAGATCTGGGATATTAGATCCAGATCTCAAATTTTCCGAAAATCGAATATTCGAATCTAATTTTTTTCAAATGTTGACAGCACTAGTAAACTGATTTTAAACCCATACGATAAGTAATACAGGACCATTCAGTTTTGAAACAGAGTATAATTTGAAAATGCACATCCTGGTGTAAACATAAAGGACCATGCCACACACAACCACGATACAATATCTCACATTCATAGCTTATCTTCAGTTTTATGTAGCCACATTTTTTCGTCTCCTTCCGGACGGAGTGAGAGAAGTGGATAGGATATTTAAAAATTTCTTAAGTATCCATTCTTGTAATGACTACTACAAGATACGCTATTAGGCTCTTAAAACATATTAACTTATCAACTATTGCCTACTTTTTTTAAATATTTTTATAGGCATTTTTTACATTCCAAAACAATCGAAGGCAATAACAATATTGAAGTAAATTCCAATCGTTTACGGAAATATTTACAACTTGTATACAAATACGAATGCGATGTTATTTGTTTTAATATTACTGTATTATTTTGAAAAAATGTGAAATAGTTTACACAGTAAATTTAAATTAGAAGTAACTTAATAAAAAATATTTCAGAATTCATTATATTAAAATAAAATTGCTTTAAATTAATGTTCTGTATTCATATTTATTAAAAATCAACGTTTCAACAAAACTCAACGTCCGTCTACATTAAGACAAATGATAGAAACGGCATTACAGTAAATAACAGAACATAGAAACCTGTTACTAAGTAACTAGATCATACAATTTATAGATTTTTAATTAATTTTTTTTTATTATTAATTAACTCAGTGCCTTCACAGTGATAAAGAAAAGGATAACATCAATCGTACTGAAAGCACTGAGTTAAATAAAATAAAATAGATCGATATAGATCTGCCAACTGGAAGTGGTAATTTACTGATCCCACTTTTATGTTTTTACGATTATTTCGTAATAAAAAAAAAATTTCAATTCAATATTTGTACGTTTATAATATACATTACCAATATCGAAAAAAAAATTGAACAATTTCTTATAAATACACTTTCCAATAACTATTTACTAACTCATAATCCAATATTCTTTACATATCACACAATAATTATAAAATATCTATATAATGTACAAAATAATCATAAATATGTAAAAATATTATATTTTACAATAATCAAAATACCTGTGATGTTCGTTTAGATATCAAAAAAAAAAATGTTATGGATGAGACTGGACCTAACGCAACTTTTTAATTATCTTGTAACAGTTAATATTATAATTGTATTTAAGACAAAATAATTAATTAAATACCTGTAAATTGCAAGTTGTAGTCGTTTAAATATATTTTCCATTTGTGGTTAAACTATTTCCGGTATAAATACACAAAAAAAAAAAATATAAAAAAACCGTAACTAATGTATAAATAAACGATTTACGTAAATTGGAAAATACGCTACCAAGGAAAAAATATGTGGAAATTATAACACACCATATTATAAACTGCAAACATTATTATTTGTGATATAAACGTATATACATAAAGTTAAAACACAAAAGCCAACTAATCAAATGTCATTTATCTTTGAACATTTCCGACAAATTATTTATATATGTACATAAGATAAAGATAAAAAGACATATCTCTATATGGGCGTCACCTTAAACTATATTCTAGTTTGTTTCGATATGTAATTGCGAAAAAAAATTGTGTCGAAATGTATTCTTAGATTCTGAGAAAACTATTCAGTAAATTAAAGTAAAACGGCTTTAAGTTTGTAGTTCTGTATTAATTTTTTTATTAATTAATCGATGATTTGATAAATATTAATACAAAACTACAATCTAAAGCCCTTTTATTTCAATAAAAGTTAAATATTTATTTATATATTTATATTTTAAACAGGCTGTTTTTATGAAACCAATTACTGGCTTAAGTGGGCAGATTACTGTATTTGATATATATTTATGCATATTAACATTAATAATTAATAAATTAACAGTTATTTGTATAAATAATGCTTCAACGCAAGCATATAAAATATAAATTTGAAGTTGTATACTACTTTAAAAAGTTTATGTAATTTTTCATAAAAAATATAATATTACGTTAATTACCATAATAAAATAACAATTTTTTTGGTAAAACCTATCTAAAATTACATAAATTAATGATATAAAAAAAATTCGGAGCTGACCGATTTTATTTGTCGACTCCACACGAATATTTTTGGAAAATTTCCAAATTCAAATCAAGTTTTTGTTAACTATAATAACAGTGAAAGCCACTTAACAAAAACAATACATAAACTTTAGATTTGCAACAAATTAAAACATATTTTTAAACAGTAAAACTTTGTCAATTCAAACGCAATGTGCATAATTTACATTATTTGATAAGAACAACTAAACAAAAGAACAAAGAAAAACAAAAACAAACGGACATTCATATTTTTATCAAGCAAGGCATTGAACAGACAAAAGACGTACGAACCGACAATAAAAATATAAAACCACAAATGAATATATAAAAGTGTCGTTTTATGTATTAATGTCTGTGCCCCTGGACGATGGGGGCTTTGCCCCACAATTAAGAGGCCTCGTGGCCCCCATATATGTCTATTTAGGTTTAGTGACCTTCGCACGACGAAATTTCAAAATACATTAATAGTATGAAACGATCTACTAAAAAATAAAGTAAATATAAATTTTTAAATGGCTATTTCAAATATTTAACTTAAAAATGTAATATTTTTATAACATAATAAAAAAAATCTTTCAGAACTCATTATATTAAAATAAAACTACTTTAGGTTAAAGTTCTGCATTAATATACATTTATAATCGACGTTTCGACGAAACTCAACGTCGATTTTAAATAAATATTAATACAGAACTTTATATATCGAGATATTTGTGGTAATATATCAATTTAGATAAAATATCAATTGATAATATTCTGATAGCATAAATTTTTTCTTGTTATTAATTTTTATTGTTTACAAAAGATATTGTAATAGTTAAATACATATTTAAATGACAAAAATCTTAAATATGTATGTTATTTTGATAATTATTTTTCCCAGGAACAATTTCGTCCAATATCACATTTGATATCAAAATTCACGTGAAATTTGAACATAGCATGTATAAATATTGATTAAATTACAAGGAAATTTCCAGAAAAAATAGCACGCAACAAAATACTTATTTTCACAAATTTTACACCAAAAAAAAAAAATCAAAAAAACAAAATTGTTTATGAAACAAAACATAATCAATAAGTATGTAAGTTAATTGTAAACAATAGGAAAGAAAACAAGGTAAAAAAAACGATAAAACAAATTACCGATAATTGAGTTAAACAATAAAAACGTAAAAAAATAAAATAAATTAAAGAAAATTCCTTTGATTTACCGGTAATTACATCATTGTCATCTAATTCTATAACTAACATGAGAACCAATGACAAATCGAAATCAACACGTGTGCTTTTTAAGTAAGGTCGTTTAAAAGTTCCCACAGTAAAACCTAACCTAGTCAACAAATACGTTAGAACCAGAACCATAAAAATTGAACGTCAAATATGCGTAATTACACTATTCCACTAACCTTGAATCAAAGATGCAGTGCACACACATACACACACCGCGAACAAAAGATAGATAAAACACAAAATTTAAAAAAAAACAACACGCACTTTAAAAACAATTGTCTCACGCTAACTTTTCGGATGCGATATTGTCTTAACGAAGACCAAATACAAACTGACAGTATTTTGTTATCGGTTTAATGGGGGGATATCCATACAGTCAACAGCACACTACCTATAGGATTTTGTTTTCCTGTCATACTGAATGCTGGCTGTCAGAAAGGAGAGAACTGATAATTCACATGACCGAATGACGTCACCCGGCCTCCAGTGGTTTCCGTCTGGTCAATGCTGTTGGGGCCAACGGCGACTCGTACCGACTTGTTTACTCATTACCAGTGACGTACGTCGCAGTTTGAACTATAAATTTGGGGGTTCTATTCTACTATTTTTTGAGATTTCAGCAGCACCCGATATATTTAAAAATAATAATTAATACGTTAAATCTAATAATAATATTAAAAAAGTGGTGTCCTACTTTTGGTAGGACAATACATGTCCTATATCCTATATTTACATGTTAAAGTTCGTAGCTGTAAGGCCTATAGTGTTACAGAATGTTTTGTCTGGAAATGGCAATATTCTGTAATGGCATAGATCTTATAGATAATAATATTTTATTTATACTGCAAGGTTTCAGGAAACACCCAATTACAAAAATTTACAGTGAAATTGCATTTACAAATTGATTTTTCAAATTATTTTTAGTACAACAAAAAATGTCAATATTCTGATTTGAAATGCATAGTTTTAAACAACTAAATAATGGTAAACTGATTTCTTTCAATTCAAATATCATAAATCTGGATCTCAGTCTTATATCAGGTACATGTAAAAGGTAATATCATAATACTCTGAAGTGTAAGACATATTTATTATACATTGGCGATGTATTGTAAGTTCTGTAATACAAGAATCTTTAAAAAAAAATTCTGAACTTTTCAATTTTGTCTGAACAAGAATATACTTTTGGATTCCATATAACACATACAACTCTAGAATAATGTTAGTAAGGTGTTTACACTGAAATTTTTGTTAATTCTCAAAATGCAATTCATTGTCTTGAAAGATTTGCTCACAATGTTTTCATAATGGCGATGAAATTTAAAGTTACTTTGAGAATAAGAACCGAATAGACCCATTAGTTTGCAAATCAAACATTTCAAGTTTAAATACGAATAAATTTTTTGAAGGTATTTGTTTTTATCAACAAGTTTTTATCAGTGAACACACCTGACTAATAAAAATATTATAATAATAATAATAATAATAAAATCTTTATTTTAGCTATAAGCTACATATGATAACAAAGAAAATAATATAATACAATAATATAAATAATTGCTACGTATACTGATAGAATCAAGAAAGTTGTGAAATTATACTTTAAAATACATCTTCATTTTTAGTTTAAATTCCTGTACAGTATTGCAATATATCTGCTGATGATAATATTGTTTTTTTTTACAAAAATTATAAAAAATCTGAGAATTTCTGTCCTATTGTGCCTTTGAAAACCCTGGTTGTCTAGCAGCCTTATAATTCAAAAACTAATAAACTGAAAACTTTAAAATTTAACATAGATATAGGTAAGACCTTGAGTTAACACATAAACAATAAAAAATTGTAATTAAATTCTAATCATATGATATATGTGAATAAAATGTCAAATTTTGTCAAAGTTGCTACGATAATTTTAAATTTTAGTGTTAATATGTCAAGTAATAATTTTTAACCTGTACTATATAATATTTTCTAACTTTTGTTAAAAACAAAAGCAAAAAAATAGTAATATAACAAATCAAACGAATAATCTGAAAAAACTGTAAATGATTTGTCAAGATATATTAATAATTGACGTACTCAACATCCGTCTTCATCAAGAAAACTGATACAAATGACATTTATAATAAATAACAGAACATAGAAACAAATTACTGTTATGAACCAGTCATAATATGTGTTTTAAAAATCTCAAATAATAATAATTTAATAACATTTAATTAACAATTTGCATTATTTACCATTTATTTTTTGCAAATAAAAATATTCGCCATTTTACAGAAATAAACAGAAACACCATATTTTTTAGCACGTAAATAACATATTTATAACCATAAACGAATAATTACACAAAAATAATTAATTATTCTCAAAAATATAACCGGTGAGTGCCCCCATTTTCCAACTCTGCGCGCCACCCATGCTTTAAGTATCAGATCAAAGTGATTTCACAACATTACACCAGAAAAATAGGTAGTTGAATGAAAGTGTCGATTCTAGAATTTTAAATAATAAAGTAATTGAGGTAACATTAAATATTTCTCGATCAAGAAATATAATTATTTTCATTATTTTCAATCTTTAAAAGTTATTAAATAATATTCAAAAAACAACCAATGAAATAACTGATATATAATTAACAAGAATTCGCTGATAAAATACAAATAAGTTTGTAAATATTTTTATAATTTTTATGTTTTACTCGTCACATATCTGCAATGCTGGTTGCCAAAGTCAAGTTTTAGAAAAAAATATGTACGGATATTTCTAAAAATAGTTTTTATCAAAAATAAATAACATTTCCACTGAAAATATAATATAAAATATATTTTCAAAGAAAATTAAAATAAATCGGGAAGGTCAAATTTTCAATTAGATTTCTAAAATTTTGATTCTACGAAAAAATTTCACTACAAGCTAACACCTACAAAAGAAATCGATTCCTGGTATTTATATATATTCGCTATCTCAAGACAATTTTTTTTTTGTTTAGTACTTTTTAAGTGACTCATCAATATTTTTACATTAGCTTGTTAAGCTTAGTTATCGGTTTAAAAATAAACTTAACATCACTCGAAAGAAAGATATTTGATTTTGCAATTTTTTTACTCAAAAATTGCTTATTGCATTTTACTTATTATGTTTGATTTTTTGAATTAGTACAGTATTGTATTCGCATAAATAAGTACGTTCAATTCGATTTCTAAAATTTGATAAAATATAATTTTTGTACAACTCGAGAAAAAAATGATTATACAAACTAGTTACAAACTGTTAAAATCATATAGTAATGTAGCACTCCGTAATTAATAGTCCCTAATACAAGGTAATTTATAATGAGTGTACCAAACTTAAACAGTTTTTTTGTGAGATTACTAATTAATATTCGACAAACTCCACGTCCGTCTTCATCAGGAAAGTAATATAAAATGACGAAGACGGACGTTTAGTTCGTCGAAACGTCCTATTCTATCTAGTTGTGCAACTAGAATAAATTAAAGTTTTATTATAAGCTATTACGTAAAAGTCGCCAAGTTAAAATCTCATATAAGCTAAAGATCTTGAATAGCAGGATTTTAATCAGCCTAAAATTGTACTACACCAATAAATTTCAATCTAAGACAGTCCTGAAATATACTAAAAAGTCAAAATATCAATAGTTGTCAAAATAATCGATGCTGAATTAGTATAAAATCACAGTTTATGACACATCAAATACGCTAATATTGAAATAATAAAGTTACCGCTTGAATTTAATCGAATACGGTCCTGATAAATAGTAGTATATGTTAAATATGTTATCGTAATCGCTGAGGGAGCAGTTGAGAGAGCAAGCGAGAGAGAAAGAAAGAGAGAGAGAGGTACCCGCTGACGCATTCAATACAACGAAAAAACCATGCAATGTTTGAGTGTGTATAAATATATGTTCGTCTTTTTCTACGTAACCTGTATTATAATTTTGTCGCTGTTTGCGAGTGAGAGCCAAAGTTGTGACGTCATTATGGGCATTCCACGATTTCGTATATGATTAGTAGATGAAGGTGTAGCTGTGGCAGGAATGAGTGGGAGGGAGGGGACGGACCTAACCTACAAATTGTCCAGGTGTCTAATCGTACGACATATGCAGTTAAAATTAATTTACAAAAAAATGTATACCTATGCCTTCCACTTTCTATATTAAATGTTATACATGGTAGATATTATTATTTTATCACTGTCCATAAGTTAATAATATTTTGCATGATTAGCTATTGTTTTGATATACAATTCGCGTTGTTTTTGTTTTTATTAAACATGTGTGTAAATATTATTCCTTTTATAGTCTCTGTTTTATATTTAAATGTTACGTCGAAATTATATATTAGAGTATATTATTACGCAGTTTTTGTATTTTAATAAAAAAACATAATTACAGAAGCAATTTTTGTTAATTATAAACTAATATTACTACAAATTATTAAACTTATTATTATAGAAATATTCTAGAACAAAATTATTTTTGATATTTACTTCAAAGTGCTTATTAATCCATTTCCAAAGCTTTGTTTAATTTTATGGGTTAAAAAATGGGAAATAAATATCAATACAGAACTTTAACCTAAAGTAGTTTCATTTTAATATAATGAGATCTGAAAAACTTTTTACTATGTTAATTTATATTATATTTTATAATAATAACTTACTTATTTTATACAATTTTTATCTTCATTACTTAATTTATTACATTGTAAAAATAATTCACATATTAAATCTTTTTTTTTTTTTAATTATATTTTATATCAAAATTAATATTTGTAAAATTAATATTTATTTAAAATTCTATTAATAAAATTTAATTCATTTAGTAATTAAAATAATTGATATGATCAAATTTATCTTCGTATATAAAATCAGTAATTTTAAAATTGTGTCGTCCTGCACAATGTTCAAAAATTTATTGATATTAATCTAGAAGTAGCATAATAAATTATACGTTAGTAATAAATTTATAATCATTGAATTAAGCGGATAATTTGCGCTAAAGTAGATTAATTTTATTCCTAAATTAGACAAAGAATTTCCAGTGTCACTTTAAAAAGAACTTTTGGTTAAAAGAGTGAAAATCATTTTATTTATTTACTAAATACATAACTTTTATTTTGCTACAAAAAATACAAAATATATCCAACACAAATATATAAAAATTATTTACTTATAGTTATATAGGAAGTAAAAACGAATCGTTAAAACAAATTTAATAAGATTTTGTAAAAGAATTGTAAAGTTATATTTCATAAAACATTGTCAAACATGGCACGAAATCCTAGAATTTGTTATTTAACGATTCGTTAAGTTTTGAAATTGGAAATACGTAAAATGCAAGTATGAAATTATATAAGACAAATAAAAGATTTGCCCAATTAGACATAGTATTTAAAATTTTCACTACACTAAGCTGATGATGGTGTTACTATATCAATTTAGGTCAAATTGAACTTAGTTCCTATGCTTTTAATCATTATATTAATTTTAATCAGACCAATTACTTCTAGTAGATCAATTGATTACTTAATAAAATTGTTTTAATTAAATTAATTTTATTCTTTGTTATTATACAAATTATAATAATATAACTGATGTAGAATCACGAAAGTAACAAAAAAGAATCGAATTTGTATCTCTTATGAACGAATATGCATAGTACTGTCGAATAGTTGATGTTCTTTTGTTAAAAATTTGATTTCCACTAAAAACCAAATCATTCATATCAAAAGATGTCTTATAGGTCTAAAGACAATTTCGAATATAGTAAAAAATCTTTTAGAACTCGTTGTATTAGAATAAAACGGCTTTAGGTTCTAGTTCTGTATTAATATTTATTAATAAATCGAGGTTTCGACGAACTCAACGTGCGTGTTTATCAAGAATCGATTTAGTGAATCTACTGAATATTATTAATATTATAAGTTTCATGGTTAATATTTTTAAAGTTAAATTATTTAATGAAAACTTACGTCATCTGACTCTGATTTGACGTAATTTTTGTCATTAAGTATTTCGACTTTTAAAATATTAAATATAAATTTGTAATAAAAAATAAATGGGTGTCTTATCTTCAAAGTCAAAACTTAGTGAAATTTCTTTTCCGCATCGGAAAACGATAAATTTATCCTACTTCATCAAAATCCTTAAAACAGTCTTCAAAATAAAATTGACAAAAAATATTTATATATCATTTTCATAATTTAGTTATGAAGTTTCTAGAATATTCTTCTCAGAAGTGATATATATGAAAAACAATTCCTGAAAATGGAAAATCTATATCAGCGTAGCGATAACAAAGCTGCCAAATTTTCTATTCAGTTTTTCCGAGAAAGAAAAATCAATATTTGCTAGCTTGTTGTCAGTTAGAAGAAAGAAATTTGGCAGAATACAAAAACAAATTATGTCAAAGACAAAAATATTTACAGTAAATAAAAAGAACATAGAAGCAAGTTACTAACTTGATAACGAATTAAGTAACTAGATCATAAAATTTATAAATTTTTAATCAAAAGTAGCCAAATTTAATTTAAATCTTTAATTAAAAATTTATAAATTTTATCTCCTAGTTACTTATTTTGTTATCTAGTAACTGGTTTCTATGTTCTGTTTATTTACTGTAAATGTTATTTATACGTTGAGTTCATCAAAACGTCTATTATTAATAAATATTAATACAGAACTACATATAACCTAAAGCTGTTTTATTTTAAATATTTCTTTTCTTTAAGCACATACAACCGATTTTTTTTTGTTATTTAATTTAAAATTGTATCTTAATTTATATCTATCTTGATTTAAAATTTGAAAAGCGGTTTTTAACAAAATTTAATTCCAATATTTAAAAAAATGTAGCAATTTTGTATAACAGAAACTGATTGAACATAATTACAAATGGAAAACATTACTAAGTTAAAAAAGTATGTACCCGAGTTATCTCGGGGCGTGTACATTATTATTTACTCAAAGTGGATCCGCGTCGGAAGAAAAAAATGCAGTTACTTGTCAGAAACAAAATAAAAAACATCGATATCAAACTATAACAAATGCCTATCTATTGAAAATAAAGACTTTGATTGCACGAAACAAATGAGTCATCATGATTCGTCTATAGCACGTGCTTCGCTAGCAGGTGTTTTTTTCTTTTTTATCAAATGTTTGCATTTTAAAAATGACTAAACACTAATGTTAGAACAATAAGTTAAAGCCATGTTTTTGCATTTTCTAACCTCTTATCAACTACGTTAATCAAGTCGAAGTACAAAGTCATGCGTCATACGGTAAAAATAACGCTATTTCACAAACACCATTCGAAAATATAAATTCTAATAAAATATATAATCTTACCATTTTTGTTTCGCTACCAGGTGTAGATGAAGTATTACTATAGAAATTATCGTCAAAACTATAAGTTTCATCCAGTCCAAAATTAAGAAATGGCACCAATTGCGACATGAAAAAGCCTTCTTAGTTTACTTTGAAACTCAACACTTATTAAAAACTGTCAACTAATTTAAGAGTCAATCAGAGGCAAACTATTACAGTTCCACAAGTGTTACCCAAGCAAAGAAATACTTTACACTGAATTACCGCGTTCGCAAAAGTTGCTTATACATTGTAGCAAGGTCGTTTCATATATGCCCGTTTCACTCCAACCCAACGCGGATTGGTATCATATTGTTTTTATTGCACAGTCGAACGATTGGTTCAACGCGATGACGTCCACAATACCGGGAAGTTATTGGAGGGAGACCCGTTTAATAGATTACTTCTGATAGTCTACGAAATTATTCTCAGAATAATTTGGGAGAACTGTTAAATAATTTTTAATCAATGCGATAGATGATTCTAATGTTTGGAATGATAAAATACTGTAATTTGATTTGTAGTTTTACAAGAAGCGTGGTTTTTCTAGGTAATTGATTTATTTAGCCGTAAATGTTTTATAGTAGAATCAGAATTCATTCATAGTGTATTGAAACAGTTATTTTTCTGTGGCTAGCGGCGCCAAGATGAAAACTAATGTGCCAAATTCTTTGCATTTTTTCGTTAACGACGAAACTATGTCTTTAAAAATAATTTTGTTATTTACTTGATTGCGTATTGATTTTTTCTGTAATTATCAGAGCTTCGAACCGTTACATTTTTCGTTCCGATTCAATTTAGAAAAATATATATCGGTTCGGTTCCGGTTTTCGTTCCGGTAAAAATATCGGGATTTTTTTTCGGTTTTCGGTTCAGTTCCCAGTGATTAATTTTTAATTTTTTTCAGTTTTTATTTGTATTAAAAATTTATTTTCTACTATAATTTAAAACATTTTATTCTTACTTTTATAATAAGCATACTACATAAATTAATACAATAATATAATAATTATTAATCAATTAAAGGTATCATAATTAAAAGTATATAATAATATAATTTATTATTAAAAACTTAACTATTTAAAGATTATTAAAAATTAAAAGCAAAGCTATTATCAAAATGATTCCTAGTTCCATTTTCAATTTCATTAACTGAGTATTTTTATCCACAAAAAACCAAAAAATGAAAAAATGTTTCAACATGTATTGAACCGAAATAAACCGATATTTTTTTCTGATTCAGTTCCGGTTTTCGAAAAATTTTGACAATGATGATCGAGCAAGCTGACGATGCACACACACACATACACCTTTGTAAACTAAGTTCGGATTCGGCATGTAGTAGGATTTTATATATTTTTAAAAAAATTTGAAAATGTTACAGACAAAGTGGTAAAAAAATAAAGAATATGATAAAATAATATTATTTTCACTGAGACATATATAAAATTTGACTTCCATTAACTAAAACTCTATAAATTTTATGATCTAGTTACTTATTTATTTCTATGTTCTGTTATTTACTATAATGTTATTTATATCATTTATCCCGATAAAGACGGACGTTAAATTTCGTCGAAAAGTCGATTTTAAATAAATATTAATACAGAACTTTAACATTAAGCAGTTTTATTTTAATTATTTCCATATTTTTTTCAAAAAAAATCCATAAAAAAAAGTAATTTAAAAAGGAAATCTAGAAAAAATCATTAAGTAATTATGCGTATTTAAAAAACAGTATATTGTAAACAATAATCTCGTATTACAATATGTCTCATCATTTAATCGCGAACATCAGCAAAAAATTTGTCTGTTTCCGCAAATATTTCTTCGTACATATTATGACAATGTTATAACATGGCGCTACTGAATTTAACCTCAACTAGTTAAAAAAGATGACGCATCTTTCAATTACTACTTACATTTAATATGCTTGTATGTTTTTCTGTTACATAAAAATTATAGACCGGAAACCACAGGTAGTAACAATTTCAAAAAACAAAAAATGTTTAAACAATATTGACTTAAGCCAGGGTATTATTAAAAAAAATCGAAATTCGGCTATGTGTAGTTTTAATTACATTTTTTTGAACAGAGATCTTCGAATATTGAATATCCGAAAAAATATTCAAATAAATAAATTTTTGTTTCATAATATAATTACGAGAATATGAGAAAGTTGTACCATACTTTGTTCTTTTAAAAAAAAAGAGTGAATAAATAGTACCTTACTGTTTCTCACCTTATTTGTTTGATTTTGATTTCAAATTTAACCTCCACTCCCTTAATTAATATAAATAATAATAATAATAATAATAATAATAATAATTGCTACCCAATCAATATTAGCAGCAGATTGATAAGAGAAGCAATAAGAATTTATAAAAAAAATGATTACATAAATCACTGTGCATAGGCATTGAGTTAAATAAAATTTGACTTCCAGTAATTAAAAAATCTATAAATTGTTTGATCTAGGTACTTATTTGTTAACTAGTAACTTGTTTCTATGTTCTGTTAATTACTGTAATTGCATTTATATCGTTTATCCTGATGAAGACGGACGTTGAGTTTCGCCGAAACGTCGATTTTAAATAAATATTAATACAGAACTTTAACCTAAAGCTGTTTTATTTTAAATAAACATATAAATAAATAATAGAATATATTGCATGATAAGTTTGACGAATACAAATAAATATTATGTACCAAAAATTTATTGATGACTCCCTACCTTTAAATATGCCTAGTTTGTTTTTTTGTAAATTTATAATTATATTGGTATATTAATAATTTAGTTAACGAAAAGAAACTTTTTAAGAAAATTAGGTAAATCTTATATTTGTGCAGTGGTGAAAAAACTTTGGAATAAAGTCTGTTTTAATTAACATAGTAAAAAATCTTTCAGACCTCATTATATTAAAATAAAACTGCTTGAGGTTAAAGTTCTGTATTTATATTTATTTAAAATCGACGTTTCAACAAACTCAACGTCCGCCTTCATCAGGATATAAATGATACAAATGACATTGCAGTAAATAACAAAACATAGAATCAAGTAACTAGATCATAAAATATACAGATTTTTAATTAAAAATCTCGTAACTTGTTTCTATGTTCTATTATTTACTGTAATGCCATTTGTATCATGTATCCTGATCAAGACGGACATTGAGTTTGTCGAAACGTCGATTTTAAATAAATATTAATACAGAACTTTAACCTAAAGCAGTGTTATTCTATTTTAATTACTGTCATAGTTCAGTAGGCGTTTTATACAAAAATTAAAAATTATTTTAAACCTATTTCAGTTTAATTCATTGCCCCGAAGTCTGACAATTTCCAAATACCAAATATTTTATTCAATACAATAGTAGATAAAGTCAACTTCAAATACAGTCAAAGATATTGAAGCAATGTTTTGCCCAGCTCAATCTAGCCGTATATTTAATGACAGTATACTGCTGGTAAATATATAAATAAACATAAGTTTTAGGTGCGTCATACCTCCTCATCTTAAGTTGACTGACAAAAAAACATATTACATAAAAAGGTGTGAATGGAAGACATTAGATGTTTTTTTTTACTACGCCTACTATAATTATTAGACCTTTTTTACTTTTAAAATTAATGAAAATCTAACTATTTCCGCTGTTTTATTTTCGTTTTAAAGAAATGTAATAAAAAATCACACGTTTTTTATCATTGATACAGAACCAAAAAACATTTCTAAGAATTTATTATTAAACTTGTCTCACAATTAATTCTAATTTTCCGGTAAACCAAATTTATGATAATCAGTGTTAATTTAGCACACAATTTTTTTTTGAGATCCAAATTTTTAATACATTTTTTAAGTGACATTCCCACCTCTTTTGTTTATGAAAAAGTGCTTCTTTAAAATAAATTTTTATTTCTATCTCTTATCAAATATGAATAGTATTTCTATTTCTAATATATATTTTTATATCTAATATTATAAAATTCATATAAACAAATTAAAATTACTTAATAAGTAATTTTAAGTGTGTCAAAAGTACTTTTGCCATAAATCACTTTTAAAGTGAGGTGAGAAATATAAAATATTTATCAATTATTTGGGATATCTTAGTTTATTTCATTTATTATTCTAATAATTTTTAGCTCATTTTTTCAGCAATTTAATCCTGTATCATATTCTATTATAGTTGAGTGTTAAATTTAGTTTTAGTTTCAGAAACAGTGATGTTTAGTTTTAATTAATGTCCGAGCTGCATCAGTTACAAAAACAAATGAAAGAAACAAAAGACGATTGACCTCATGGTGCAAATGTCTGCGACCCCACATCACATACATAGTGGAGTGGGCGTCTACCTCAAAACTTATGGGTCTTATACGATTTGAACGCGTTTCCAAAATGTTTGGGATCATAGTAAAAAATTTACAGTTTGTAGACGTCAAATGTTTATTTCATTGATAAATTAGATTTTATTTTACAACGTAAACAAAAATAGATTCGAGAAAATTGTTCATACTTTATTTTTAAGATACTGTTTATATTTTCAATAATATTTTGTACAAATATATTATTTACATTGCTCATTTTATATAATTTTTTTTTGTAGATAAAGATGTAGAAAGATGTGTTTTATATTTTTAACATTTTATAAACAAGGATTTCTTGTGTATTTCTATTTTTCAATCAGTTTTGGAATAAAATTTTGAGGCTACTTTAATTCGATTATTTTGAAGTATTTCAGTTAGTATTTAAAAATACTACATATTCCATATGTTATGAAAATATAAACAAAATGATTTCAATTATTTTGAAGTATTTCAGTTAGTATTTAAAAATACTACATATTCCATATATTATGAAAATATAAACAAAATTATGTCTTGTTTTCATAGCTTCTGTCAGAAGCACTTATAGTTAAAAATCAGTATATGACGTACATTTGAAATTATTTATCATATTACTCAAGAGCTCTATTTAGCTTTTTGTATAAAAATTTTAAATATACAAAATTCTAATTACCTTTGATAAAAGAAAAAAGTAGAAACATAATTTGAAATATACGTCAAAGAATAGTTTCAAACAAAAATACTTCTAAAAGGAACTATCGATTATACGAACCAATATCTTTTGTCTTCTAAAGTAAAATTTAGTTTGAAAATACTCCTACAATCACCTTTTGTTTTCTCTTTAAATACTTAATATAACTACATTTATACTGAAGTAGACAAAGAAACTAGGACTTTCGCTATATTATAAATTAAAATTTGTCTATAAAAAATCACATTTTTGTAGTCACTGTTAGAGCACACGTGCACATACTCAGCTGGACTAGTACAGTTAATATAAATATGACAGTAAATTCATTTGTTATACACTCTATATGTATGAATATGTTCGAACAAAGAACAAAAACTTTATTTAAAATCTTTCGTCTTTTGTTAGATATCAGATAACCATCGTAACAAATTAAATTATTAATAAACATGTGGTAAAAAACAAATGATAACATTATCACCATTTCCTAAGTTACAAATTACGTAATTGTTTTTAAATTATACACAAAAAACAAAACATTTTGGGCATTGTTTCATATTGATTTTTAAAAACGGGGGTGTCCACTTATGATTAGTATGCACCCCCATGCAATATCGATCGTCCGTTTCTAAAAAGGGGGACTTTAATATACGGGGGTGGAATGGACCCTAACCATTTACAAAACTTTCTTTTGTAAAATATTAAATTTTAACACAGACCTATTTCATAATTCAGATATGAATATGTTTTCTATTGCGTCATATTCTGTACCATGGTCGCTTGTAAAAAAAACAACTTGATTGAAAGTTAAACTCTAAATAAGGCAAGCAACGGCTTCAACAAGGTTAAAAGATAATTCAATCGCTTGTAAATACTTACCGTTGTTGAGGTTATAACTGGAGATGAATTTGAAACAGATGATAGGAAATCATTCGATGACATTTGTGAATTTTGACTGTCATTAGAAAAGTCCGAATTGTTCGATAAACCATCACTGAGTTCCAGCTTCATTGTGGATAGTTTATAAAACAAATGCACCACCACAAAATAATAGTTTAGTCAATATACACAATAAATAATATTGTCTTTTGTTTACACCCTTTGACAAATTCGATAGTTGTATTTTACATAAAACAGATGTTGCTAAAACTGCACGTACGTCACTGTTTGCAATCACAATACGAAATGAGCCTGGCGTCAAACAGGTTCACAGCCCGCCTCGAACAAGTAAAAAAATGCGAACCACAAATACGCGAATTTCGAGAGTTCAAAATGCTGTTTGGGTAAAAGCTACCCGATGACTCATCCTTTGCAACTATGACAGGGGGAAGCCCTTTCTAAGAAACATACACACACTATAAGCCTGTGTGATGTCACGGCTATTAATATCCAATATGACCAATGGACGACTTGTCCAATCGGTGTGACGACGCTTCGGCGCGGCGCTAAATTCAAGCTGAGAAATGTGAGTCAATATGATTTGACCACAGAGGCGCCAAGCTAATGGTGCCTACATGCCGACAACAACGGAAATGTGCATTTTTTTTTTTAATTCATTTACTTTGCTCATTTATGAGTCATTATAACTAAGTTTATTTTTAGAAAGATCGCGCTAGTTAAACTGCTAATTAAAACATTTGTTTTATAATTCTTTAAGGCAAATTTTTAATTTGTAACTCAAATATGATTCTTAATATAATTATTATCATTGTTATATAATAACATTTGTCGCATAATCGAAAAATCGGTTAATTATTGTTAACTGCTCATTAAAACATTAGTTTTTAATTCTCTACATTTAATAATTGTATCTTTTGTTTCTTAATATAATTATTATCATTGTTATATAACAACATCAAAACATTTTAAATAGAAACAGATATTTGTCGCATAATCGAAAAATCGGTTAATTATTGTTAACTGCTAATTAAAACATTAGTTTTTAATTCTAGACGACATTTAATAATTGTATCTTTTGATTCTTAATATAATTATTATCATTGTTATATAACAACATTAAAACAATTTAAATAGAAAAAGATATTTGTCGAATAGTTGAAAAATCAGTTAATTATTGTTAACTGCTAATTAAAACATTAGTTTTTAATTCTCTACGACATTTAATAATTGTATCTTTTGATTCTTAACATAATTATTATAACAATTATATAACAATATTAAAACATTTTAAATAGAAACAGATATTTGTCGAATAGTTAAAAAATCAGTTAATTATTGTTAACTGCTAATTAAAACATTAGTTTTTAATTCTCTACGATATTTAATAATTGTATCTTTTGACTCTTAAGATAATTAATTAACAATATTAAAACATTTTAAATAGAAAAAGATATTTGTCAAATAACTGCTAATTAAAGCATTAGTTTTTAATTCTTTACATTTAATAATTATAATAACATCAAATACATATTAAAACATTTGAAATAGAAAAGATATTTGTTGGATATAATTGTAAAAATCAGTTAATTATTGTCAAGTGTACTGACCTTGTGGCATTCCAAATATAGAACATAGTTGTAGCTAGAATAATGCAACTTGCAGCTGTGTGGACTTACCTTAATTTATAATACGCTAAAGACAAAGAAATGTTCAAAACATACGAAGATAAGAGAGATAGTTTTTCAAGTAATTTCTTTGTTTCATATTTTATTACGCCGTGTATTCATTTCTATGGCATGGCACACGTGTGAATTTATAAATATTTTCTTTTGTTTTGTTATTAAAGTTTTCATAAAAACGTTCAGTTGATTTACGTAACCTTTGATCTACAGGTTTTTATTATTTATCTAAACGAATATTCTAAATTAATAATTCGTTATTAATAATTAAAATTACAAACTGGGCTCTTATAAGTAAAATAGAATTTGTAATATAACACAAACTGTATTTTTCTTTATAAATAAATACATAAATATAACTCAAAACTTACTCTATTTACTCAATAATTAGAGAATATTTTTCGATTTCTTGAAACATAGAGTTGTAATGAGTTGCTAATCTGCCTGCCTCTTCGTTCTGTAAAAGAAAATAAATTTTTGTTCCAGAAAAAAAAAAGTAATTTAATTTAATCACCTCTTCCTTTGTGGGAACGTCTTTAATTTTTTTTCTATAATGCTTCTCTTGCAAATTTTCGTCTTCACTTTCGCTAGAATAATACGAAATACGACGAACTCGTTTAGGATGTTTTCTTGTGTAATGTTTGTGAGTTTTCTGTCAAAATCACAAATAAATTTACAGTATTATTTAAGACTTATTTGTTTTAATCTTAATAGTAATAAAAATAACAGTTTAAAATACCTTAGAAACTTCGAGATCTTGAAATAGACCTATAGATAGATTTTCCGATGGAAAATCAATTTCCGATCGGGTTAAATCTTCTCGAATTTCCGAATTATTTTCATTTACACTTTCAATAGTTTTCGTTGCGTCATTTTCAACAATAGTTGACAAATTTTGAGATTCAATTAAAGCGTTCTTCTTTTGTTTTTTCGGACTTTTCTTAGTCGGTACATTTTCTTTCTGTTTTCTTGGACTTTTTCTAATCGGTAGATATTCTTTATTTTCATCGAAACTTTCATTGTCCGAAAGCAAAGAAAAACCGAATAAACTGTCATTTTTCTGGGGATTTTTCTTCGGTGACAACGCATTTTTACTTTTTAATATATTTTCATTGGTAACCGTTGCACTGAGAAAATTATCCAGATTTCTTACGGCATATTTTGGCACCGGCGTAGACTGATAATTTAAAGGAGCGAGAATTTTTCTCGGTGACAAGAAACTTATTTCATCATCATCGGATGAAATATTCAATGCTTTCATCGGCGATTTTGGAGTAGAAGGCTTGATAAAATTTAAAATGCTAGTTTGATGAGTAACTTTTTCTTTTTCCGGTACAGTTTTCTGTACTTCAATCTCGTTTGTTATTTTTTTCGGCGGTGATGATTTGAGAATATCTGGTGTAAAAATTTCCGGAGTGTAAGCGGGTGTACTGGTTGATTTTTTTACAGCGAAATTATGCGGATTTTTGCGGATTGTTGAAAAGTTTAGGCGCCAAGCGTGCGAGTCATCTAATGATGAATTCCTTGTACTGTTGAAAATGATATTTTTATTATTTCCATTCGACAAATTTGATCCAGAAATGTCGGAAATTTTGTTAATACGAGGCGGTATTTCGTCAGACTGATCTTCTATAAAACTATTTATTAGATCATCTACAATATTTGCAGAATCATTTGAATTTGGTTTACAAATTTGAATGTCGGAAATTATGTTAATACGAGATGGACTTTCATCAGGCAAATCTTCCATAAAACTATCTTCTATGTCATCTGGAATATTTACAGAATCATTTGTTTCATTTGGTACTACAACATTTGAATTGTTTTGTGCGATCGGAATGCTTTCTTTGGATTTTAAGACTTGCGTTGAAATATCGGGAATATTATAGTGTAAATCTGATTGCTTTTTTTGAGCGTAATCGATTTTATCCAAAATGATTGCCAATTCTTTCGTAAGCGGAACTCTCTCATTTTTCTTTAACTGTTTGATTCGTTTATTTTGTGGTTTTTGTTTGATGGTTTTCTTATCGTGTTTTCGTAATTGTTTCATAATAATTTTCATCGAATTATCATCATCGCCTGATGTATCCGAATCAACCTGTTTCTTGCGTTTTTTGTGCAGCACCCGTTTTTCTTCCTCATTCGGATCGAAATTAAATTCGAAAACATCGTATGGATCGGATTTTTTCTGCGATGATTTTCGCGTAGTACTTCCATTAGAAATGTTTGGTGAAGTCTTAGATTGTCGTTTCCTTTTGATTGGCGATGTCTTATCTGGCGTACTTTTATTTTCGTAAATATTTCGTTTCGTACGTATTTTTGTTAATATAAATGTTGGAGATTTAGAAGTAGTTGTTTTCACTGGCGACTTATTATTATCCACTGATTTGTTTTGCACACTTCTTTCGTCTGGTGAAGAAATTAACTCATTTGTTTTTGGTTTTTTAATAATACGTTTCACTGGTGATGTATTTTTCTCTACAGATTTCCCATTTTTACTTTTTGGTGGCGTACTTAATCCAGCAGATCGTGTTTTACGAACTTCTGATGACAACCGAGTTGGTGATTTGACATTTGAAGTTAATCTATTACTTTTTTCTTGTTTATCAGGCAAACTTTTCTTCTTTTTTATCATTGCATCTATATCTATAACCTCCAAACGCACAACTGGATCTGGTGATGATTTATATATATTTATTGTAGGTTTTTTATTATTTTTTCCTTGCTTATCTGGTACATTTTTCTTCTTTTTTACCGTTGCATCTAGGTCTATAACCTTCAAACTCACAAATGCATATTGATTTGTTTTGTCTATAAATGGTATACGTTTCTGATTATTTGCTGATGAAAATTTCTGCGTCTGATTATTATTTTCCTTCTGTTTACGTTGCTTTACCATCGTACATCAATATAACTGAAAATACAATTCAAATTTAATTTTCCGGTTGGAGGGAACGCAACACTAATAATGTTTATACAATATATCAAATATTAAATAAGTACCTGACATATTCATTAGATAGAAAATATATAATTACTCAAATCTTAAAGCACAAAACAGCTAAAATTATTTTACAAATACCAAAAAGGACATAAACAAGACTTAAATTAGTTCTCCGGTTGGAGGGAAAGCAAAAAACATACAACACAAATAATGTTTATATAATGTATCAAATATAAATAAGTACCTGACATATTCATTAGGTAGAAAATATATAATTACTCAAATTTTAACGCACAGAACAGTTACAATTATTTTACAAAGAACATAAACAAGAACTTCTAACCAAATAAAATGACATTTATATAATGCGTCTACTGCGCATGATAATAAACGGCGCAAGTTCAGAGCTACCAACATTAATAAATTTTACATTCCTGTTACAATATTTACATCGAGAAAATTTTAGTTAAAATTTATCAAATATTTATTAAACAATCAATATATATTTATTTTATTTAATTTAAAAAAATTTATAATGCATATACTGCGCATGACAATAAAAGGCACAAGATCAGAGCTACCAACATTAATAAATTTTACATTCCTGTTACAATATTTACATCGAGAAAATTTTAGTTAAAAATTATCAAATATTTATTAATTAAACAATCAATATATATTTATTTTATTTATTTTAAAAAATGGGTAGTTACGATTCGGCCGTAATGACTGGATTTATATGTCGATTATGTTCGGAATTAAATAGAAATGTAGTTCATATATACAGCGATAAAGGCAGAGATTTACATTTAGCGGAAAAAATTAATCTAATGCCTATATCTGTAAGTTAAACTGTTAATTAAACTTAAATATATATTAATATCGTAATATAATTAATTAGGTTGAACCACAAGATGATCTTCCGAAAACAATTTGCCGAGCATGTATAACTCAATTGGATTCACAATATAGGTTAATACAACAGCTGAAACGAACTCGCGAGAAATTTTTAGAACATGTAAGTTGTGTGAAAATTTAATTTAGTAAAGAAGAAAAATATTTATTCTTTTCATTTACAGCAAGTAAGAGTGCATAATGCACGCAGACAAGCCACCGAAGCGATGTCAGAAAGTTGTGAAAATAGTTCAGTAACTTCGGATTCTTGTGATGAGAGCACAACATCGAATAATAATCCAGAACTCGAATAAATCACTTGATTTAGGCCTCTCCCAGTATTTTCAAAATTTTCCGTATAATTTTATCCATGGAATAAATTAATCACAGTAAAATATCTTTTGCAGAACTCTTTTTAAAAAAAAAAAAGCTTTAGGATTTTCCAATAATTTTGTCCGTGAAATAAATTAGTAAAATATCGTTTCAGAACTCATATTAAAATAAAAAGGCTTTAGGATTTAATTCTGTATTCATTTTAATTTAAGAAAATTGACGCGTCTACGTTTCAGAACTAAATCCTTTTTATTTTAATTTAAAAATTAGCCAATTAACATAGTAAAATATTTTTTGCAGAACTCATTATATTAAAATAAAAAAAGCTAAGATTAAAGGCCAGTTTCATAATAAACACTTTAACTAAAGTCGACTTTAAGCCGATAAAAAAGCATCGATTTTAAATTCAACTGACAAAATTATTGATATATTTATACAGCCTGATTCAGAGTAAGCGCCTTATTTTTTTTTAGCCACACTATGGGTACTACTTTCAAAATATTTGGCAACAGTATGTTTCAGGACATTCTCTACACGATGGTGATATCAGATTTTCAATTGGACGAATCATTTCAAAATGGCGACTTTCAACTTTTTTTTTTAAATGGGATGCCATATTTTTTTTATTATTATTGAGATCCTAAAAACATTCTTTTTACGATAGTATTTCGTTTTCCTTAAAAATTTACTTATTTCTCTATCAAAAAGCTAACTAACATTTTAATCAAGTAGCGCATGTTATGTTATTTTTGTCCAAATATCAAGTAGCGGTAGAAAAACTAATAGTCAAACGTCAAACACCATCATTGGACAACGTGTCAATTTAGGAAGTGTCTATTTTCACCATAAAACAGGAAATCAGAAACACGAAAACACGAGAAACAAGAAACACGACGTACAGTGTTGCCGATTTTACATGCAAAAACAAAACACTATCGTAAAAAGAATGTTTTTAGGATCTCAAAAATAAAAAAAAAAATTATGGCATCCCATTTAAAAAAAAAAGTTAAACGTCGCCATTTTGAAATAATTCGTCCAATTGAAAATCTGATATCACCCGTCGTGTAGAGAATGTCCTGATACATATTACTGCCAAATATTTTGAAAGTAGTACCCATAGTGTGGCTAAAAAAAAAATAAGGCGCTTACTCTGAATCAGGCTGTATATATTGATATTATTTTTTTGTCGAGTTAAAGTTGGTTTTCATTAAAATATTTATTATGAAATTAGTTCTGTACTTTAATTAAAAAAATCGACATTTTTACATCGGAACTAAATCCTAAAGCCTTTTTATTTTAGTAATAAATTTTGAACAAATAAATGTTCATATTGTCATTGTAAAATTTATTATAGTAATACTCAGAAATATTGAGTATATTTTTCCCAAAATTTATTTTTATTTTAATTTAAAAATTTGCCAATGAAATATTATCATTTATTTTTAGGATCCAATTTTTTTTTCAAATTACATACGATTTTTTAACTTATAAGAGTAAATAAAAATTAGAAATATTGACCCTAAATGTTTTTTTTTTTTATTATTATTATGTGATAATTTAAGTTTAATTTATGTTGGTATAATAATTTCATTACGCAATTGATGTGTTTAAATACTTAATAAACAATTGTATTTATTTTAAATTTTCTGTTCAAAATACATCCTTTTCACTTTTTTATCCTTGGAATAAATTACCATAGTAAAATACTTTTCCAGAACTCATTACATATATTAAAATAAAAAGGATTTACGATTTAATTATATTAATTTTAATTTAAAAAAAATCAACGTTTCTACATCATCAACGCCTTTTTATTTCAATTTTAAAATTAGCCAATAAAATCTTATTATTTATTTTTAAGATACAATTTTTTTCAAATTACATACGATTTTTTTAATTATAAAAGTAAATAAAAATTAGAAATACGGTTTATTAATCGTTTCGTGATAATTTAAGATAAATTTATGTTGGTTTAATAATTTCATTACGCAATTGATGTGCTTAAATACTTAATAAACAATTTTATGAAAAGTTTATTTTAAATTTTCCATCCGAAATGCATCCTTTTTACTTGAACATATTTCAATTAGTTGAATGTAAAAATAAATAATATTTGTACTTAATTTAAAATTTAGTACAAATGATATAAATGATAAAAATTGAAAATTTCCCGAATTTTAAAATCAAGAAAATAATTAATGATTTACAATCAATAGATGATAGAAATAAAATAAAATTTTGTATGTATGTGAATAATATGTGTCCATTTTCTATTCAGATTTATAAATTACATGTCATTCAAAGGGTTCTGTGATCATCCTTCTAAATTTTTTCCGTCTATTTGTGTATGAGAATGTTCAATAAACCGAAATGTCTTCGACAGACGCGTACGCCAAAAAATGCGTGTGATATTGAAATGGGGGACGCAGATGGTTTAAGAGAAGTGAAAAAATTGCTCTAGAGACATTTTGGGCACTTTGCAGGCAATAAGCCTTTTCTTTTATGTACCTTAACTTTATTCTTGTATATTGTGACATGTTTTTATCCTTTTTTCAGTAGCGTCGCAGGAAAAAAAAAACATTTCTTTTTCTTAGGTTTACGGGTTATATACTTAAGGTATAATTATATATAATATATGTATATATATGTATATATATATATATATTATGTATAATTATCTATAATTTATTTACATAAATATTTCTTTTTACATCATTAAATATATTTGCATATAATTTTATATAAAATAGTATTGTCTATTTATTTACTATAAATTTGTGGAACTTGTTAGTTACTATTTCGAATTTTATTTATTGCATCTCTTTTTTGAATAATTATTACCGAAATTGAAAATTTTAAAAATTATATTTTGTATGTTTTTTTTTAAAGAAAAAAATTATGGATTTAGAATAGAAATAATTCGAAATAGGTTAAGCCTTGACACCTAGGCAAGGTTCTGAAACAAAACACACAATTAACGCCTAAAAGGCCCCACCTAAATAACGCATTTAATCGGCTGCAACGGAAAGTTGAATCACATGCATTGGTCACATGCATTTGTGCGTGTGGACGCAAACAGACACTCATAGAATCTGTCCCTGCGCTTCCCTAACATATGTTTTGTGAAAAATGTAAGTTTCTTTTTCCTGTTGCAGGTCACATTTATATTTAGTAAAAGTATGACAAATTTAAAGAGTATAAACATTGCATTCAAGAATCGAGAGATTTAATACGTTCTTTGCTGTTATACGTAGTCGGAGGAGGAGCTCAGAGATACGAAACAAACCTTGGAAAAACTTAATACAGTAGTTGTTAGTATTTGTTTTTTTACTTTTGTAATTTGGTTTATAAAAAAAATTCAATTTAAACCAAATATTATGAGTGAATTGTTAAATTAAAAAAAAATATATATGAACTGACTAGTAATCTACAAGCTTTCGCATTGTTTTTACTACTTTGACTGCAAGGAAAAAGTAGTATAGCGTTTGGTACGGTGTCTGTAACATTTTCAAAAAAAAAAAAAATTGTATAGAAATCCTTCATATAGCCTGTAGATAACGAATCTGAACTTAGTTTATGTGGGTGTATGGATGTGCGTCGTCAGCTCGCTCGGTCCTCAGACAAAATTTTGTGGCCGCAACTCCTCCTAGACGGTTTAACCGATTTTAATGAAATTTTCAGGATAAATTTGTCTAGTGCCCAAGATGGTCATGTGGTTTTGGTTTTTTCCAGTGATGCCAACTTTCCGAGAAAAAAATTACTAAAGTTTTTAAAAATTCATATTGGCTACATTATTTATCCGATCTTGATCAAATTTTCAGAAAAGATTACCCTAATGCTCCCATTAATTACATAATTTTATTAATATTCAGTGTTGCCAACTTTCCGAGAAAAAAATTACTAAAGTTTTAAAAATTTTATTATGGCCATGTTATTCAACCGATTTCACTCAAATTTTCACAAAAGATTTTCTTAGTATTCATATAATTTATGTAATTTTAACAAAATACAGTGTTGCCAACTTTCCGAGAAAAAAAAATAGTAAAATTTTTAAAAATTCATTATGACCATTTTATTTAACCGATTTTAATCAAATTTTTATAAAAGTTTTTTCTAGTGCTTAAATAAATTATGCAATTTTAACAAAATACAGTGTAGCCAACTTATCTAGAAAAAAATCACAAAATTTTTTAAAAATTTATTGTGGCTACATTATTTATTCGATTTTGATCAAATTTTCAGAAAAGTATCTCCTAGTGCCCACATAAATTATAATATTATTAAAATACAGTGTTGCCAACTTTCCGAGAAATGTCAAAGTAGTCTATATATGGGTTTACCCATATACTTCTAATCTTGTTATAGATCGTTTTTATTTTCTTTTTATTAAATAATGTCTTTTTGCATTATATGTGAAACCAACTAAAATATTCTGCTGTAAGTGTCTTTTGTTTTCTGTTGTTATATTTATTATTATATGTATACATATATATATATATTTATATATATATATATACATATATATCTATATATATATATATATAGATTGCCGAAACGTTGGCTTAATAGATAATAAAACCATAAAAAGACTGAATTCCGTCAATTACTAATTATTTATTAAATATTAACAGTCGAATATATTTACAAATATTGTTAATTTAATAGATAATCAAATTAGTTATACATATTTATAAAATAAAACGGCTCTTGGTTTAAGTTCCGTATTAATTTTAATTTTAATAATTCTACATGAAATATTACTAGAATCATAAAATGCAATATGCAAGTTTATATATATCATTATATTTTAAAAATCGTGCTTGGTTTGTTAAAATGCAACCACTTCAAAATATGATTTTTAATTAATTCACTTATTCAAATATTCTACGTGACTCACATTGGATTATTTCTTATTCATGACTGAAATAAGAATTTGTTCTAAATATTTTGCAATTAGATAACCTAGATTATAAATCTAATTGCTTATATTAAAGAAAAGTAATATAAAAAAAACTTTTAAAACATTTTAAATTATTATTATTTTATTTCTACACAGAAAAAAAAAAACAGAGTAAATTGAAAGATTAGTTGGAATTGATTAAAAATTTTCAAATTTAATTACCAAATTAAAGTCCAGTCTTCAGTTTAATTATATAATATCTAATGCAAATTTATATTTATATTTAAACAGAATGTACATATATCTATTTAGCATACTAATATTATCTGATGAGTTTATTTTTGAAATGTTATAATAATTATTATTTTTTGCAATGTTATATTATTAATGACATATAATTGAATTTGTTTATAATAAATCTACTTATTAATAGTTTTTATTTTTTTAAAATAAATACGTTTTAATGTAAGTCTTAAAATGTAAAAGATATGAAATCGTTTCTTATAGATTTTTCCCCAGTTTTCAATAAATAACACAAAGGGTTTTGTTGGTATACATTAAATGTTTACTAATACTTCTGTGTGTAGCATTTTTGATCTTTATATATGCAGAGCTGAATTTAAATTTATTTGATTCTTATATCGGAAAATATTTATTAGCGTAGCTAGAAGATTTTCAAAGTTTTTTTTTTTATAAATAATAAGTGAAACATGAACAGCATAAATTGAAGGGCCGGATGCAATAACCAGACATGCGCTCGAAACTTGACCCAGGTATAAGAAAAAATAAAAAAATTTTAAGTTATCCGAAATTTATTTTAAAAAATATCATCGTGTGCAGCATTGAAAAACACATTGATTTCTATAAGAAATTTTTTAATCCGACATTTTTATTCCAAGAAAAAAAATAAAAACGAATTTTTTTTGTTGCACTATTTCAAGCAAAATTCAATGTTTTTTAAAACTTAAATCGCGATAAATGATATTAAATATTAACGAAACTTTCAGATTTTTTCTGATTCGTACTCAGAATTATTTAGCGATTCTGATGGTTACACTGAAATATATAAGTAACGATAATTTGTTACTAAAAATTTAATGTAAACAAAAAACCGTAAAAAAGCACGTTTTTTTAGCTTCGGATTAATAAAGTGAGTGACGAAAGTTGCGCTACGAATATGTTTGAGTGAGAAAGTTGTTTGTTAATATAGAAGGAAGTTTTTGTGCAAAGTTGCAAGTCAATTGGTTGAATATTTTTTAAGATACAACGATTTCAATCTGAAATACATAAATGTCTCGCGAGTGGCGTTTACCGCGGCGACTGGCGGCAGCGCGTCCTTTCATATTAACAAACAACTTGCTGCCGCCGTAAACGCCGCTCGCGAGACATTTATGTATTTCAGATTCAAGTCGTTGTATCTTAAAAAATATTCAACCAATTGACTTGCAACTTTGCACAAAAACTTCCTTCTATATTAACAAACAACTTTCTCACTCAAACATATTCGTAGCGCAACTTTCGTCACTCACTTTATTAATCCGAAGCTAAAAAAACGTGCTTTTTTATGGTTTTTTGTTTACATTAAATTTTTAGTAACAAATTATCGTTACTTATATATGTCAGTGTAACCATCAGAATCGCTAAATAATTCTGAGTACGTATCAGAAAAAATCTGCCAGTTTTGTTAATATTTAATATCATTTATCGCGATTTAAGTTTTAAAAAACAATGAATTTAGCTTAAAATAGTGCAACAAAAAAAATTCGTTTTTATTTTTTTTCTTGGAATAAAAATGTTGGATTAAAAAATTTCTTATAGAAATCAATGTGTTTTTCAATGCTGCACACAACGATATTTTTTAAAGTGAATTTCGGACAACTTAATTTTTTTTCAGTTTTTTCTATACTTGGACTTTGGCCGGTCGAGTTTCGAGCGCATATCTGGTTATTGCATCCGGGCCTTCAATTATATCTTCATATGAATTTTTTTATTAAAGATATCATGGAGACATGTTACGGAACTATGTATTTAGAAGAGATATAAATGTTAAAGAAATTAAAGTAGGGTGAGGACGGACGTAGAAAATAGAAGGTACTTAAGTACCGTTTTTTTGACAATTGAGTTGACATAACTTAAGCGATATTTTTTTTGATTTTCTATTGATGTTTTTTGGATTATCACTTACTTAATAAAAAGTACCAAGAAACTTAATAGTTGTAAAACAGTAAACAATTATCCTTCGATTTACACGGCATTTATTTTACACGGTTTATAAATTAACGAATTTCAAAAAACTGGTAAAAATGTATATTCGCATCGAGAAAGCTCAAGTAATGAAAGTGACATCATAAAAGTGATGACAGGTAATTAAACTTATAATTAAAGATCATTTTGTTATTTATTTTTTGTTCCTAATGTAAAATGAATTAAATATGTACTTATATTACCTAGATATATTAGTTATTTTATGAAGGAAGTATAATTTTAAGTTTTTCAAAATGTCTTACTTTCGTTTTACGTAAATAAATGACTGAATAATAATAATATGGTATGCAATGCATTTCTTGTACTTTTTCACACATTTTCAATAAATAATTTAAACTAACTACAAAATTTTCAATATGCTTGCCGAGTAGTCATGTTTGGTGCTGCTACCAAATGTGTTATAGTATAATAATATTTTCATTATTGTACAAGTAACATAATATCTTCTACATAAGTAATATAATACCGTAATATATCAATATTTTGATAACGCTTGAAGAAAAAGTAATTTAGATACTTATATACTTTTAAGACGATTTTATTTTCAATAAAAGTTTATATTAATTTTGTAATAGTTTTTAAGATATAATACGATATTTGCGTTTCTAAATGTAATAATTTATATACAAAAAAATTGATTAAAATTATTATTATATACAATAACGAAGTGAGTTACTATTTTTCTTTCTAAATTAAACTATATGAATTTGGTTATCGTTGAGTTAAATTTAAAATTAAATAAAACTTCAAAAGTCTACGTTATGTTCAGAGAAATTGAAAACCAACTTCCACAAAAGTTATTTGGTCAGATGTATAGTATTTTTAAGGGACTGTACAAAGTACGTGGCGGTAGTAAAAATCGAATTTTGAACTGATAGCGGCCATTATGAAGGGATAGTCGATAAAAAAGCAATATTGACAATAATGTTTCATTTAGATTTGTTTATCTATGCTCTTTTATAGTCAGTTCCCGAAATAAAGTTTAAACATTTACTTTAGTATATTATTTCATTCTGATTGCTTTTAAATGACCATTTTTACTGCTTTACAAAATTGGTACAATAATTAAAAATGTTTAGCTAACTTTATGTTTTTTTCTGCGAAACTATAAAGCTATCAAACCTTTGAAAAGAACGAACTTTTTTCCAAAGGTCGTCATTTTAGAATATTTGTGGAAAAAATTGTGTCAAAAACCAAATAATATATCATACTTCAAGGGTGTTTTTTGATTTTTGTTTCAGATGAAACTGGGCAGGAGTTTTTGTTAAAGCGCAACCGTCCGGTTTTGGAGAGCTTTGAAAAAAGGGTTATAAGTCAGACATTTTCGAACAAAAGTAAAAATAAAAATTCCTGAAAGATGTTCAAAGTCTATTTATTCATTTCCAAAAAACCGCGGTTTGATATCTTTTATAGTTTCGCAGAAAAAAATTTATAAAGTTAGTCGAATTTTTAGACCAAAAAAAGCATATTAAGTGTATGGTCTGGATGCAACCAGCAATTCAAAAATGTAAACATATATTATAGTTGCCAACTTTACTGGCGTACAATAAAAAATTTATAATATCAGAAATATTGTATTTAAAATTTTAATAAAATAATATAATTTCAGTGTCTCAACATGTAAATAAAATTTTTTTTTTCTATAATATGTATTTTATATTTCAATATATTTATAATCTAAGCTAAATAAATGTCGTATTATTATTGTTATTGTTATTATTAAAATTGACCCAATTTTAAAATAAACTTTATTTTGACAACAACCTTAACTTTAAATTTTGTTTGCAAATTTAAAACGTATTAAATTTTCAAAACTTGGTTATTGATATCATTGGTTTTTTTTCTAAAGTAACTTTTAAACTTAAGTTAAAATTTTTATGAAAATTCAACAATTTAATTCGGATTATTGAGGTAAGATAAAAATCTCATAATCTCAATGTATTTTAGAAGATTTTACAAAACTTCAAACTGTCGATTCATAATAAACAGAAACAATCGAAAGATTTTGAATGCAGAAATATAATTTAAAAGCTACGCACAAAAGTACTTTCCCAATTAGCAAATTTTTGTTTCTTCTCTTTTTCGTCTCTCATTTTTCCTATATATAGATATATATAGGTATACAGTCGATTCCGCTTAATTGGGACACATCGGGACTAGGGCATTTTGTCCCAATTAAGCGGCTGTCCCAATTAACCGAATTTTACATAAAATTAAGCAATCCATATTTTTCTTTCAATAATTTTATTTTATAAATTCTTGGAAAAAACTATAAACTACATATAACCAAAAAAATATAAACTTTTAAGAAAAAATAATAATAAATTCCAAAATAAAATAATAAATAAATACATACATTTTTAATTCAATTCAAAAATGTGTCAAGTGTAGTCTGTCTTTTGTTTTTGAAACATTTCACTTCTACACTTATCCAGCAAAGCAATTTTACTAGAAACTGTCATATCACTTCTTGGCATCTTGGCAAGAATCAATTTTTTTTAAATAAAATCGACAAAATTTAGGTTGAATACGTAACGATTGAGACAGCAGGGTAGACTCTCACAGCTTTAATGACCGGTGCCGCGCCACGCCGACGCGAGGGTAAACATTAACCTTTGAGCGCGCGTGGGTCCGTACTTCATACGTGAATGAATGTGTTGGGAAAAAAGTTCACAGCGCGCGATACTAATGTAATTAATTGATACATATTTGCTAGTTTTTTAAATATAATTTTCCATGTTGTGAATCAAAAAGATATGAAGCGTATCATATTAAATTTTTTGTAAATATTTTTTCTTCTGAATATTTGTAACATAATATATACTGTGATCTTAAATTTACTGTCCCAATTAAGCGGAATGTTGTCCCAATTAAACATGTAAATTTACTGTTGGTTCCTTGGTTTGGTTTCTGTTCTTTAAGATTTGGCCCAAATAAGCGGCTGTCCCAATTAAGCGGTGTCCCAATTAAGCGGAATCGACTGTATATATATTCTTTTCCAAAACATTTTATTAAATGTTCTAAGACCGAAATTTGTTGCAAACTTTGAAAACGTTTTGTTGAACATTTTCTATTCTGTTTTATTAAAATCAAAACATATTTTATAAAAATTATTTATTTCGCATTTAGTAAATTAATTTCTATAAATAATTTTAATTTCGAGTTCGAAAATAAATTGTCAATTTTTTTAAAGCTAAATTACATTACTACTGTGTTTATATAGATTTTTTGTCGGGTTTCATACTAGATTGTTTAGCAAAATTTAGTAAAACAAAAGTAAATTAAGTAAATATATGAATGAATTACAAACTAAACTTGTTGACTATAAAATTAGTCCATCATAAAAATATAAAATTAACCGGTACATATGATATTTTATCAATCACACATTAAAGTGTATTTCAGTCAACAATAATTATCGATAGAAATTTTTTTAAGTAAATTAAATTGAAAAAAAAATGTTTTATTAATTTTGTTATTCGAATTTTCAAAGGGATTTATTCCTCTAATGCCCCTTTGTAAGTTACCGTCTTGAAATAATTTAGAAAAAAAAACAGTTGATTGTGGTTTTTGTTATAGAAATCGAACAAAACTAAAAATGAAAAATCTAGCATAAAAATAGACAAATAAAAAAATATAATCTAACTTTAAAAATGCAATATGAGCCAAATTAATCAACGTTTATATAGAAATGTAAAGAATCAACGTTTCTTTGATAATTTTGTCAGCTACATTTACGCAGCTAGCTATAAAAAAATTTAGTCTTTTTGTGTTAGATAGAAAATCATAAAATGATACCTTTGAACATTTTTTTTTTTAAAAGACGAACATATTTACAGGATTAGGGTTAAACCTTTTATAAAGACATATGGTTATACTTTATCTTAAAATAACCACTAAAAAGTGCTAAGAATGCAAAAGAAATCGTTTTTCCTCGGGATCTTTTAACGCTCGTCCATCTATCTTCAATTGTCAAATGAATCACTTGTTCTTTATAATGACTATAATTTATATTCTTTTTGCTTATACACGGCGAAATAAATTTGGAGAAATTTATATTCTTTTATTATTCTTTCAACTGTTATTAGAAAGATGCTTATATACTGTAATTAATAAATCACCGTTGGTTTCCTTGATTTATTAGTATCATTTCGTGAAAACAACAAAATTATATTTTTGTTAAGCTTGTGAATTTTGAATGATCTATTTTGGTTAAAATCATGGTAGTTTGTGTTTGAATTTAATTTGTAAATTTTTTGCGCTTTTTGTTAAAAAACATCTACAAAAAAAAAGGTGTTTATGTCGAGTAGGTATATAAAATAAGAAGAAATTGAAACCATATGAGGCGAGTAATTTCTATTATGTTGAAAATGTAATCTGTGGGCGAGAGACTACTTCAAAAATTAATATACCGTAATGTAATAATATATTCTGGTATGTTACGTAATTAAATACCTTGTCAGACTAACATCATCAACTAAAATTTTCCACAATATACTCTTACAGGTATAATGACCATTCTTACAATAAGAACAATAAGATTCTCTTATTTCTCTTAAGAACATAAAGCTTGAGTCAATTGTTTTTATTCTGTTTTGTAGTCTTTGCTTTTTACTATTTTGTTGTGTATTGGTCTGTTATTAAGAGGATGTGCAATAGGTATAAACTATAAGAAACTTATATTTTTTCGAAATATAGCTCTTTTGCAAAATATTTATAAAACACATAAAATTAACATTAGTAAATTACCACTTTTGGTTGGCAAATCTTTACCGATCAAATTGAGATATTTACCTCCAAAGCTCAGCCGAATTGACTCTACAATTTTAAAAAACACACTAAAATTTATTACTTCACATATTCTTAATATGATGTTTTATAGTTCTATAATACTGATATTTACAATTCATTCATTTTTTAGATTGTTTATAAAAATTTTTTTACAGTATTTTTCATGTATTTTGTTTTTCTACGGTAACTTATTATTAAACTCAAATTTACTAAGCCACTAATAAAACTTTAATTTCTTGTAGTTACCTATGTGTCATTTGACATTTTTCACTCGAAATAGCCCCCCCTCCCTAACAAAACTGTTAAAGTTTGGTACAATCGTTATAAATCACTCTGTATGTTGTATTAAATAAAAAATAATATACCTGAACTTTATTAGAATAAGATATATTTAAATAATATTTTAGCTAATTGCATTGAGAATAGAAAGAATTAATTTTTATTCATATTTCACTGTTTCATCTTCAGATAATAATAATAATTATAATAATGACTTTATTGTCCAACAGTTATACAACCAATTACAGGACAAGATATATTTAAAAAAATGACAAATCAGTTAATGTATTAATAATATTAATACATATACAAATGTATTATTATGACTAACTTAATTATTTAAGCTATTAATTAGTAAATGTAAATTTTCATGGAAAATATCAAAATCAGATAACCAATTATATAAAATATTTGTTCTAGAAGAATCACAATAAAACATTAACATAGAACGAGACAAAAGTCTTGGAACTGAAAAATTATGTTTTTCAAGTAAGTTAGCTAGTCCACCATATTATGCAGTAATTTCTACAATATAACTATGATGTACCTTGCCGGTAAGAGTGATACATAAATTGGAATCAGGGGTAATATTGTTATCATTTTCACGAAGAATGAACGTAAACAAAAACATTTATGTTTATATAATCACATTAAGCTTTCAATGTAATTTGTTAATTATTACTGTTTACGTACAGACATATTTTATTATAATTAAATCCACAAAAAAAAAAAAATAGTAACGGTTGTAATAAACATGGGTATACTTAAATTTACGACCAGAATAAAAATACTAATTAAGAATTCTAACCTTTTTTTCCAAAACATCAAGTAGGCAAGCGTTGTAACTTGTTGAGGACGAATTTAATTTGCGTATAAATGAAGCTAAATTAACTAAATCTTGCAACGAAAAAATCGCAGACAAATTCATTACAATGTGAAATAAAATTAACAAACCATCTTGTTCTAGCATAGAAATAATATATTGCAATGACAAGCTGTTTAATATGCAACTGTTGACTTTCTTGACGTAACTTATTATGTTAATATTTGCTATATATACACTAATTATAAGCTATATGTTGTGATGCGTATTTAATTATGTCACTTCAAGATGTCGCTACTGTTCTGCTATATATATATATATATATATATATATATATATATATATATATATATATATATTGTTTACTGAAATATGTAAAGTTTGTTAAATCTTGTTTTATTGTCTGACTATTCTGATCAAGATAGTTAATTTGCTTTTTGTTGACAAAACATGTTCTGGATCTGCGCAATGTAAACTCTCTTTGAATTTGTGTTCAGTGATAAATTGTTTACTGAAATATTCTTACAGTAAATTTAATTGTGTTATGCATATTTACTTACGATATAACAAACCTTGTTCTAAAGTTTTTTTCTCCACAGCATAAATATAATAAACTTTAACATTAACTTGACTAAGCATTGTTTAATTGATAACAGCAAATAATTTTGCCATTAGAAATTTGGAAAGTTGACAAAAAAGCAGTGTTTTATTGATATCAATAATAATTTTGTCAGTAGATGCTTTTTTGCAGGCCTAAAATCGACTTTAGTTAAAATGTTTATTATAAAACTGGCCGTAAATTATTAATATGTTAGTAAACTATTGCAATATTGCATTTCTTGCACTTCTTTACACATTTTCCAGAATAAAATTCAAATTCAATCGAAAATAAACAATGCAACTGTCAATTAACTTAAGTTGACTTAATAATTTTTAATATAGTCGTTGGATATATTAAATTATATACACTTGACAGTGTTTCTTTAGTCGAATATGAAATTTTTGACAAATCTGGCGATGCATATTGCATTTCTTGAACTTCTTTATACATTTTTTTAGAATAAAATTCAAATTCAAGCGAAAATAAATATTGCAACTAATAATTAACTTAACTTAAATGAATAATTTTCAATATGGACATCGGAGATGTCAGATTAAATACACTTAATCGTGTAAGCATGTTCGGTGCTGCCACCAGTGATGTATATAGTAACTGACTATTGTATAATAATGTACGTTATTGTACTAGTAATATAATAATTTCTTTTACTTCTCGTTCAGAAAATAGCATTTTAGCTCTTGCAAATCAATGTATTAATGACAATAATAATCAACATTTTGTGATGATTAAGTTGTTTTAAAATTATGTGTTTAATTACTATTAAATGAAGTAATAATTAGTAAATCGTTAACTTATTCGTTAATTGTAATTACCGATAATTAACGTAATTTAATTGATTTTACAATAACGTAATTACATCAGTAACACCAATAATTGTAAAATAATTTTGAAATTACAATTCCATAACGGAAAAAAAATGTAAATCAATGCCAGATGTTTAATTTGATGTGTTCATGGAAATTCATTAAACGGTTGTTCACATCTGGTAAAGCTTTAAAGCTCTCCAAACAGTCTTTAATAGACTAGCCAATTTTTTTCCTCGCTTTCAGACTCATCATTGCACCCATCTTAATTTTAATTAAATTTAAATTAGTTAGACTGGTTGCTAACGTTAATATATTATTGTTATAGTAAAATTTATAACCTTCTACTTGAGATATTTTTACGAATAAAAGATTTTAGCTCTCAAGAGCTTATTGTATAGTAATATAGTATAGTAATAGTAATAGTACCTACTAGTGCTGGGAACCGAATCCGGATAATTTTGGATCCGGATCCAAAATTATCCGGATATCCGGATAATTAGGTTTTCGGATATCCGGATCTCGGATCCGGATCTCAGATTCGGATATCCGGATCTCGGATCCGAATCTCAGATTCGGATATCCGGATCTCGGATCCGAATCTCGGATCCGAATCTCAGATCCGGATCTCGGATCCGAATCTAAGATTCGGATATCCGGATCTCGGATCCGAATCTCAGATTCGGATATCCGAATCTCGGATCCGAATCTCAGATTCGAATATTCGGGTCTCGGATCCGAATCTCAGATTCGGATCTCGGACTCGAATTTCAGATCCGGATTTAGGATCCGAATCTAAAGATCCGGATTTCAAATTTGAATCGTTTCGAATCTATGTGTTTTATATTTTTATTTTTATATAGGTTTTTCAAACATTATTTTAATATATTTATATTATTGAAATAAATGTACGAGTAGGTTATAAAATATCTGTTTTCTTTTTAACATATCATATACATATCACATTTTTTAAACGAATATTAAAAACATTTTACAAGCTGTATTATTTTATCGAAATGCCAAATAAGTGTGCGACTGCAGTTATATACGATGTGTCTAAAAAATTATATATGCAATGTGCATCAAAATTATATATACAATGTGTCTCAAGAATTTTATATAAAATATATTTTTTATATGTCATATAGATATGCAGTGTGTCTCAGAAATAAAAGTACTCAATTATATACATTGTGTCTAAAGAATTTTGTATACAATGGATGTTATTATAAGTTCTGTTCTTGGGAATACTAAAAGAGCTGATTTTGGCAATACTAAAAATTCTTTTACATATGCAATTCTGAAAATTTTGTTTTAAAATTCTTGGCGATTCATATGTGCTAAAAATTTTGAAATTTAGTATAAAATTATTAAATTTATAAAAACTCAAATATTGAGAATAAATTTTTAATTTTTGTTAAAAATTATACAATTTTGTTAAAAAAATTAGCATTTTGTCAAATCTTCAATAAATTTTCCAGATTGTTAATATTTTTCAAATTATATATTTTATTACAAGTTAATATTTTTTTGGTTTTGATTTAATGAAATGTAAAATTTGTATCTAAAAATATTATTTTAAAATTATTATTAATTTTTATTCTGATATATATATATATACAATCACGCCATGTACCCAATAAGGGTGTGGCACAAAATCTTTTTATTCAACCAGAAATCAACTTTCACCAAACATTCTTATCCAGACAAAAAAATTAAATACATAAACATTGTAAATATAACACAGTAAATAAAAATATTAAAAATATTTTTTTTAACATATACAAATGTTTAATTTTTGTAGCACTATGTGGTTGGTAAGGGACGCTGTATTATTTGTGATATGATTGCCTTTGTTTGTTTGTATTTCATATCATCGTCTTTAACATTTTAGTATACTATAGTAAGTTTTAAATGAATGCTGCCTCTAAGGTATTATTTATTTATGTAACTTAACTACTAACTATCGAATAATATTCTGATTTTATTCTATAGATGTTTACATTACGCCCTTCAAAATGTAAACAAACTCTTAAGTCAGACAATTTATTACTATTACTATTACTATTACTATATTTATTACATATTATACAATTCAAATACTAACTCATTTGCTTTATCTAATAATTCAGAAATATTTTAATTTTTTTAAACTATAATTGAATAATCTAGTAAAATATAGCGTATAGCGCATCATAACCACATTATAACAGTGATATAAACAACACAAAAATACTGAACAAAAGATTTTATAATATCCTAAAGTAAACACTGTAAAAATTTAAACTCAAATAACTGCACCTGACTATAGCTACGCATATATTATTATAAGTTGTCTCTTTCTACACACTATCAATAAACGTATTGAAACGGGACCAACCCTGGTGGAGAATTTTTTAGTTTTTTTTTCTTCTTTTCAACAAGTAGTATTTACTTATGTTATAATTATTAAATCATAGCTTACAATATTAGTCCTGTTTTATATCTGCATGTGTTATGAGTAAAGATTGTAGAATTTCTTCCGTATTAGAAAAATGCAATTAATCCGGCGCTGAGAATAGATAACGCACGTGCAGCTGTCATCCAAATTCCTCGGTGTGGAGTCTAATTGTTTTGTATTTGTCTTATCTTTTAGCTTTGATGTATATGTGCGCATTTGCGCTTTGTAATTATGACAATAGATAAATGTTTTGTCTATTCATTTTATTATTGAATATTTCTTTATGTTATAATATTATTCTTTTGTGAACAATTTAGAATTATGAATACAATGTAGAAATTATGTTAACTCTGTTAGTGCATTAAATAAATATATGTTGTTTAGTATTAAATTAATCAGGAAATTATGAGGAATACAACTATGATAATTAAATTGAGATGTAATGTTTTTTTTTAGTTAACGAGTGTTTAATAAGTTATTTTGTCACTATTTAGAGATACGCAGTGTTTCGTCCGGGGCATACTTCCCCCTCTAGCAGTTCCCGGGCCGAACGTTTCAGCCAATAGGAACGGAGCATTCTGTTTTGTGACCATATTTGGTAATGTTCCTTCGCATGTATGAAGAAGTGGGGAGCTTGCGGCCTTTATAAGAGCTAACCGCGGGCTGGCTCGGGGATTCTGATTCTGATTTTAGGATTGGAATCCTTAGTACACATACACCTACATTTACACAATGGCTAATCAACATACAGTCGGCTTGCGACGTCCAGAGTGGCGAGCGCCGGCGATTGTGTGAAGAAAGGTACATTTATACACTGACTAATCGACATACAGTCGGCTTGCGACGTCCAGAGTGGCGAGCGCCGGCGATTGTGTGAAGAAAGGTACATTTATACACTGACTAATCGACATACAGTCGGCTTGCGACGTCCAGAGTGGCGAGCGCCGGCGATTGTGTGAAGAAAGGTACATTTATACACTGACTAATCGACATACAGTCGGCTTGCGACGTCCAGAGTGGCGAGCGCCGGCGATTGTGTGAAGAAAGGTACATTTATACACTGACTAATCGACATACAGTCGGCTTGCGACGTCCAGAGTGGCGAGCGCCGGCGATTGTGTGAAGAAAGGTACATTTATACACTGACTAATCGACATACAGTCGGCTTGCGACGTCCAGAGTGGCGAGCGCCGGCGATTGTGTGAAGAAAGGTACATTTATACACTGACTAATCGACATACAGTCGGCTTGCGACGTCCAGAGTGGCGAGCGCCGGCGATTGTGTGAAGAAAGGTACATTTATACACTGACTAATCGACATACAGTCGGCTTGCGACGTCCAGAGTGGCGAGCGCCGGCGATTGTGTGAAGAAAGGTACATTTATACACTGACTAATCGACATACAGTCGGCTTGCGACGTCCAGAGTGGCGAGCGCCGGCGATTGTGTGAAGAAAGGTACATTTATACACTGACTAATCGACATACAGTCGGCTTGCGACGTCCAGAGTGGCGAGCGCCGGCGATTGTGTGAAGAAAGGTACATTTATACACTGACTAATCGACATACAGTCGGCTTGCGACGTCCAGAGTGGCGAGCGCCGGCGATTGTGTGAAGAAAGGTACATTTATACACTGACTAATCGACATACAGTCGGCTTGCGACGTCCAGAGTGGCGAGCGCCGGCGATTGTGTGAAGAAAGGTACATTTACACACTGGCTAATTGACATACGGTCGGCCTGCGACGTCAAATAGGCGAGCGCCGGCGATTGTGTGAAGAGAAGCACATTTACACACTGGCTAATTGACATACGGTCGGCCTGCGACGTCAAATAGGCGAGCGCCGGCGATTGTGTGAAGAGAAGCATATTTAGACACTGGCTAATCACCATGCGGTCGGCCTGCGACGTCAAATGTAGATGAGCGCCGGCGATTGTGTGATGATAGGTTTATATACACACGAACACGACACACTATACCTATGACATGATAACGTTACTTATTTCGCTGTTTTCTGTTACATGTTTCGCCACCAGATCAACCGTCGACACTGTGGCCCTCTGCCCAAAATTATATATATATATTTTATACCATACAATAATAAAATGTTTAGATCTCATAAATAAAATACACATGTGTTTATTATAACTAATACCTAAAGTATTTAATGTGCAACATTGACAAATAAATGAACTTCACAGTTCAGGTTTATTTTTGACTTTTATTTCCGATAACTTTAGGTTCCGATACTTCACCATTTCACGACTCCTTAGAATTTGAGTTACTAGTATTTTAACATAACGTCGGGTCCTTATTTAGACGAGCATAGCCAAAAGTAAAATACTAAATGTAAATTCTTCGTTTAGAAATTTGTAAAAATCAAATAATGTTAAACTGCCGCGTTACAATTGGTGCCTACGACCAGGATGTGGAGTTTTTTGAAGCTGAAGTGGAATGTTATTGGAACTTAAAGAAATGTATAGGAAATCGACGTAGAGGCAGTACTATGGTGGAACCGCCAATGTTTCTATTTTTGTTGCAGATATTTGGTGATAAGGGGAGCTGGAAAATCTCAGTGCCAGGGGGTGTGGGATGCTGATTACTTCAACATTAATTTGTGTATCATTACGTTACAGATAATACGAACGAGATTAATTAGTAATTAACATGTTTAATTTTCAGTCACGGGCCTTATTTCACCAACTGGGAGTTGTTATTCACTTTCAAATGTATTTCAGTAAATAACAAGGGGGTGATTGAAACGGGACCAACCCTGGTGGAGAATTTTTTAGTTTTTTTTTCTTCTTTTCAACAAGTAGTATTTACTTATGTTATAATTATTAAATCATAGCTTACAATATTAGTCCTGTTTTATATCTGCATGTGTTATGAGTAAAGATTGTAGAATTTCTTCCGTATTAGAAAAATGCAATTAATCCGGCGCTGAGAATAGATAACGCACGTGCAGCTGTCATCCAAATTCCTCGGTGTGGAGTCTAATTGTTTTGTATTTGTCTTATCTTTTAGCTTTGATGTATATGTGCGCATTTGCGCTTTGTAATTATGACAATAGATAAATGTTTTGTCTATTCATTTTATTATTGAATATTTCTTTATGTTATAATATTATTCTTTTGTGAACAATTTAGAATTATGAATACAATGTAGAAATTATGTTAACTCTGTTAGTGCATTAAATAAATATATGTTGTTTAGTATTAAATTAATCAGGAAATTATGAGGAATACAACTATGATAATTAAATTGAGATGTAATGTTTTTTTTTAGTTAACGAGTGTTTAATAAGTTATTTTGTCACTATTTAGAGATACGCAGTGTTTCGTCCGGGGCATACTTCCCCCTCTAGCAGTTCCCGGGCCGAACGTTTCAGCCAATAGGAACGGAGCATTCTGTTTTGTGACCATATTTGGTAATGTTCCTTCGCATGTATGAAGAAGTGGGGAGCTTGCGGCCTTTATAAGAGCTAACCGCGGGCTGGCTCGGGGATTCTGATTCTGATTTTAGGATTGGAATCCTTAGTACACATACACCTACATTTACACAATGGCTAATCAACATACAGTCGGCTTGCGACGTCCAGAGTGGCGAGCGCCGGCGATTGTGTGAAGAAAGGTACATTTATACACTGACTAATCGACATACAGTCGGCTTGCGACGTCCAGAGTGGCGAGCGCCGGCGATTGTGTGAAGAAAGGTACATTTATACACTGACTAATCGACATACAGTCGGCTTGCGACGTCCAGAGTGGCGAGCGCCGGCGATTGTGTGAAGAAAGGTACATTTATACACTGACTAATCGACATACAGTCGGCTTGCGACGTCCAGAGTGGCGAGCGCCGGCGATTGTGTGAAGAAAGGTACATTTATACACTGACTAATCGACATACAGTCGGCTTGCGACGTCCAGAGTGGCGAGCGCCGGCGATTGTGTGAAGAAAGGTACATTTATACACTGACTAATCGACATACAGTCGGCTTGCGACGTCCAGAGTGGCGAGCGCCGGCGATTGTGTGAAGAAAGGTACATTTATACACTGACTAATCGACATACAGTCGGCTTGCGACGTCCAGAGTGGCGAGCGCCGGCGATTGTGTGAAGAAAGGTACATTTATACACTGACTAATCGACATACAGTCGGCTTGCGACGTCCAGAGTGGCGAGCGCCGGCGATTGTGTGAAGAAAGGTACATTTATACACTGACTAATCGACATACAGTCGGCTTGCGACGTCCAGAGTGGCGAGCGCCGGCGATTGTGTGAAGAAAGGTACATTTATACACTGACTAATCGACATACAGTCGGCTTGCGACGTCCAGAGTGGCGAGCGCCGGCGATTGTGTGAAGAAAGGTACATTTATACACTGACTAATCGACATACAGTCGGCTTGCGACGTCCAGAGTGGCGAGCGCCGGCGATTGTGTGAAGAAAGGTACATTTATACACTGACTAATCGACATACAGTCGGCTTGCGACGTCCAGAGTGGCGAGCGCCGGCGATTGTGTGAAGAAAGGTACATTTACACACTGGCTAATTGACATACGGTCGGCCTGCGACGTCAAATAGGCGAGCGCCGGCGATTGTGTGAAGAGAAGCACATTTACACACTGGCTAATTGACATACGGTCGGCCTGCGACGTCAAATAGGCGAGCGCCGGCGATTGTGTGAAGAGAAGCATATTTAGACACTGGCTAATCACCATGCGGTCGGCCTGCGACGTCAAATGTAGATGAGCGCCGGCGATTGTGTGATGATAGGTTTATATACACACGAACACGACACACTATACCTATGACATGATAACGTTACTTATTTCGCTGTTTTCTGTTACATGTTTCGCCACCAGATCAACCGTCGACACTGTGGCCCTCTGCCCAAAATTATATATATATATTTTATACCATACAATAATAAAATGTTTAGATCTCATAAATAAAATACACATGTGTTTATTATAACTAATACCTAAAGTATTTAATGTGCAACATTGACAAATAAATGAACTTCACAGTTCAGGTTTATTTTTGACTTTTATTTCCGATAACTTTAGGTTCCGATACTTCACCATTTCACGACTCCTTAGAATTTGAGTTACTAGTATTTTAACATAACGTCGGGTCCTTATTTAGACGAGCATAGCCAAAAGTAAAATACTAAATGTAAATTCTTCGTTTAGAAATTTGTAAAAATCAAATAATGTTAAACTGCCGCGTTACAATTGGTGCCTACGACCAGGATGTGGAGTTTTTTGAAGCTGAAGTGGAATGTTATTGGAACTTAAAGAAATGTATAGGAAATCGACGTAGAGGCAGTACTATGGTGGAACCGCCAATGTTTCTATTTTTGTTGCAGATATTTGGTGATAAGGGGAGCTGGAAAATCTCAGTGCCAGGGGGTGTGGGATGCTGATTACTTCAACATTAATTTGTGTATCATTACGTTACAGATAATACGAACGAGATTAATTAGTAATTAACATGTTTAATTTTCAGTCACGGGCCTTATTTCACCAACTGGGAGTTGTTATTCACTTTCAAATGTATTTCAGTAAATAACAAGGGGGTGATTGAAACGGGACCAACCCTGGTGGAGAATTTTTTAGTTTTTTTTTCTTCTTTTCAACAAGTAGTATTTACTTATGTTATAATTATTAAATCATAGCTTACAATATTAGTCCTGTTTTATATCTGCATGTGTTATGAGTAAAGATTGTAGAATTTCTTCCGTATTAGAAAAATGCAATTAATCCGGCGCTGAGAATAGATAACGCACGTGCAGCTGTCATCCAAATTCCTCGGTGTGGAGTCTAATTGTTTTGTATTTGTCTTATCTTTTAGCTTTGATGTATATGTGCGCATTTGCGCTTTGTAATTATGACAATAGATAAATGTTTTGTCTATTCATTTTATTATTGAATATTTCTTTATGTTATAATATTATTCTTTTGTGAACAATTTAGAATTATGAATACAATGTAGAAATTATGTTAACTCTGTTAGTGCATTAAATAAATATATGTTGTTTAGTATTAAATTAATCAGGAAATTATGAGGAATACAACTATGATAATTAAATTGAGATGTAATGTTTTTTTTTAGTTAACGAGTGTTTAATAAGTTATTTTGTCACTATTTAGAGATACGCAGTGTTTCGTCCGGGGCATACTTCCCCCTCTAGCAGTTCCCGGGCCGAACGTTTCAGCCAATAGGAACGGAGCATTCTGTTTTGTGACCATATTTGGTAATGTTCCTTCGCATGTATGAAGAAGTGGGGAGCTTGCGGCCTTTATAAGAGCTAACCGCGGGCTGGCTCGGGGATTCTGATTCTGATTTTAGGATTGGAATCCTTAGTACACATACACCTACATTTACACAATGGCTAATCAACATACAGTCGGCTTGCGACGTCCAGAGTGGCGAGCGCCGGCGATTGTGTGAAGAAAGGTACATTTATACACTGACTAATCGACATACAGTCGGCTTGCGACGTCCAGAGTGGCGAGCGCCGGCGATTGTGTGAAGAAAGGTACATTTATACACTGACTAATCGACATACAGTCGGCTTGCGACGTCCAGAGTGGCGAGCGCCGGCGATTGTGTGAAGAAAGGTACATTTATACACTGACTAATCGACATACAGTCGGCTTGCGACGTCCAGAGTGGCGAGCGCCGGCGATTGTGTGAAGAAAGGTACATTTATACACTGACTAATCGACATACAGTCGGCTTGCGACGTCCAGAGTGGCGAGCGCCGGCGATTGTGTGAAGAAAGGTACATTTATACACTGACTAATCGACATACAGTCGGCTTGCGACGTCCAGAGTGGCGAGCGCCGGCGATTGTGTGAAGAAAGGTACATTTACACACTGGCTAATTGACATACGGTCGGCCTGCGACGTCAAATAGGCGAGCGCCGGCGATTGTGTGAAGAGAAGCACATTTACACACTGGCTAATTGACATACGGTCGGCCTGCGACGTCAAATAGGCGAGCGCCGGCGATTGTGTGAAGAGAAGCATATTTAGACACTGGCTAATCACCATGCGGTCGGCCTGCGACGTCAAATGTAGATGAGCGCCGGCGATTGTGTGATGATAGGTTTATATACACACGAACACGACACACTATACCTATGACATGATAACGTTACTTATTTCGCTGTTTTCTGTTACATGTTTCGCCACCAGATCAACCGTCGACACTGTGGCCCTCTGCCCAAAATTATATATATATATTTTATACCATACAATAATAAAATGTTTAGATCTCATAAATAAAATACACATGTGTTTATTATAACTAATACCTAAAGTATTTAATGTGCAACATTGACAAATAAATGAACTTCACAGTTCAGGTTTATTTTTGACTTTTATTTCCGATAACTTTAGGTTCCGATACTTCACCATTTCACGACTCCTTAGAATTTGAGTTACTAGTATTTTAACATAACGTCGGGTCCTTATTTAGACGAGCATAGCCAAAAGTAAAATACTAAATGTAAATTCTTCGTTTAGAAATTTGTAAAAATCAAATAATGTTAAACTGCCGCGTTACAGTATGATGAGTGCATGTCTATATTACATCATAAATGTATACATAGTAAAGTATTGAAGTTATAGACATAACAAAACAGAATAACTATTTTAACATATCTACTTGTTAAACCAAATTTTACTTTTATATAAAACACTCTATATTCTCCAATAAAACATGTATATAATAAATTACTAAAATTATAAACTTTATTATAGATAGTAAAACTAAATAGAAATAAAAATACAATACCTGTTTCTGTGTAATTATTAGATTACGCATTTCAAATGTATTATCCAAATCTAAGAACCGAATATCGAAATCGAATCTAAGATGCGGATGTCAGATCCGAATATCGGTTCCAGATGTCGGATCCGAATCTCAGATTCGAAAATCGGTTCCGGATCTCAGATCCGAATATCGGTTTCGGATCTCAGATCCGGATATCGGATCCGAATCTCAGATCCGGATATCGGATCCGGATCTCAGATCCGAATATCGGTTCCGGATCTCAGATTCGGATATCGGATCCGAATCTCAGATCCGAATATCGGTTCCGAATCTCAGATCCGAATATCGGTTCCGGATCTCAGATCCGGATATCGGATCCGAATCTCAGATCCGGATATCGGATCCGGATCTCAGATCCGGATCTTAAATTATCCGAGAATCGGATATTCGGATATCCGAATCTTTTTGGATCCGGATATCCGAATCCATTTTTTTCAAATATTGACAGCACTAGTACCTACCATAACCTGTAAATTAAAATATGATTTTACTGCAGCGAAAAGTTAATAAAATAATATAACACAGTAAAAAAATCTTTGAGAACTCATTATATAAAATAAAACTGCTTTAGGTACAAGTTCTGTATTAAAATTTTATTTATAATCAACGTTTTGACGAAACTAATATTAATTTTTTATCAGTTTTCCTGATGAAGACAAGCGTTGAGTTTTGTCGAAACGTTGATTAAAAATTTTTAATACAGAACTTGAACTTGAAGCAGTTTTATTTTAAAATAATATAATTTTTTAAGTAAATATTGAAATAATAAAAAATAATGCATATAGAAAATTAAAAGAAAAAAAAAGTTTTATATAGATAAAATTTAAAACGAATTTTTTATAAATTAATTAGAAACGTTAAATATTTAAAAAACAAAAATAACGTAAAATAAAATTCTCTTGGATGTAGCAAAATGTTTTAAATTTCACCTTTACATTTATTTATATTATCAAAAATATTTTACACAGTATGTGCTTATAAACAAAGAATACAATACCTAATTATAATTTACGCTAATTGTAAATTTTAATTTTTGAATTCATGAATCTATGGAAGTAAGAATTACATTACATATTTCAATATAAAGTTATAAACTAACTTTTGTACGTATTTACATTTTATTACAAAAATATAAAACACTGTTTTTTTAAAATATTATTTACCTATTTTTTGTACTGTTTTTCAAAGAAAATTTTCCACAAGATTATACAGATTTCAATTCCAATATATTTTGTCGCATTAAAGTATTAAAGATCAATTATTTTCAAATAATTATTAGTATTTAAATAAAAATATTAACAATAAAATATTTGATCACTTCGTGATACTGCTACATAAGTTTACTATTCGTATAATTTAAAAATTTATTAAATACGTAGCAATATAAATATGTTACTCTATAAATAAGAAACTACAATTTATATATACAAGTTGTAGAAAATATACAATAATATATACACAAACATATTTTTTTAAAAAAATATTTACATTTTTACATATATAACACTGAAAACATATCTTAAAAATTATTACGTATATTTTAGATAATAGACGACCTGTATTAACATCATATGACACTTGCTTCAATTCAGAATTTTTTTTTGACATTTGAAAAAACTACCTATATAATATGAATATTATAATAGATATTAGTTCCCATAATTTCTAAATGGAATATAGAAGAACACGTTCAAGAAGCTAAATTAACAATTTTTTATTTGCATTGTCAATGGTGTCAGTCTGTACATGTCTCTAAAATAATAACTATATCTGCTAAATAAATAAAAAAATCGGACTAAAAAAGTATAAAAAAAATTCTTTTAGCTCCATACAGATTTATAACCACATAGAGATTCCTGACCCCCCGTACAGATTGTCCTGAAAATTTGTGACTGTGAATTTTTAATAGCTGTAATAGATAATAGAAGGATTGTAGGGAGTAGTTGTCGTTAAAAATTCACAATCACAAATTTTCAGGACAATCTATATGGGGTTAGGAATCTGTATGGGGTTAGGAATCTGTATGGGGCTAGGAGAAATTATTTTATACTTTTTAGTCCGTTTTAAAAACGTGGTATATTAATTATTTTTTTTATTTCTATAATTATTTTCTGCTTTTTAGTCTTGTGTGTGTGTGTGTTCTGTATTTTGAAAAAAAAAATTGCTAAATACGCGAATATACGGAATTCGTATGAATATAGTACAAGATAAAAATTAATATCTCTAATATTATTAATTAATTAATTAATATTGCATTGTCATTGGGAAATTAGTTTAAAAGCGATTGCAAAATTTGTACGGAGTTAATAAAAACGTATTAAATTAAAGTGACTGCTATGAAATTAAGATTTTTATGTGGAATATTTGGTGTATTATTAAGAGAAATGCGGAGCAAATTGGTGTACATACTGTTCGAAAAAATTACCCTAATAAGTCCGTTCCCAAAAAAGGGTAAATAGTGTTACCCTAATTAAGTAAATTTGAAAAGAGCACTTTTTTACTGTTAGCAATGTAAATACTTTTCGAATCAATTGAAAACTTGTATATTATTAAAGAGTAAAAAATACAAACACAAGAATAAATAATTATAACATTCATGTATGGGAAATTATTTACCCTTGCTTTTTATAATTAGTTTGTTTTTTAATAGTGTAAGAAGCAACATATTTTTAGTAATTTCTACTCTTTAACCAAAAATTTCGAACAGTGTAAGCGTAAAATATTTGTGTAGTCACAACAAATTTTTTACCTGAATCAGATGTTATTGTGACTTTAGTTCAGATCGCCCATTAATACAACAAGTTATAAAAATTTATAAAATTACAAAATACATGTTTTAAAAAGTGATTATTGCAAAATATAATTTAATATCTACATAAAAATATAACATGTAACAACATTCATCATAAGAAGCATATAATTATATATATATTTTTAATTTGTAATACTGATGTGAGTAAGTAGTTTTATACGGAATTTTCCTAGTGAATTCCTTATTTCATTATTTATTTTTTGATTTTATATAAATTTTGATTTTAACGTTTGTAAATAAAATCTACAGTGTGAACGAACTTAAATGGAAATATATAGAAATATATTTTATGGAAATATGAGTACAAAGATTTCATAATTAAAAAAAAATGACATAAATAATAAACAAACAAAACATAGAATCAAGTATGAATATATACGTAGAGTATATCGAAATGTCGATATTTAAATAAAATATATGCATTACAGAATTATTAAGTTGTCAGTAAAACTATTTTTGTTGACAACATATAATGAGGGATTTATCTAACGTGCCAAAATTGCTATATATTTCCAGTTAAATTAATCACATTGTATATTACAACATATTTATAACTAAAACTTACCTTTGATTGCTAATTTTGTTTTCAAACTTCTGAATTTCAAATTTTATAAAGTCCTCACGGAGCTGTATAAATAAAATATGTATGTAAAAAATACAAATTTTAATTTTCAAAGTTAAATTTTTGTTTTTTAATTCCCTGTATTATATTATTTGAAATCGTTATGATACATACGGGAAATATATAAATATAAACAATTTTAATTTATACATACGATATAATACATCTATAAACGAAATTTTTAATTACTTTGGTCTGATATATCAGTGAACATTTTGATTATATACAAGTAATTCCCATTTGAGACAAGCTATATGCATAGGTTAAAAATTGGTCAGTATTTATTCTGTATCTAAATGAGCTGTGACCAATTTTTATATTGAGGGGAGAGAAACAATTGGCAGTGTCCGTTTTGTCACTTAAAACTTTTTAGTATAGTTTCGGAGAAAAATCACATTTAAAAAATATATGTTGAAATTGTTTGACGTTTTTGTTGGTAATAGGAAGAATTTGAGGTATTATGTAATTGCCAGCTGCGATGGTCCTGATGTCTAGATTTTTGGCAGTAACGAAGACAATCTGTAAAAAAAAGTTAATTTAATTATAATATTTAATGCTAGAATGGAAAATGACGGTTTTAGTATTTTTAATTATTGCTTTTAAATGAATATCAAGAAAATCGAGCTTTACTCGTTAAAAAGTAGCTGAATTTTTTGAATAGTTAAAAATACTATTTCCGCTTTCGAAAATTCAGACTATTAAAGAAAGCTGAACAAACATATATTGCTGCTATATTTCATGAAACTGTCCAAAATGCATCTATATCAATCATTTATAATAATGTTACAACTGTCCACTATCGATAGTTACAAACAAAAGCTGCTAATTGTGAGTGATAACATATTTAAAAAAAAATATAAATTAGTTGAAATTTATAAACAAAAGAAAATATGTGCAAAATTAAAAACGTAACTCGGTTATAAATCGAAAAATAACAATATTAATCAAATATATATACAAGGTATTCGTTCGCCAGATTGATATAGGACAATAACATGGGATACTGATAATATGAGAAATACTTAGAATACTTTTCGATAAGGCATAAAAAGTTCTATAATTTGGTTTTAGTTATTTTTTGGTTTATATTTTTTTTCCTCAAAAACTATGAGATGTAGAAAAATAAGCATAGTATGGAAAAATGCGAAATAATGAGTACTATAATTGAGTGAAGAAATCATTATCCTAAAATGCATCGCTTAGCAGGAAAAAATAAAAACTGAATTTTTGAAAATTTTTCAAAGGATACCCTTGGAATTTTTTTTCAAAATAAGACTTTTTACAAAAATTGCTCAAAAAAATCTGAAAAAATTCAGTAAAATAGAGAAAAAAATTGGCTACTTAATAACTAAGTAACTTTTTTCTCTAATTCATATATATATATATATATATATATATATATATATGTAAGTATATATATATATATATATATATATATATATAAGTATGTATATATATATATATACCTATATATATATAATTTTTCTTTTTATTAAAAAAGTCTTGATCACGTGATTTCGGCTGTTAAGCCATCATCAGAAGAATGATACAAAATCTTACAAAAAATTTTTTAAGTGTTTAAGTGGGAGGGAGAAGAAGTATTGGAAAAACATCTAGTTACTATATTTATGAAGGGTGATGGTATTAGGTCAAGTTGTTCATTCATAAGGTTGACTTTTGATTTTATGGCTGTTTTAATTTCTAAATTTTCCAGGAAGGTTAGTCTGAGCCCTTTCTGTTCTTTGTGTAAGATGGTTAGGTTATCTACTGTACAACTATGGTTACATTCTATCATGTGTTTCGCAACGTTTGAAAAAATATTTTTGTCTTTTATGGCTCTCAAATGCTCTTTGAATCTTATATTGAAGCTACGGCCTGTCTGGCCTACATAAATATAATCGCAATTATTACATTCAATTTTGTAAATGCCCGAATCTAAGAAAGGGTTCCTATTAACCAGTTTATTATTAACTAAATTGTTTTTTATACAATATACAAATACATATTATTATTAAACATTATTATTATTAAACATTAGTTTGTTAAGTTTTAATTATATTTTGAGTTTATGTTTCTGTACAATTTACTTTTTTATGATTGTTGTACCATTTATGTTTAATTTTGTTTCTTCAATTTCTAACAAGAACATGTAAGTTACAATACTTATTATTATCAAAACTATTGTAATGTATAACCAGTTTTATTGAATATAATAAAAAATATTCCAGGTCCTGAAGAAGGTGTAAAATAACACCGAAAGCTTGACAATTGAATTTTAAATGAGAATTTGATTTTAACATCTAACCATTGACTATCTTCCCGTTAAAACATTTTACAATATAATATAGTCTAGTCGTGAAATTTTTAATTTATATATATATATATATATATATATATATATATATATATATATAAGTATATATATATATATATATATATATATATATATATAAGTATATATATATATATATATAAGTATATATATATATATATATATATAATTTAAAGTTTTTTAAATTTTAATAAACTTGATAATTTGTTAATAATTCGATATTATCGAAAAACTAATACTGTTTTTCGTACATAACAACGAACCGTGTAAACAAGTCATAATTGCTTTTACATAATTAATTAAAAAATATTTTCTGCTTTTGTTAAACAAAATATTTATTTAAACAAAAAGAATTTAACAAATTTTCAAAACCACAAAATTAATTAAAATATAGCTAAATAGGTATTTCGGAAGCTAAGCTTACCTCATTAGTAGCAAATTAATTAAGCTTAGCTTCAGAAATATCTAAAGTATTTAGCTTCACCTCTAATTAGTTTTGTGGTTTTTGGAAATTTTCTAAATTTTCTTTAAATTTTCACTATGGTAGATTATATTGCAATTTAGTATGTTCATTTATTGGTCCAAATATAAAATTTATATTAATTACCCAATTATGAATAATATTTTGTAAAAAATATTGTTTAAAATGAATACTATTTTAAATACAGTCATTTGAAAATTCTGTTATTAATAAAAATACTTTAATACAAGATCTAGATATTAAACAAAAATAAACATAAAATAGTAAAAATCTTTCAGAACTCATTATTTTTGAACAATATGGTTATAGATTGTAGTTCTGTAATAGTTTATTAATAAATCAACGTTTCGACAAACTGAACGTTGATTTATTAATAAATTATTACAGAACTAGAACCGAAAACCGTTTTATTCTAAAAATAAATATATTTAAGTTAAATTATTAATATAATAATATAAATGTTATGTTAAAAAAGTATTTGTTAAAAGGTTTTCGATTATCAATTGATAAATCGTTAAAATGATAAAATTTATCACAAACTTTTCTTGATTTGACATTTTTATAAACGACCTTATTTGAATAGAACGTTGAAGAAAAATTATTCTAGATTTAGTTCGGTTCAACAATGTTTACTATTCGCAAACAAAAAACTGTCTGTTGAATGACAGATAGATATATATTATTCTCAAACCGAAGCTAACTTACCTACAAGTTAAGTTAGGTCAAACTCACCCGACCATAGTTAATATGACATCATTATTTTTCCCGACAAAACGACAGAACCTTAGTAATCCATAATTAAGTTAGAGTTAATCGGAGTTGTCGAAAAATTTGCCGAAATTATATTTCAACTGCGTGGTAACTACATTTTGTTAACATAGTAAAAAATCTTTTACAATTTATTCTATTAAAAAATAAAACTGCGATGAACTAGGCAACCAAAAGTAATTTATTTAGCAATAAAACGACGCAAAGTTACTTTCGGAGTAGTGAAAAAAAGTGTGTGCCACACCCTTTTGGGTACATGGCGTGATTGTGTATGTATTTTATATAAACTTGGAAAATTAAATTCACTAAAAAATAAAATAAATTATATACCACTAATTTATTTTAGTTCGTGTTTCTTTAAAAATATGAAACTTTTATACGAATATAGTTTTAAATTAGTTGAAAACTTTAAAATAATTAGTATGTATAACTTGTATAAATTTTATTTTTATAGTAGTGAATGAATTAATCAAACTTTATTAAAACTGAATAAAAATAACTTTAATAATTTTTCTTTCCAAAAATAATTTCACATTTGTACTGATGAATCTGAAAAATTTAAACTTTTAATTTACTTGAAGTTCATAAAACATAAAAAAATTAATACAATTTTCACGTGTATAAAAGTTACTTTACGTTATACGAAAGTTGAAAGGCGTAAAATTAAACTTTTTTTTATCGATGCACTGATGCATTTTAAGAATTAAAAACTAATTTAGTTCTTGTAAGTAATATTTCCTCAACTGACATTTTGATTCTTCTAATGTCATAACAGATAATTTTTTTAAAATATTTATTGTTTTTATTCATTCATTTTTCTAACTTTATTACCACTGCAACGAAAAAGTAGTGTAGTGTTCGGTACGGTGTCTGTAACATTATTTGACATAGAAGCTGCAGCTTGTAGTATTGAAATTTTAAAATAATATAGTATAAAATGTGAAATATAATTACTAAAAAAAAATAGAATGTTAAAGAACTTTTGCATGTTGATAGCAATTAAAAGAAAATAAACAAATATGTATTCTATTTATATTTAAGTATTCGTGATAGAAAATCATAAGTTTGGTAAATATGGACGTCATAGTTCATTCAGAGGCGTAATATTTATTCCATATTCATTAGTTTTAATGACTTATAATTTGAAACAGCTCAATAATGTTTCTGCCATTAATTTCAGACAACCAAAACGTGTCTACATCGTAAAATATTCATATTAACGTTAAATATTTATTTATAGCCAGGTATCTAACTTATATTTCGTAGGTGTAAAAATATTTCCATCTAAAAAGTAATTAATTATTTGTACAAGAAAAGTTATTTCTAATAACAAAGTTTAATTGTGTTGTAAGGATATATGGAAACAATTTTATATATGAGATAAATCTTGTTGTTATTATTCTACACACATTTAGTATTATCATTGAAAAGCTGTGCAGAGAATATTTCAGGAATTTGTTGGACAAAGTTATACAAACAAATGATATATGTAACGTGGGATTACAAATTTATTATATATACTAGCAAAAATATCAGACGTTACGCAAGAAATGTAAAGCTTTGGACTTGGTTACACAAAAGCATTGTAAGTAATTTTTGTTTTTCGAAGATAGATAATCATTTAGTTGTTTTGTTAACTTATTGATTAAGTTAACAATGCTTTATACAATTGGGATTTATTCGTTTCGTAATCACTACGGGATTTATTACTTTGAACTAAATTTAACTTAACTGCAGTTTTTGGTAAATTTTTATCGTTTACAGCGTCCTGAATCCGAATTATTAATTATAAAATCTGTTCCGAAAAACGACTCAACTAATAATAAAATTCTCATCAAAATCTGTTCCGTTGTTGTCAAGTTATAAGAGAATATATTTTTTTATCAATTTGATAAGTTTTTTTTTTTTAAATTGTTTCACGCCCTGATTTATAAATAAGATCTATAGATTAAACAAAAATTAATTAAATTTTTTATTATGATACTAGATATAGTTAATGATTGTTAAGTAATATTTCTTATAATACGAAATTAAACTGTGACATATATTTAAGACAGGCCGATATGTATTGCTTTCCTAATGCTTTTCTGACAAAACAGGGTAGATAGTGAAACGGTAAATCACGTCAAAATTTTGTAGTAGAAACCAAATTAACTGACGTGTCTTGGTCTCTTACAAGTTAATTTGTTACTGGAAGATAAAATCTGCGTAAGCAAATTTGGGTAAATATAGCAAATTTAATTTTTTCAAAAACGTTCTCAATAGGTTTGTTCGATTGACTCTCATTGCGTTTTACTGCATGTAAACGCCAAGAAAAAAGGTGATTTTTCAATAATTTTTTATATATTAATGATATCGTATAAAATAAAACTGTTTGTTAAATTTATTTATAGATATTTCCCGCTATAAATACGATTTTTTTGAAGAGTCTCGAAGTCCATTCTTCACTCGCCCTTGGTCAGCGTGACGTATAGCACCTAGTGGAAACAAAAATTATTAAGCGATGAGCACGGAATCACATTCTTAATGAAATTCCGCTCTGGATGCAAAGTTGGACTAGTCCACCGGGGCACCGGGCTTTCTCTGGTGGACCGTCATCATCGTGAGCCGTGACCGGCGATAGTCAAAAAATTAAAACTGATTTCTAAGTTTTGAAAAAATTTAAGAATTTATTATGCTAAAAACATCAATTTGTGAAAAAAAAATCGTCTTTTAACTTAGATTTAAATAAAGAATTATATTTAAATCATAGTGAGGGTTTTGAGCTGAATAGAATTTGGCTTCCTTTGATTAATAAATTGTAATCTTCTGTTTTTTTTAAGTGTATATTTTGTGATCTAGTTGCTTTTCTGTTTTCTAGTTACTTGCTGATGTTTAGCCTTGTCGAAACGTCGTTAATTTAAATAAAAAACAGAATTTAAACCTAAAGTTGTTTTATTTTAATTATATTTAATTTTATATGAGTAATTTTTACAAGTTATTTCCATATAAATTAGAATAAAAAAAATATAAAAACATAATTTATTTGAACATTCTTGGGATGTAAGATGCAACTTTCTCCGGGCCTAATTTTTTATTCAGTCCAACCCTGATTACATGGAACAAACAGTTTTAAAATTTTGTACGATTTCATTAAGATTATTGAAAAATCATCATTTTTCTTGGCGTTTACATGTATTTCCCCCTCATCCTCTCAAATAAAATAAAATCAACAAATACCTTGTCGGCTAGTTCTTATTTCTACAGCACCGTATTATCAATGCCATTATCATCTGTTGCAAGCACACCTCCATTCGGCCAACAATCCAGCGTCGCCATCTGTTCGCCGGCGCCGCTTTCCAAATCGACGAGTACCGTGTGTGTTTCAGGCGGCTGTTGTGACGATCCATTTTCGGGCGGGCGTAGATTGTGTCGAATATGATGATGCTGATTGGGGTGGGTAGCGGATAAGATAGGCGGCGGCTGATTGGGGTGGTGGTGCGGCGGCTGTGGTCGACGGCGAATAGAAGCCGTTCGCCGGTGTCGGTGTGGTGTGGGTCTTGACGCTAGCACAAAGTGACCACTTGGTGAACGGACGTAGCGTTGTGCTCTCCATGCCGCCCGATGAGTTGCTCGCGCTGTTACCTGCCGGCATCCAGACCAGGTCACATTCATTGATGCTGTGCGCCAGGGGGAATAAGCGTGGGCACATTCGTGAGAGAGAAATGGGAAATGACAGAGTCTAAGGTTGTTCATTCGGATTCAGGACCTAGATTTTTATAACTTTAATTTCTCAGGACCTAGATTTAATTTCTAGAAGATTTTTAAAATCTAACAAGAATTCAATTTCTTTTAATGTTATATCGAAGTAATTTTGTAAATACTAATGGAAAATTAAAATTTTTCCACAAAAAGAAATACAATGAAGAACTGTAATTCTTCTTTAATACGGTAATTATTTAACTACCATAATAAAACATAAGCCATATCTTATAATAGTTTAATAAATAATGTAAATATAAATAGTTTAATAAATAAAGCAAATAATATATATTAGAGTGTCCGTAAAAAAATTTTCCAGTAAGGTTAAAATCGATAATTTTACATCGAAAAAACATCAGAAATCATATTTTTTGCTTGTTTTTACGAAAGTAACAGGTTCCTCTACACAACTGAAATTTTCGGAAAACGCATGTAAATACATATATCGTTTAAATCGTGTATGCGATTTTAACCTTACTGGAAATTTTTTTTTACGGACACTTATATATATATATACAGATGAGTAAATGAATATTATTGAATTTAAGTTGTTAGAAAATTAATTAAAAATTTATCTGAACTCCATCATTTATTCCATATTTATTCACTCACTAATTATTCAATATCTTTGCCCAAAAGGTGTAAATTTCTTTCTCTCCCTCTCTCTCTCTCTCTCTCTCTCTCTCTATATATATATATATATATATATATATATATATCACATTACGCTAAAAGAGTTGTTCTGTAAAAATCTCGATATGCCAAATTTGGTATGATTACAATTCCTCCCTTACCATATCTGATGTGACGGTTAGTAAAAATATACTTTTTTTAAAACTTTATACTAAAATACAAATATATCCTTCAAACACAGTTTTTTCAGTATTGTAAGTATATTAAAAAAAATTGAGTATAATACAAAAATGTTATAAAGAATGAAATAGAAAAATAAAAGAAATATAGATTTAAAATTGGATTTTTATTGTTTTCCAAAGTAAATGTAACCTTTAAAAAGTGTAATATTACTGTTTTCAAAAAAAAAAAAAAAAAACTAAAGTGTATAAAGTGATTTTTTTACCTTTATAAAAGCAAAATACAGAAGAATATATCTCCTTTAAAAGTATTTATTACTCAATGTTCACATTAGAGATTTTTTTTTTGTAAAAACGTGTTGATGGCGTAACAAGAAAACGAATTTTTTACAAAGATAATTTAACAGAAGATTTGCCGGTTATTCACACTCAACATTTCAGACTTACAAAAAAACGTTGTAAATTTAAAATAATTTTATATTAAAAGTATAAATAACATACAATATACCAGGCATTCCATTTAAGCTGCTATGCATAATACTTTCACGAACCATGAAAGATATTTCAATTAAATTAAATTTTTCCCCATTACTTCAACATTATAATGATGCATTATTACTTATATATGCTGGCTTTACAGAAGATATAGAAAATTAAGGCGCATACGTAATTTATTTATACTTAATTTGAAAATTGAATATTCCTCAATAATAATATTTACTGCTTGAATTAAATTGAATTAAAAACATCTGTTGTAGCCACTACAGAACCGACCGTCATTGTATTAAATAAATTTATGGAATAGAATTTGCAAATAAAAGATGTTAGTTTGTTTAGCAAATTTTGTTGAATACATTTTTTCGAAATATGTCTCTGTTGCAAAATATTCGTAAAACATATAAAAACATATAAAACATTAGTAATTAATATGTCAATTAAATTATTAAGAAAACCTATAATATTATAAATATATTGTAATTATTATTTTGTATCAAAATTCAGCAAAATATTATGCTAAGTGGAATTTGTTGTTTAAAGTACATATATATTTGTCGAATTCAGATGACAAATTTTTTAAAAGAAATATATCCCCAAACACAAGTTTTTGTGTAAGCGTTAGCTATTCGTATCTCATATCAATTTTAATGTGACCTTTTGTGTAATATATGAACAAAATTAAGCCGGCATGCGTACAATTCCCCTAGAAATATATGAAAAGGAATGTAATAAAATAATAATTTATTATATATGCATGAGTAAGCATTCTTGATTGTAGCTTGCATACTTACATTGAAAATAAATAAATTTCGTATATATAAAATATACTGATACATGTACTGCATACATGTACTTTACACAGATTATTGTCAAATGTGATATTACTAAATTAACATTTTTTATTCTTATGTAAACATTTTTTGGCACAGTTCAGTATTTTCATGACAAATATAAGTAATTCAGTGTGTGCATTGTTTATTTTTGGTACATATCAGTAAATTTGTGTAGACTTGGCTTTATTGCAGTCAGACGTTGAAATTATTTAATTCTTTAGTGCAAGTCAGAACTATTAGAATTGCGATTAATGGGTTGATTCTAAACACATCTGTAAAACCTGTAGTGGTAGAGAATGTTCTGTCTTTTTCTAATAAATAGAATTGTTCTTTTGATAGAAAAAGATAAAATATCCTGTAACACTACAGATCTTACAGCACATAGAACATAACATTAATTTCGCGATATGTAAGATAGTTTAAATGAGCCTTTATTTATTCATTTATTCATTTATTTAAAAATACTATACATTCTCTTTTTACTTTCAAACACAAAATCTTCTTTATATTCTTCACACATTTTGATTGAGTAAAATAAAATTGGGAATAAAAACGGACCAACTAAAAATGTAATTTTTCTTGGCTTGTATATAAAAAAAACAAGTAAATTACATTTTTACTACTTCTGTCGAAAAAACACATATTTTATCAGTTTTTATTAGCCTACTTCTCTGAGTTTCCTAACGATAAAATAAATATAGTTGAATTATCAAGAAATGTCCCACGAGTGGCATTAGACATCTTGCGATAAAAATACATTTTTTATATAGTTTTTATGTTCTAGTTCTCGCATACAATTATTTGCATCACAAAAATTTGTCAATTTATACAGGATGTCCCACGACAAGCTTACGTTATCTGTATTCTAAAATCTATATAATATTATTAAAATAAAACAGCTTTAGGTTATAGTTTTGTATTAATGTTTATTAATAATCGACCTACTCAACCGTACGTCTTCACCAGGAAAAATAATACAAATGACATTTCACAATAAATAAATAGAACATAGATACATATAAATTCCTAGGTAATGAAATAAGTAACTTGTTTCTATGTTCTGTTTATTTACTGTAAATATCATTTGTATCAGTTTTCCTTATAAAGACGTACGTTGAGTTCGTCAAAACGTCGATTATTAATAAACATTAATACAAAACTATAACCCAAAGCCGTTTTATTTTAATATAATGAGTTCTGAATGATTTTTACTATCTTCTATATAATATTAACGTATCCAAATTATATATTTTTCTATTTTACTAAAAATCTGTCAGCTTTTAATATAGAACATGTTACATGAAGTAACACTATTTTTTTAAAGAAAAATTCAGTAAAGTAATAAAAAAGGGGAAAATTTTTATTTGAAAAAAATGAGATTTTGATTTTTTTCTAATTTCAAGTTTAAAGCAATATTCTAGGAATATTTTTAAGTAATTTTAATTCATTTATTTTAAGAAAAGGTAGCCCGAAACTTTCTTAATAAGATCTCGCTTACAAATTGTAAATATTTTATTGCATTCTTGAGATACGGACTCTGAAAGATGTTGCCAAAAATAGCTGAAATATGTCAAAAACAATTGAATTAAAGTAAAATGGTTTTAATGTATCATATGTAAAATTTACTCATAAATTCAATGATAAAATAAAAAAATGCAGTATTTTATTTGAAATAGGGAAGTTACGGGTCGAGACATCTCATTGCCAATATTTTACTTCAACTGAATATAGCGGAATACTCCTATATACCAAATTTCGTAACAGAATATTATATTGCGATCACAAAATTTTTGAGTTATGATCAACCGATCGAGAGAGCGAACAATCTGACGACACATAGACATACACTCCCATAAACTAAGTTCGGATTCGTCATCTGTAAAATTTCTGTATAATTTTAATTTTGGAAAATGTTACAGACATCGTACCGAACACTATACCACTTCTCCTTGCAGTCAAAGTGGTAAAAAATGTTATTAAAAATCTAATGTAACTAATAATGTTATAAATCCTTGTTCTAAATTTGTATTTGTAACAGTAATGTTAGTAAAGATGTTTGGATTAAAAGATTTTCAAAGTTTACGTAACCTTTTCGTAAATTACACAAAACTTGATCCTGAAAATATAAACTTAAACAAAAACTCATTAATAATGTAATGAATATAAAACGCTTCAAATTTAAATTGTACATTTCCTTTGTGTATTTTTAGTTTTACAATTAATGCAAAGTAAAAGCAAAAAATTTAAAATAAATATTTGTTCCTGATTATGTTTTCATTATTTTTAATTTAACAAAAAATGTGTCGTTTCTTTAAGTAACAAATATCATTATTAATGATTAAAAGTTTAGCTGAAGATGTACATTGATACAAAAAAATTTCAAAAAGTTTAAGGCACGTATTCTCACCTCATTTATAAAAGTGATTTTTGCCAAAAGTACTTTTGACGATTACTTAAAATTATTTATTAAGCACTTAATAATAGTTTATCTTAATTTTATAATACCAAATATAATAAAAATGATCAAAAATAGAAAAACTATTTACATTTGATGAAAAATAGAAGCAAAAAGTTATTTTGAAATTAATAATAAAAGCACTTTTTCACGAAAAAGTGATGTGAGAATACGGTTTTTTTTTGTATTTTATCAAATATGAGTTATTAAATCAATGTTTTTTTGCGATGACACTGACGTTTTACAAATATTTAAATTTCCATTTAATTACAGTGAACTAATATATAATTTGAGAATTTTTTAAATTTGAAAAAATGTATTGGTCTTGCTAGGATTCAAACCCGGGACTTTTTTTTTTAGCAAGAATTATAAATAATAGTTTAGATACATAGGTTCTCAACCTTATTTTGCCCACCGCCCACTTTGAGAATATTTTTTTTTCTAGCGCCCCCCAATTTTGTTTACTTACCATCTGTCGCGAATCTGAAACAGCTATTGCCACGATATATTTAAACATGTAATTACACTATATTTTTTTCACTGTGCTGGGTCTTCTACCGCCCCCCTGAAAGTCTCAAACGCCCACAAGGGGGCGTTATCGCCCACGTTGAGAACCTATTTTAGAAGATACATTGTGATAACAATTATTTCCTTATTTTTCAGTTGATTATACTAAAAATAACCGTATTCTGTTATGACAAAGTAACTTAATATAATAACTTAATAACTTAATAGTTAATAATTTTTGTGTATCATTATAAGCTTTGAAATTGTGTTTCTTGCATTTCTACTCTTAATATTAAATGTACGTAGTTCTACTTTATAATAATCGAATTCCACTCAAATTCCAACTAAATTCTCCAACTTTGCGATGAATCCCACTTCATATTTCTGGTGAAACTAATGCATTATTTTACAAATATATCTCAAACTTTAGTGCGATCTCAATATCTTCCTTATATAAGTAACTAGAATTATGAATTATAAATTTTTAATTAATGTAAGCCAAATTTTATTTAACTCAATGCCTTCATAGTGATTCATGTTATTATAAAATCGTCAATACGGCTGGCTGGCTGGCTGGCTGGCTGGCCGGCCGTGTCCAAAAAATACGATAAATACCAGTGTTAATTATAAGTATGAAGGAAAGCTCGTAGAAAGCTGAAACTTGGCAGTTAGATAGTTCATACCAAATAAAAAATTAAGTTCAATTTTCAGACCGCAGTGTTGCCAACTTTCCGAGAAAAAAATTACTAAAATTTTTAATACGAGTGTTAATTATAAGTATAAAGGAGAGCTCGTAGAAAGCTGAAACTTGGCAATTAGATAGTTCATACCAAATAAAAAATTAAATTCAATTTTCAGACCGCAGTGTTGCCAACTTTCCGAGAAAAAAATTACTAAAATTTTTAATACGAGTGTTAATTATAAGTATAAAGGAGAGCTCGTAGAAAGCTGAAACTTGGCAATTAGATAGTTCATACCAAATAAAAAATTAAGTTCAATTTTCAGACCGCAGTGTTGCCAACTTTCCGAGAAAAAAATTACTAAAATTTTTAATACGAGTGTTAATTATAAGTATAAAGGAGAGCTCGTAGAAAGCTGAAACTTGGCAATTAGATAGTTCATACCAAATAAAAAATTAAGTTCAATTTTCAGACCGCAGTGTTGCCAACTTTCCGAGAAAAAAATTACTAAAATTTTTAATACGAGTGTTAATTATAAGTATAAAGCAGAGCTCGTAGAAAGCTGAAACTTGGCAATTAGATAGTTCATACCAAATAAAAAATTAAGTTCAATATTCAGAACGCAGTGTTGCCAACTTTCCGAGAAAAAAATTACTAAAATTTTTAAAAATTTATTACGACCATGTTGTTTAACCGATTTTGTTCAAATTTTCACAAAAGATTCTTCTGGTATTCATATAAATTAGATAATTTCAACAAAGTACAGTGCTGCCAACTTTCTGAGAAAAAAATTACTAAAATTTTTAAAAATTTATTATGACCACGTTATTTAAACAATTTTAATTAAATTTTCACTAAAGATTCTCCTGGTGCCCGCATAAATTATGTAATTTTAACAAAATACAGTGCTGCCAACTTATTGAGAAAAAAATTACTAAAATATTAAAAATTTATTGTGTCTACATTATTTATCCGATTTTAATCAAATTTTCAGAAAAGTTTCTTCTAGTGCCCACATAAATTATAATTTTATTAAAATACGATGTTGTCAACTTTCCGGAAAAAAAAAAATAATTTTCTAAAAATTTGTTATGCCCGCATTATTTATCCGATTTTAATGAAATTTTTACAGAAGATACCCTTAGCGCCTATAATATTATATATTAGCAAAATACAATGTTGCCAACTTTCGGTGAAAATTTTTTTTATTCTTATTTCTTATCATTTATGTGATAATATCAAAGTGGTCTATATATGGGTTTACCCATATACACTTCTAATCTTGTATTTTAGCTAGTCGAAAAACTAGCTTATAAAATCAAACCACATTCGACTAGCTCCATTCTCGCTTTGCGAGAATATTATTTTCTTTATAAATCTCTGTTGCTTCTCTTATTAATTTGCTGCTAATATTGATTGGTCTAGCAATTATTACTTATTGATTTTTTTTTTCGAATTTTCGAAAGGGAATTTATTTCCCTAATTTATTCCTTGCGTACTCACCTAAATTTATTATGTATTTCTGGTTACTGACAATTTCAAATTCTGCACCTCCAAAAAATTTCTCTCAAAGATTAAACCAAATAAAACTATAATATTTAACATTTCAACTCCCACCAGCAAACATTTTCTTACTGTAATTGTTTATTTCAGTTAAATGTCAAAGTTTAACAGATTCTTACAAAAGTAAAACATTCTGTGACATACAAAAAAAAAATCTAAAAACATTTGAAAAGAATTTTTTAATAAGGGAATATACGGTCTTCTCTTGTGTTCTTTTAGGGGGCGATAAAACACCTCAAAATGAGTTGATTAACCTTAAAACGCCTTAGTAAAAGTCGTCTCATAAGCGAGATAATAATTCTTTTCGGTTTTACATAAAACGATTAATTAGAAATTTTAACAATTGTTTATCTAATTTTGATAATTTTCATGCAAATTTACATTTACTAATTAATAGCTTAAATTAGTTATTAGTTTAAATTGGTAAAAATAATATATTTGTATATGATTTGTCATTATTTTTTTTATATATCTTGTCCTGTAATTTAATTGTTATTATATATTATATTATTGTTATTATCATTACATAAATTATAGTAGTATAATTTTAGTAAAATACAGTATTGTCAACTTTCCAAACAAAAATTACTAAAATAAAAAAAAAACTATTATGGCTGCATTATTTACCCGATTTTAATTAAATAACAAAAAAGATTCTTCTAATGTCCGAATAAATTATATAATTATAGCAAAACACAGTGTTGCTAACTTTCCGACAAAAAATTGTTAAAGATTTTAATTAAATCTTCACAAAAGATTCTTTTAGTGTTATTTATTGCCCAAAGCTGCAAGAGACAGAATCTCCTAGTTTTATTATAAAGAATGTCAATGATGTATCAATATTACATCCACTAATATAACATATTTTTTTCTAGTATTTGTTACGAATTCAGCACAAATATTTGCTCGAATCGAAATGGATTTTCTTTTCGAGTTGATGAGTATTTATTAGTTTCTGTCCTCATATTGCTATATTTAACTCATACGACTCAAATCTGTTGTTTAATGAACAATTTTTCTCCGATCAAACTGATACACCGCCCAGCTTTTAATCGGCTAGACCTTTCACGTATTTTTTTTTCCAGCTGTTAATGACAGGGGTTAAAAAATACTGTACACCTAACAAAAAACACACTAAATAGTGATTTATTATTCGAACAGCTTTTTGTTTGAGATGTATAAAGTTTCGAAAAATTGTTCTCAAGGTTATAGACATTTAAAGTGGCACTGTTTCTATCCATATACGTATTATTTACAGCAGTGGCGTAGCCAGGGGAGTTTTAACTCCCCCCCCCCCCAAACCTGAACTACCAAAAACATACGTATGTGAAATATGAAATGTTATTTTACTTTCATTTTTATAAAAATAATTTTTACCTATTGCTCTTTATTTTTTATACAAATTATAGTATTATCTTTATTGATTATTATATTATTTTTTTAGTAACCCCCCCATGACAAGTTTCTGGCTACGCCACTGATTTACAGTGTCTATTTGGTATTCAATAAACTACTAAATTATAATGTAACAATTGCGGATATTTGCTATTTAACATTTTTTTTGGAAGAAATAAAGTTTAAAAAAAAAATTATTCAGTATTAACATAGTAAAAAATCTTTTAGAACTCATTATATTAAAATAAAACTGCTTTAGGTTGTTGTTTCTATGTTCCGTTATTTACTGTAATGCCATTTGTATCATTTATTCTGATGAAGAAGAATGTTGAGTTTCGTCGGAACGTCGATTTTAAATAAATATTGATACAGAATTTTAACCTAAAGCAGTTTTATTTTTACAAACAGTAATTATTCTTACATTTAAATTTTGTCACCGTGAGACCTGCAAAATATACAAAATTAACATAAAAATACTATAATTATTAAATCAATTTGTCACCTAGCAATTTCAACTAATGCATTGCTAATTTAAAGTTAGCATGACGCTAATGTTATAATTTTTTATTATAAAATATTACCTCGCATTTGATAAAAAGTTATAAGAAATGAGTTGTATATTTATCTTTATATAACAACATAATTAATTACAATAATAATAAGCTTGTCGTACACCAATTATGTAAATAAACATTAATAAAGCAATTTAAAAAATGGATCAATATTTCCATGGCAACGATGCAAATATTGAAAATCAATTCTAATTTCTAGTAGAACACAAATTATAGGATAAAAAATTTTCTTTGCACGATGAAAAAAATAATTAAATCTTGATAATTAATTACTTTGATATAGAGTGTATTTATGTTACAAGCTATAAATACCTTTTAATAAATGAAATTATACGATAATTAAAGAGGTGTTTCGTATGTTATAGAAGTAAATTTGGTTCAAAGTAAACACAAACTAAAAATTAAATTACAATGTTTATATAATAATAAAGAATTATATCACAGAGTTAAAAATAGAATAATATGATTTATATGCAATTAAGGGGATACTGCTCGAAAATACACTTTTTCTATGTTGTTTTACCTCTATAATTATACGAAATAAATTATTGAAATTTTGCAATATTGTTAACAAAGGATAATTGTAGTTCCCTATCCAACATTTTTTATGAAAATTTTAAAAATAACCCCACAACGTGACATAGCCTAATGGTTCTTGGGAACTTCAAACAAAAATTGAAAAGAGCTCGTCAACTTAAATTTAATAAGAACATTGAATTGGTAAGTAATGTTATAATATTATATTATTACATTCATAAGGGAAATATGACAACTATATCTAATTTTGCAATTAATTTTATGTATTACAAAGTAAAATAATATTTTAATCTAAAATCACTGTAAAAAAGTACACTTTATAAATTTATAACATATAATTTTATTAAGTTTTTCTTTGTAACTAACCAAATTATATTAGTTATTATATAATAGTTTATTACTTTTTGTATAATGAAATTCAGTTTACAATTCAATTTTCGGCAAGCGGGCTCGAAAAAATTTTTCATTTTTATTTTATTTTATTAAAATTTATTAGTTTAATAATATATGTATATATATATATATATATATATATATATATATATATATATATATACTGGGTGTTCGTTCGTCAAGTTCGTATGGGCGTTTGACATGCAGTTTCGATAATTTGCAATATACTTTTTTCTCGAGTTAAATTCGGAGAAATACTTAGAATACTTTTTGATAGACAATAAAAAGTTCTATAATTTGGTTTAAGTTTTAATTTGCTAGCATGTGTCGTTTGGGCGCTATAATTTTTTTTTGATTTTTTAGTTTTAATTTTTTTCCCCAAAAACTATGAGGTGTAGGAAAATAAGCATGATATGGAAAAATGCGGAATAATTGAGTGAAGAAACCATTATTCTAGAATGCATAGTTTAGTAGAAGAAAAAAAACTGATTTTTTTGAGATTTTTTTTCAAAATTAGACATTTTTCAAAATTTGCTAAAAAAAATCTGAAAAAATTTACTAAAATAGAAAAAAAAATTAGCTACATAATAGCTAAGTAACTTTTTTCTCTATCTCATACTTTTTGACAAGAAAGAAAAAATAAATTAAAATGCAAAAAATATTAATTTTCAATAATTTTGCCTGCCAAACCAAAATGAGATAAAGAAAAAAGTTACTTAACTATTATGTAGCTAATTTTTTTCTCTATTTTAGTAAATTTTTTCAGATTTTTTTCAGTAAATTTTGAAAAAAGTTTTATTTTGAAAAAATTTTCAAAAATTCAGTTTTGAATTTTTTTATACTAAACAATGCATCCTAGAATAATGGTTTTTTACTCAATTATAGTACACATTATTCCGCATTTTGCCATATCATGCTTATTTTCCTACACCTCATAGTTTTTGAAAAAAAAAAAAAGAAAAACCAAAAAATCAAAAAAAAAATTCTAGTGCCCAAACGGCAGATACTAGCAAATTAAAACAAAAACTAAATTATAAAACTTTTTATGATCTATCAAAAAGTATTCTAAGTATTTCTCCGAATTTAACTCGACAAAGAAATATAACGCAAATTATCGAAATTGCATGTTAAACGTACATACGAACTTGACGAACGAGCAACCAGTATATATATATATATATATATATATATATATATATATATATATAAATATATATACTGATAAACTACATAATTCCCTTATTTAATGTTTTATCGAAAAATTCTCAAAAATGTTGATTTTGTTTTCTGAAAACGCAGTTTGCCAAAAAAAAATGTTTTTTATTGGTTTCGTTTCTGCGACATGACATTATCATACTTTTTACATGATAATTCCATTTTTGTAAACCGCGGCCAAACTTACCTCACCGGGACCGTAGCAGTACCCTCTTAAAGTGTTTGCGCTATTGTTGACTGAAATAAACTTTAGTATGGGATTGAAAAAATATCATATGTACTCTGTAAAATAGTTGCCATTTTACATAAATATTATAGTAAAAAATTACATATTATTTCAGCAAAACGATGGTTTATATAAATAATAAAATAATTAATGTACCATATTATATATGTTTTTTTTTACCGAAAAGTAAATAAACTTACATAAAATATACCTATTTTATGTTTATATAATGTAAAAATTTTCCCGTTGCGTAAATCACTTGCCCCAGGTTTTTTTATGTAAAATTACTGAATTTTTTTACAAGTGTACCATTTAATTTCATATTTTTATGATGGACTAATTTCATAGTCAACAAGTTTAGTTTGTAATTCATTCATATAGTTAATTTATTTTTGAAAAATACAAAAATGAAAATGTATTTTAGTCAACAATAATTGTTCACAAGAAATTTTTTAAGTATATTAACTATAAAAGTTAGTGTTTTATTAATTTTGTTTTTTTTTTGAATTTTCGGGAAGGTATTTATCTTTCTAATCCCCCCTTACGCATGTTACTGCTTGAGACAATTGCCTTGAATAGACACAACTTGTTATAGAATTAATCTTCAATCTTAAGGCACTCAGACACAATTAAAAGATAAAATATACATCTTTTAACTTCAGAAATAAAGCAAATCTAAATCCTCTTGAGACATATTAAAGAAACTGTAATTATTTCTAGATATTTTTAAACTTATCAATTTTGTAAAATAGCTGTCGTTTTCCCACTTAATTTAATTGAAAATATCTTTTTTTCTAACCTTTTTTTCCCTATAAACATCATTTGAATAAAATGTTGTTTGCTACATCGCGTCTTTGAAAAGATATTTTTTATAACAACTTATTGAAAAACATCAGTATATTGATGTATTCACATTCGAATCAATATTCAATAATATATTTTTCTCAAGTTCAATATAGCTTTTATGAAAAATATTGCTGCTCAATTTAATATTGGTGCAATTATATTCTCAAAGATAACTGTCAATATATATCAAGTTTCATATATAGGTACAATGTTATGTCGAAGATAAATTATAATTTTCTATAGAACAAGAATGGCTAAACAAATGCTAGGTAATAAAAATGGAATTGTTCTTTTAGAACTCATTCTTCATGAAGATGTACGTTGAGTACGTCAAAATGTCGATTATTAATAAATATTAATACAGAACTACAACCTAAAGCCGTTTTATTGTAATATTGTTTTTATTTTTTTTTCTAAAAGTTGATCCGTTTTATCTGACAATATTGTTTTTAACATTTCAGCATATTTAAAAGAAACTTAAACACTTAAAATAATACCTACAAAAATTTCACAAGTTACTGAATCACTGAATCGGTTTATTATATTAATTTCACAGATACACTTGTGAATTTTTGTTCAATGTTATTAATTAAAATATATTGTATAACTAAAATACTTGAAAACAATTGAAATAAAATATGAAATACATTGATGAGTTTGTTGTAAACAATTGAGAGCAAAAAAAGTTAATTGGAATAATTCTTAGAATTTACATAAAATTTGACATCATACAAACGAAAAAAAAACAAGACAAAATTACATTTGATACTCTTGTTTAATGATAAAAGAAATAATACTTATAAGTACGCTGTACGAATATAAATAATATTTAAGCTGTTTTTCGTATAAAAAATTGCTTCTCTTAAAGAACTGTGTAAGAACGACAATTCTTTTTAAATTCCAGCTTTATAAAAAAAAAAGAAATCTAAACTTTGACAATCTAAAAAGAAGAAAAAGAATTATGTGCTTCTTGTTTGTAGAATCAAATACTTTTTCCTCTCTCTCTTTGTGCCAAAATATTTACGTGCAATATTTTCCAAATTGAAAAGAAATATTTACGTCGCACAGAATTGATACGATTTTCTCCAAAGTTTTTTAATTTCACACGACTTTAAATGTCGTTTTTTGATGTTTCTTGTCACAGATGAAAAAAAGCAAAAAAAAAAAAAACAAGGAGGTTATATTAAAAAACAATGACAATATTCTGACTTATCTTATTTCAATATTAAAGCTCTATTCACTATAAGTTTCATTTGTAATTTTTAAAGATATTAAACTATAATATGTACAAAAAAATGTATATATTTCAATTATACGGCAAGTCAATGACCTTAATTTTAAAATGCAACCAGTAATACAGCGGTGTATTGACATTATCTTGTTACATAAATTACAGGCGTAGTTATAAAATAATTTCTTGTGTCCAAATACTTAAGGCCAAGGCAGATAAGGCTACGCAGTCTGGGCGAAACATAAAAAAATGCATTCTGTTTCAAGTGACACGCTATTTTTGCTGCAAGCGTTCTAAACTAAGAATAAATAATAATATATATCAAATAACCTTAACTAGTTATTAACAGTTGTAGAATAGTATGAATATGTATTTATATTTGTTACGTGATTTGTGAGAATTAATGTTTCATTGCAATTTTTGTATTTCTTTAAACATTTTCAATAATGAAATTCAAATTTAAGCAAAAATAAATAATGTATCTGTCAATTAGCTTAACTTGATTTAATAATTTTTAATATAGCCGTCGGAGATGTCCGATTAAATACACTTATCCGTGTTTATTTGGTCGAATATACAGTTACTGACAAATCTAACAGTACATATTATATTTCTTTCAATTTTTCACACATTTTCAATAACCAAATTCAAATTCAAGCAAAAATAAACAGTGCAATTGTCAATTAAGTTAACTTAACTTGAAATAATAATTTTTAATATTTAAATACACTTAATGTTGTAGTTATATGCTGCCACCACTGATGTATATAGTAACTAACTTCTGTATAATAATGTACATTATTATCCTTCTACATAGGCAATATAGTAACGTAATATCAATATTTTAAGACATTATCTATATATTTTTACAAAATAATAATATAAAAATTTACTTAATTTTAATTGCTTTATGATTAATTTTGTCTATAATTTATTCTCGAAAAAAAAAAAAAAAAGATTGTAGTAATATTGAAAATTTTGTAATTCTTAATGAATCAGAAATAAAATTCTAATTGTAACTTAAAAATAATAAGTAAAACAAACTCATATTTTTTTTATTACTTACAATAAAAATTTCCACTTATGATAAAAACAAAAAAATTAAAAATATTTTACCTTCAAGAAAATTTTGATTGATAAATATATCAGTTATTAAAATTCTAAATAAAAAATTATTGTAAAATCTTGTGTCATAGTATAAGCTATAAATTGGTGCATTATATTAACATTTTTCAAATTTGACCTAAAGTATCAAATTTTATTACATTATTTCAATTACAAACTCAAAAAACACATGCTCAAATTTGAGAAACTTTATATTACATTTAAAACTAACAGTATACATAGTAAAAAATCTTTCAGAACTCATTATATTAAAATAAAACGATTTTAGGTTATAGTTCTGTATTAATATTTATTAATAATTGACGTTTCGACGAACTCAACGTACGTCTTAATCTGGAAAAATGTTGCTTATGTTGGACAGGCAGGTAGAACTGTTTCTACTAGATTGACAGTATCTAAAAGGTCAATATGTACGTCTAAACCAACCCGATAAATCTGCTATTGCTCAACATGCGTTAGATGATGTAAAATTTGTAGATACTGTAATAATTGCAGGATCCATCAATATTAATAGCAGATTGATAAGAGAAGCAACAGAAAAGCAAAAAAAAATAACATCAAGACACTGATTTACATAAAATTTGGCTTCGTTTAATTAGAAATTTATAAATTTTATGATCTAGTTACTTATTTTGTTACATAGTAACTTATATGTATCTATCTTCTGTTTATTTACTATAAATGTCATTTGATATTTTTTTCTGATAAAGACATCGATTATTAATAAATATTAATACAGAACTATAACCTAATACCGTTTTATATTAATAATATACAATTCAGAGCAAAACTATAAACTTTAGTTACGAAATTTGTTGTCGTATGTACATGCAGTAAAAAATCAATATATTTTGAACTACTACAGATCTTCAAAAATTTAAAAACAATAATTCGGTTCACATCTGTAAGAACTATAACGTTACAGGATAATATGTCTTTTTTATCTAGAAAAAAGAGAAAACATTCTTCAACGTTACAGGTTTAACATATGTGAGCTGCATAGATCTATAAAGCTTCATACTAACCAAAAATTATTTAAAAATAATTTTTTAACAACTACAGGAAAAAAAACTGCAAAAAATTACCACAAATAATTAGCTTAGATAATGTACCTGTTTCTGTATTCCATTCAAAGCACCATTCTTCGGAAGCTTGCACAAAAAAAAGAGAAACATTATATTTAACAAATTCATTTTGTTTGTTACGTTTTAGCAGGACAAAAGATTGTGGTTGTGTCACAGAGATAACAGAGAAAGATTATGACAAAATGTCAGTTGTCTACATTGTGTAATGCTCTTAGAGAAATACACCTACATGAGCATAAAATAATTTTATTTATTCTACCAGTCAAGTTTGTCCAGTGTTGTTTGTTAGTATAGTTTTATTACAAAAATAAAAGTTCACTTAAGTTTTACAACAAGAAATTAACTTTGAGTCGACAAAAACAAATTTATTTTTGTTTTAGACTTAACGTATCTTCATATTACATTACAAAATTTGTACTACGCTATCGAAAAAATAAATATATATATATATATATATATATATATATACCATATATATGCAGTCCGAAATAAATATAAATAACTTCTTCGAATTACATTCTACACTAAAAAAAATTACGATCTTATATAAAAAACCATAGTAAAAAAATTACATATTATTTCAACAAAACTAATGGTTTACATAAATCTGTAAAAATAATATAATTTTGCAATTTTATGTAAAACAACTAACTTCTTTTTTGCAAAATATATTATAATATGTATATAAAACGCACGTAATAAACTAATTTTAATTACAGGTCATTGACCTAAACTATTAAATGCAACCAGTAATGCAGCTGTGCTTTAATGTTACGCGCTGCATAAATTACAGGCGCAACGATAAATATTTTGCTATCTCAAAAAGTTATTTGCATACTACATCAACATCAAAGGTTATTACACTTAGAATATTTTTATTATTTTGAATCAAAAACAAAATATCAAAAATTTTGTATGAATAACAAATCCTCTCAGTAGTTATTAAATACATATACAATCACGCCAAGTACCCAAAACGATGTGGCACAAACTCTTTCCATTATCCCGAAATTACTTTTCTTCAAACATTCTTTTCTGAAAGCTGTACGTCATTTCTGATTTTGAAATTTTTTAATTTTAATTAATAATTTGTAAAAGTTATTATTTTTTTATTGACTAACCTAATAAAAGAATTTTAAATACTGTTTTTATCCGAGAACCACTAACTACAATGACAAGTTTATATTAATTGAGAAAAATTACAATAAAAAATTTCCAAATATAACATTATTCCAAAAAAATAATATAGTGTTTTTAAAGCTATATAATTTCATAATTACAACACGTATTAAATGCTATTTTTAGGATAAATATTTTAAAGTTGAATGTTCTGAACAATTTTCTTTGTAATTTGATAATACCTCAGACACACTAATTAAAAAAAAGAAAATTTATAAAACATGACTACAAAATGAAGATAATTATTACTAATATATTCTTTTGATAAAATTTTCATTAATAAAAAAAACAAAAGCATTAAAACAGACATATAAATTTTAATAATGGTAAATAAGAAATTTGATAAAGTGAAGACTATTCAATTTTTTTAGTTTTCTCGAGCTATAAATTTCGCTTTAAGGTAATAGATTTCGTGACTTTGAATTTCTATCTTTCATTGATTAAAATTTAAAATAAATTAGTTTTTTTTTTGTCAATTTTATCGTCTGGGAATCAAACCCACGACTTTCCAGGATATATATATATATATATATATATATATATATATATATATATATATATATATAGTGTATTGTCAGCTTTAATAATAATTATCTTTTAATAAAATTAATTTTGATAATTATTTTGTTAATGAAATAGACATATGACATATTTGTAATAATATGTACAATTTTAACAATTTGACAGCTGATATAAATTAATATTATAATGAATAATATACCTACTTATCATTATTGTATTTTCGTATCTATTATATTTAAAAATTAAAATTAATTGTAATTGTGAAATTAGTAAATTAATATTTGTTTGATGTTAAATTTTAGAAATAATAAACAGAAAAAAGATAACCTGTTTTGTTTATAAAAAAGTGCTTTTATTTTTTGCTTTAAAATAAATTTTTACTTCTACCTCCTATCAAATATGATTAGTATTTCTATTTTTGATATATTTTTTATAGCTAATATTATAACATTCAAATAAACTAATTAAAATTGCTTAATAAGTAATTTTAAGTAAATGTCAAAAGTACTTTTGACAAAAATCACTTTTAAAAGTGAGGTGAGAATACGGGCCAACGTTTTTTTTTTTTGTGCAGGATTCTAAAAGTTGTACACTGTATAAAATTTATATAATTTTATATGTAATTTATATAATTTTACATGTTTTTTGAATGTAATTTTTCACAAAAAATTTAATATTACGTTAATTATCACAGTAAAAATATAAAAATGAAGTTATTTTTACTTTTAAAACCTATGTAAAATTGATAAATTTAAGATATATATTTTTTACAGTGTGTATAAAAAGTTACGTGTGAACAAAATATGATTTAAAATCACTGAATCGTAACATGTATTAACTTAATCACGCTGCGACTAACTTAGTACACGGTACGACTTATTATTATATCTTCTGCTCTGCATGTAACGTTTTGCAAGTGGTTGAATTTGAGGGACCGGGATGTTTTGCCGCCGCGACATTTTGCCGTCAGGGAAGTATTAGGCGTAGCTTTCGGTAGAAAACAAAAGAAGAGATAATTCGATGAAATATAGGTTAGATTAGGTTAGGGTAGGTTAGGTTAATAAATTGGTTTAAGTGTTTGTCTTCTACGCCTAATACTTGCCCGGCGGCAAAATGTCGCGGTGGCAAAACGTCCGCGGCAAAATGTCCGGCGGCAAATGGTCGCGGATCTTGAATTTGAACCGTAAACACAGATGAAACCGTTCACTTGAACCATAAACACCGGACCACGCTCAAGATGATCAGAACGTCAAAACACATCATATTTAATTAAAAACATTTGTTTTGTGTTACTATAAGTCTAATTCGTTCTTATTTGTAAAAATCTCGATATGTCAAAGGTATGATTACAATACCTCTCTTATCATATGTGGATATGACGATCGGTAAAAATAAAAAAAATTCAAAGCCCGCTGATGAAACGTATTATTTTATATTTGATTGTTCAATTACTTGGTTTTATCCAAAAAAAAAAACTAATATTTTTTATCATAATATGTCCTGTGTGTAAGTTAATCTAGCCGACTACATCACTATAAAAACTCATTTTTGTCAACTTGGTAAACACAAAAATAAATTTCAATTTTACCGTCAGGGCCATCACATCACACCCCCGCCCCACCCCCCGTTTAACCAACATAACAAACAAATTATTTGGAGAGTCTTGTGATATTATCTGGCGCTGCTGTTTGACTTATGCGCGCGGTCGCGTGAACGTGACAACTGTCACTATTTATTAACTTTCCACGCAAGTAAGAACAACTAAAATGTATGTACTATATCTTTTGTTGTCCCACGAGTAGGACACACACACATACACTCAAAGTAAATTACACTGCAGTGTAATGTCAGTTACCTACAGCAAAGTTTCTGAAACTTTATACATTAAATACCCAGTCATTAAAATAAAAAAAAACTATAGGATTAAGTTTTGTTTATATTTTAATAAAATAACTACGTTTCGATGTACAACATCATCAGGAAAAATTATAATTATAATTTTTGTAGATTAGATTCTCAATCATTAAAATAAAAAAGCTTTGGGATTAAGTTCTGTTTATATTTTAATAAAAAATCTACGTTTCGACGTACTTGATATACATTATCATCATCAGAAAAAAAATTATAATTATAAATTTTTTTGATGATGATGATGATGTGTGTCGAGTACGTCGGAAAAGTAAGTAAACTTACATAAAATATATGTATTTTATATGTACATAATGTAAACATTTTCCTGTGACGTTTGTAAATTTACATATTAAACTGTAAATCAGTTGCACCATGTTTTTATGTAAAATGTAATTTTTTTATATTTTTATGGTACATATAAAATAGGTGACATATTTATGTAAATGCAGTTTTGTTTTTAGTTACCATGACTACAGTTGTTGTTATACAAAAATTTTTATTCCATAAATTTATTTAATACGATGAATATCGGTTCTGTATTGGCCACAGCAGATTTTTGAAAGTAAGTTTTACTAAAACTACAGTTGACGTTGTTTTAAATATTTACTAAGCACTAATATTCCATTGTATATTATAATATCAGATATAACAAAACAAATCATAAATACAAATCGCTGTCATACAAAACTAAAGTGAGAATATATACTGTAGTTTCTACAAGTTAATATATATTATATAAAGTTGCCAAGTAAAAAGTTTAAGGAACACTGGTCTACAGCAGCAGCATTATATAGTAAACACCTGTAACCTAAAATTTAATATAAAACAGCCTGTTTTGATGATGATATAGTTCGTTTCAAAGAAAACTGACAAAAATCGAAATTTATGAGGGTGAATTAATAAATTCTTATAAAATAAGTAGCTGGTTTTTGACCTAAATTTAAGAGGTGAAATTTCTTTTATGATGTTTTCCGGGTAAAGTATTAATGAAATATATTAAAATTTCGGAAGTAAATGAAAATATATAAACTAATAAAAATTAACTCGCTTTCGAGTTAATATTTTTATTTATGAATACAGATCCGTATCCTCATTTTTAACACAAAAATGTTTAAATTTTTATGTTCTTTTTTTAATATAAATAGTTAATCTATTTCTTATATTAAAAAATCTGCTGTGGCAACCACAGAATCAAACGTCATTGTATTAAATAAATTTATGGAATAGAAAAATTTGTATAACAACTACTGTAGTCGTGGTAACTAAAAACAAAACTGTCTCAACATAAATATATCACCTGTTCACAGAATTAGCACTTCCGATTTTCAGATCTTTACTAAAAGTTAATTAAATATTCACAGCTTAAGTATGAAATTCTACAAAAATCCGTGCAGATAAATTTGCTCTATACGTGTTTACAGACAGATCGACACACGAACATTACGCTAAAAATAGTTAGCCTAATTCATACTTATCTATAAAAATCTCGATATGTTTAATTTGGTATGATTACAATACCTATCTTTTCATATGTAATATGACGGTCGGTAAAATAGTTTATAATATTATAAAACTATTTGTCTGTCTGAGAGTTGATATCTTATTAACAAAAAAACGAATAAATTAATAAACTTTAAATTTTATGTTCAAACAAATTAAAACATTGAGTTAACCTTAAAGCTGCCTTATGCAATTTAGAAATGAAATGGCAAAGTTATAATATATTAAACAAAAAACACCATTTAGAAGATGTTATAGAATCTATATCTATATCTACATCTAATCTAATCTATAGAACTATACAAGTAAACAAAAACATCCAAAAACCGAGCGTGTAGTATCAGCCGTTAATTTCAATTGGTTAAAATTTAATTATTTTATAAAGATTACATAAATAATAAACGAAAAAATGTTTATCTTACCGAAATGAATTTCGAATAAAGTTTTAATTAAAATTATAAATTTCCTAAATTCCAAATAACAAAACAAAAAGTTATTAAAACAATATTTACTAATTAATTCGATGGCGATATTGACCATTATTTAATTAACTGTACTGAATAAAATTAATACTAAAATTAATTATAATAGTAGAGAAATATTTAAACAAATTTCTACCCTGATGATTCTTTTATATAATTTACTTTATTGTTGTTGTGTCTTCTAAAAAATGTCAAAATCATAAAAAAATGATGAAAATACTTCTCATACAGCATTCCCTCAGTAAAATCTATTTATCTGTCTGTTAGGTGGTACACTTAGCTACAATTTAGTGTGTGCCAACATAATATTCTCTACTTTCTACTGGACGAAATGTCTAATAATAATTTTAATTTCAAGTGTTTGCTGCTTATGGTATAATGATGAAAAAAACTGTTTTGTATGTATTTTTTATTTACATAAAAATTAATCCCAAAGGATACTATTTCATTAAAGACTCAAGTAGTACACAATTGAACTAATATGTATGTAATTGTCATAGAAAAGCCAATAGGTATATGGAATTCATCGCTTTAATTGTATTACACATTACAATAATAGAATTTACTGTAAATAAAGTAATCATTTCAAGCTCCAGTGAAGCATCTGGCTTACGAAGTCCTACATATATTGTTATATAAGTCAATTTGTACGTGAATACGTGTCGTATAGACAAAATTTTAGCTAGTACTGTATCTAGAAGATACATTTAGTTAGTAGGTACTGTAAGTAAATTAGAATGAAAAAAAAAGTATAAATAATAAAAAGTGTATATAAAAAGGTACCCTTATTTTTGAACGTAATATCAGCTCTAGTAATTACGGTACATAATTCTGGACCACTTAGTATAACTAGCACTACTTTAAAGCCATTTTTAACTTAATTCCAGTGTGTAGTCAATTTTCGCCTACGACTCACGCTGCATTGTCCCATTGTAAAAAATTCTTCAAAAATGACTCAACTATTAATAATCTAATAATTATAATAATTAATATCAAAATCTGTTCCGTGAAGGACAAAAGTTATAATAGAAACAACAAGTTATTAAGTTAAACAAGATTAAAAAGCAGAAAATAATATTAAAAATTAATATACCACGTTTTTAACACGGACTAAAAAGTACAAAATAATTTCTCTTAGCCCCCATACAGATTTATAACCCCATACAGAAAAACGTAGGGCAACGACAGCCACTCACTACACTCCTTACTATTATCTATTACTATTATTATGTATGGGGGGTTATATATCTGTATGTGGGCTAGGAGAAATTATTTTATATTTTTTAGTCCGTGTTAAAAAAGTGGTATATTAATTATTTTTTTATTTAAATAATTATTAAATAAATAAAATATGTTATTACATTGCTTTTATAAAATCACAGATTAAATGTCACTTATTTGTAACACATAATATAAAAACAACTTTTTTTTTTAATTTACTTTAGTCTTTATAAATTTATGACATTTATTTGTGTCGTAATAGTTTCTGGATAAAACACTTTTAACTGAAAAAGTTTCTTCAGCGGTAAACGTGTTAAAATAGTAAATTTATTATACAAAATGCGCCATCTAGCAATCATCTATCATCTATGGTGTGTCTGTTAGATGTGAGTGTGTGTGTGTGTGTGTGTGTGGGTGGAGTGGTGGAACGAAAATTAATTTCGTCGTTTGTTCGCCCTGGCAAAGTACCAAATACACAACCTTCAAACGAACTCTACGCACTGTGGAGGAGGGCATTAAATTGAGAAGTTAGGCTAGGAATCCGGTATACATATATCGTATAGATTATCTTACCAGTTCCGGGCGATCGGTAGTTCTTGCTGGTGGCCGCATAGTGGCGCAACAGTAGCCGTGGCAATTCCCTGTTAAACGCCAAATAGATCCATGGATTAACGCAGCTGTTCAAACTGGACAATAGCGACAAAATTGTAAAGGCCGCCCCTGTAAACAAACAAAACACTAGATGAAAGTATCTTTACATGTGAGCGAAAAAAAAAACACATACTGTTTCATTAGTTTCGTTGGGTCCGAGTTAGGTTTAATTGTTTGTTTGCATTAAAAGTTTTGGGTAATTAGCACCGGAATATGTTCATTAAATTAAAGTTTACACCGCTAATGTGTTTTTTTGTCTTAATTTTCCTCGCTTCTTTAATGGATTTATTCATAATGGAGTATTGCAAAAATTGATTATAAAGTCTCGTTCAGACTGATTTACTTATCTCGAAATTAGTTTTATGTTTTAGTTGTAATGGTGGTGCTAAATTTCGAAATTAAAAAAAGCCACTTTTTTACCGACCATTATATCACATATGATAAGAAAAGTATTGAAATTATACCAAATTTTGTACAAATAAGATAAGATTTGAACAAATAAGCACGAATTAAGCTTATAGTAACAGGAATCAACTGTTTTTTGCGTAATGTCCGTCTGTCGGTCTGTGGAGACGTGTAAAGCAAATTCGGCTGAACAATTTTTACAAAATTTACAAAATGTAAATTTAGTTAACAAAAAAATTCTAGTTAAAACTTTTCATTTAAATGAAATTTACACAATACAACTTAAAAAAAAATTTAATGTACTAAGAAAAAATTTAAATATATATATAATTGTCCAGACGTATAGAAACAAAATTTTTGTAAAAAAATATTCTAGTTGTTTTAAAAGTTTCTCTAAAAAACAGACGTTCGGTGTAGAAATAATAAATCTTTTATTTCAAAAAAAAAATTCTCCATGTTTTGAATATCTTTGTTACTAAAATAATATTGTTCATAAAAATATCCTTCAAAGTTATTTCAATATAAGATTATATTTTTTGTATTATAAAAGTATTATAATAAAAATATGACAATGGAGAAAAGCTAAAAACATAGAGTATTATTTTTCAGTACCCTTTATATTTTTATCATATGAAAGATTTGGAAATTTCAATCCTTGAATTTAATTATAAATAAAATAAAATAAATGGAATTGTTGAAATTATTTATTTACTTAATGAATTTACAGACTTTGCAATACGATATGAATACAATTAAATAATTATTATAATTTTAACATAGTAAAAAATCTTTCAAAACTCATTATATAAAATAAAACGGTTTTAGGTTTAAGTTTTGTTTACAATTTATTTATCAGGAAAACTGATAGAAATGACATTTACAGTAAATAAACAATTTTTTTTCAGCTTGTGTAAATTTTTTTAATAAAATTCGGAATCGGATAAAAAAAATCAGATTTCACATTCCTGATTTCTATACAATAATAAACATAATTTAAATATAAATCACATTAACAATTTTTTTCATTCTTCTTTTATTAGAGTATAAATTTCCTCATTAAAACTAATGAATAATTTTTTTTAAAGTATTTACCTTTTATAAAACAAAAATTGTTTTTTTTGAGACGTTTTTATGTTGTTAATTAAAAAATTTTTCCGCAAAAAAAATTGAAGAATTCAATGAAATATTACGACAAAAATTGTTCATTTTACAAACGTTCCCAGTAAAATGAAAAAGAAATGATATAAACACATATTTTTCCTGACCTAATAATTTCAAATTGTTTTCGAAATTTAATTTTGAAATTGTTGCAAACATGAATAAAAATTGTTTGAAATTGTGCTGGTTGAATAGAAAATAAAGTTCAGTCATATTTCACAAAGTTATGATGTATTTATATTATTTACTTGCTTTATTCTTTAAATATTTGTTAAATTTACTTGATTTTAAATGTATATCTTACATAAATAACACTATTTTACGAAATAGGATAAATAGAGTACGTTTTATAACTAAATGTTGTGATATTGTTACTACTTTGACTGCAAGGAAAAAGTAGTATAGCGTTTGGTACGGTGTCTGTAACATTTTCAAAAAAAAAAAGAAATTGTATAGAAATCCTTCATATAGCCTGTAGATGTCGAATCTGAACTTAGTTTATGTGGGTGTATGGATGTGCGTAGTCAGCTCGCTCGCTCGCTCGGTCCTCAGACATAATTTTTGGCCGCAACTCCTCCTAGACGGTTAAACCGATTTTAATGAAATTTTCAGGATAAATTTGTCTAGTGCCCAAGATGGTCATGTGATTTTGTTTTTTTCCAGTGATGCCAACTTTCCGAGAAAAAAATTACTAAAGTTTTTAAAAATTCATATTGGCTACATTATTTATCCGATTTTGATCAAATTTTCAGAAAAGATTTCCCTAATGCTCCCATTAATTACATAATTTTATTAATATTCAGTGTTGCCAACTTTTCGAGAAAAAAATTACTAAAGTTTTAAAAATTTTATTATGGCCATGTTATTCAACCGATTTTACTCAAATTTTCAAAAAAGATTTTCCTAGTATTCATATAATTTATGTAATTTTAACAAAATACAGTGTTGCCAACTTTCCGAGAAAAAAAATAGTAAAATTTTTAAAAATTTATTATGACTTTTTTATTTAACCGATTTTAATCAAATTTTTATGAAAGTTTTTCCTAGTGCTTAAATAAATTATGCAATTTTAACAAAATACAGTGTTGCCAACTTATCGAAAAAAAAATCCCAAAATTCATTGTGGCTACATTATTTATTCGATTTTGATCAAATTTTCAGAAAAATATCTCCTAGTGCCCACATAAATTATAATATTATTAAAATACAGTGTTGCCAACTTTCCGAGAAATGTCAAAGTAGTCTATATATGGGTTTACCCATATACTTCTAATCTTGTTGAGATAGTGGCTTGTGTGAGTGAATGTTTGAGATAGGTTAGATGAATGTGGATGAAGCTAGAGTTGCTTGTCTGGATAGGAGGGAGTGTTTTGGTGAAAACTAATTTCAAGATAGTAGAAAGAGTTTGTACCACATCCTTTTGGATTGAGCTATAATGAGAAAAAATGTAAGGGTTTAAAATAAAACTGCTTTAGCTTTAGTATTAATATTTATTTATAATTGATTATTTTAATATAATGAATTCTGAAAGATTTTTTACTGTGTAAAAGTTCCAGATATTCAAGAAAATCAGTGATGTTTCGTCTTGTGTTTTGATGTAAAATTTTCAAAATCGTTGCTGAAGTCACAGCTATGATCTGTTTTCTATAAATTACAACAACTGTTTATTTAAAATCAACAAATTGAATTTAAGCTTACGAGCTAGACTGTATCGAAATATACATCTCTTTAAATCTATATTTACAAAACATTATAAATCAAAACAGTGTTTGTAAATACGAAAAACAAATATGAAATTTACGCTTCGGCTAATCAACAAGATGGGGTAACGAAACAAACTTAAGATTTATCTTTCATTTATATCAGACTTATTTTCGCATAATTGTAATTTTCGTATTCCGAACAGCGAATTTATTTCGCGTCCTTATAAAGTTGGCAACAACACGAGCGGGCCTATATGCGAAGTAAATTTACTGCTGGCATAGTTGTTATTTGGCAATTTTCTTCAACTCGTAATTAACATAGATATGTAAACATAATTTGTATGTAAACACAAATCGACAGACAGACAGACAGTTTGGTTTAACAAAACGAAGAAAATTTACATAAGTTCTTCCGCTTGCTGTGAAATTGTTGTATCATAGAAATACTTCCGTATTGTAAGGTAAATGGTACATATTTGCTATTTGAACGGAAATTAAACTTCGGCGAGACTGCGAACTGAGCTTTGTATTCCAATAAATTAGAATACAGAAATAAACAATAATATCTTTGTGTATATAATTATTTTTCGCATAGCGAGATCGTGTCTTAGTTAGCGCGAAATCTTAAGTAAAATGTTTTAGGGGTCGCAAAACAATTTACAATTTGAAATTTGTAAAATTATACATATATACATAATCACGTCATGTACCCAAAAGGGTTTGTCACAAACTCTTTCCACTATCTTCATGATGTAAAATTTGAAGATACTGTAATAATTGCAAGACCAATCAATGTTAACAGCAGATTGATAAGAGAAGCAATAGAAATTCATAAAGAAAAACCTGAAGGCACTAATTTAAATAAGATTTGGTTTTCTTTAATTAAAAATTTATAAATTACATAACATAGTTACTTATTTTGTTACTTAGTAACTTGCTTCTATGTTGTTAATTTATTGTATTTGCATTATTTTTCCTGATATCATATGTCAATTATTAGATAATAAATATTAATACAGAACTATAACTTAAAACCGTTTTATTTTAACTGTAAATAAGTTTAAGTTTAATTTCCTCATTTAAAACTTTTGTTTAATTCAAAAAAAAACAAGACACATTTGACCCATTAATATTCTTTGTAATATGATTGATAAATCCAAACTTTAATGCAAAAGTTATATCTGAAATCAGCTTGAAGTAATAATGTCTTTAACGTTTAATTTCCTCTAAAATTTCCAGATTTTATCTGCATGTGTAAATAACTTCATATCCGATATTAAATTTCGTACAGACTACATTTTTCTCTCAATATTCTCAGACGCATTTTTATATTTGATAATATACTATATGTGCGAAAAAAATATGCAAAAATTTAAATTAAGTTTTTTTTCCCCACTGTTCATAAAAATTTTAATTAAAAATTATTTTAATATTGTTACTTACAAAAAATTAAAAATCCGTGATTATTCAAATTTAACAAAATTGTTTTAATTTGCAGAAAAAAAAATCTACAGATTTTTTTATATAATTACAGTTCAGCGTTCCAACATAAATTAAATTTAATATTTCACATAGTCAAAAAAAAAATTAAGAACTCATTATATTAAAATAGAACAACTTTAGGTTCTAGGTATTCATATCTCTAATTGACAAATGTTTGTATGTATGTTTGTATATATGTTTCTGCCCCATCTCCTCCTAAACCCCTGAACCGATTTTGATGGGAGTGGTGTCATTTTAATTGGTTCATCCCCTATTTGAGAATAGGCAAGTTTCATCTTTCTACGATTTCATCTTGGTTCTCAAAAATTTGAAAAACTATGTTAATAATGCAAATGTCAAAAATAAACTTAGATAGCCATGAAAAAAATGAATGAAATAAATAAATAAATAAACAGCTGTCACAATATATTGCAAGTACATTTTTTTTACATATATCAGTGCATTTACTTACATTTTTTTCATTAAAATAAGAGTAAAAAGTACATTTCATTGATATTGTTGTATTATAAAAATTTTGTATCATGCCCAAACGAGCAAAATCTAATATAAACGGCAATAAAAAGGCCAAGAAAATGAAGATGGAATATTTGAATCTTTCGTCGGATAAAAAAGAAGAGCTTAAATCAAAAATATCACAAATATTATATTATATTTGCGTAATACTTTCTACAATGAAATAAATAAATAAACAGCTGTCACAATATATTGCAAGTACATTTTTTTTTACATATATCAGTGCATTTACTTACATTTTTTCATTAAAATAAGAGTAAAAAGTACATTTCATTAATATTGTTGTATTATAAAAAATTTGTATCATGCCCAAACGAGCAAAATCTAATATAAACGGCAATAAAACTGCCAAAAGAATGAAGATGGAATATTCAAATCTGTCGTCGGATAAAAAAGAAAAGCTTAAATCAAAAATTTTGAATATATTATTTTATATTTACGTAATACTTTCTACGGGGCGCGCGCGTGCGCGCGCCCTTTATTTTTTTATATTTATATACTGTGTCTTTGTGTTATGTTTGTTACTATTTTCGACTTCAAACGTGACCCTTTAAGGGTCACGGGTTTCCTAGTTCATATCTCTAATTGACAAATGTTTGTATGTATGTTTGTATATATGTTTCTGCCCCATCTCCTCCTAAACCCCTGAACCGATTTTGATGGGAGTGGTGTCATTTTAATTGGTTCATCCCCTATTTGAGAATAGGCAAGTTTCATCTTTCTACGATTTCATCTTGGTTCTCAAAAATTTGAAAAACTATGTTAATAATGCAAATGTCAAAAATAAACTTAGATAGCTATGAAAGAAATGAATGAAATAAATAAATAAATAAACAGCTGTCACAATATATAGCAAGTACATTTTTTTTACATATATCAGTGCATATATTTACATTTTTTTCATTAAAATAAGAGTAAAAAGTACATTTCATTGATATTGTTGTATTATAAAAAATTTGTATAATTCCCAAATGAGCAAAATCTAATATAAACGGCAATAAAAATGCCAAGAGAATGAAGATGGAATATTCGAATCTTTCGTCGGATAAAAAAGAAGAGCTTAAATCAAAAATTTTTATTATATTATACATACATACGGGGCGCGCGCGTGCGCGCGCCCTCTATTTTTTTATATTTATATACTGTGTCTTTGTGTTGTGTTTGTTACTATTTTCGACTTTAAACGTGACCCTTTAAGGGTCACGGGTTTCCTAGTTAATATTTATTTACGTTTGCGTGGACGTCCAATGAGTAGTTGGAATGGTATGATTGAGAGTGTTTTGCGTGAGCGAACGTTTCTAAGTAGTAGGAATAAAAGAGTATGTATGAGAGGAATTATGAATGTGGATAAAGCGAAAGTTGCTTGTTTGGATAGGAATGTTTGGAGGTAACTGATTTCGGAATGATGAAAAGAGTTTGTGCCACACCTTTTTGAGTACATGGCGTGATTGTGTATGTATGTATGTATGCTTCGACAAACTCAACTTAGAAAAATACGTTGAGTTCGTCGAAATGTCGATTGTAAATAAATATTAATACGAAACTTTAACCTTAAAAAGTTTTATTTTAATATAATGAATTCTGAAATTAGTAAAAAAAAAGATAACATCAATCAGTGTGACTAGTAACGAATTTAAATAAAATTTGGCTTCCTTTAATTAAAAATTTATAAATTTTATGATCTAGTTACTTATTTTGTTACCTAGTTAACTTGTTTCCATGTTCTGTTTATTTATTATAAATATCGTTTGTGTTTTTTTTCTTGATGAAGATTTACGTTTAGTTCGTTGAATTTGTTAATTATTAATAAATATTAATACAGAACCAGAAACTAAAGCTGTTTTATTTTAATATTTTACATTAAAGTTTTGTTTCTATGTTTTGTACAAATATAAACAATTCATAATTAATAATAAATTGATAATAGATGAACTATATTCAAAAAAAAAATATATGTAGTTCGCATTTCTCTTAAATCGATTCTGTTTATTTATTGTATTATTTTTCCTGATGATGGTATATCTAGAGTAAGTCGAAACGTCGACTTTTAATTAAAATTTATAAAGAACAATCCAAAAGCCTGTTTATTATTTTTAAAATTTATAGTATGAAATTCATATAACGATACATCTTCTTTAAGTGTTTCGAAATAGCGTTGTATTTTATTTTGTCTATCAAGTTAACACATAGATATAGCTAAAGTTTTGAGATGGTTTCGTGTAAGTTTTGAAAGTTTTTTTTTACTATTTTCTTTTGTTTTATACGTATACGTATCGGGTTTCTCTGCAATTATTTTGGCATTTTCTTTACAAGATATTCTGCAATTTGTTTACAGATTATACTAATAAAATGTCACACAATTTTGTTTCATTATATTTGCTTTTGTTTTTTTAATAAAGAAAATCGCCTTATGTTAGTTGAGCGATTTGGTATGATTACAATATCTCTCTTATCATATGTGATATGACGGTCGGTAAAAAAAATTTAAATTTAATATAAATACACAGTAAAAAATGGTTAGTTTCCTAAAAAAAAAATCAGCAACATTTCGGTACGTGTCATAAAAAGAAAAGTGAAAAATTTGCTGATTTTGTCGTAATAGTGGTAACCCTGCGGGCAAATTAAATACTTTAATGTCAGCAGTTCTGATTATTCTTGTTTGTTTCTGAAATTCGATAAAATATAGGTAAGATAATCATTTAAACTGTGTGATTTATATAAAAATCTTTTTACTTTTAATTAAACGAAAAGTATTAAAAATGTTGTTTTTCTACCGATTGATTATACATTAATAATTATTTTTTAAAATAGTAAATAGTATTTCAAAACTCATTATATTAAAATAAAAAAGCTATAGATATAATTTCTGTACAATTTTAATTAGAAATCATATAAATTAATACGAAGTCGGTCAATTTAGACAAAATTTGTCGCACTAAGGAATAACAATAATAAAATAAAACAGCTTTAGGTTGTAGTTCCGTATTAATATTTATTAATAATCGACGTTTTGACGCACTAAACGCACATCTTCATCAGGAAAATGTACATTAAGTTCGTCGCTAAGTCGGTTATTAATAAATATTAATACAGAACTATAACCTAAAGTAGTTTTATTTTAAATTAATAAGTTCTAAAAGATATTATGTTAATTTAACCATGTTTTTGTTTTCCAAAAAAAAAAATATGTAAGTCAGTAAATTTCAATAAAAATGTAAATTTTGCTAATTTTGATTTAAACAAATTGATTTCTTGGTGCAGCAATCTCTGTTTAATTTATCTGATGATTCTTGAGATACTCATGTTAAACTAGTTTTATTGGACAGCCCGTATACTGTCAATCAATACGAATACATCAATATTTATTTATTACAAGTCATTAAATCATTTCGATCGATAAAATTATGTCATAAGTTTAATAACTTTTAGATTCTTCCTGAAACTAGCGATAAGGTACATACAAGTTAAAACACAAACCCAATATGAATTAAGATAAAAGTTTGATAAATAGAAAAAAAAAACTTTTTCTTTCGTATTCGTAACCCATAAATCACAAAAAAATGATGTAAATATAAAGCTTGCAACGGACGATTGAATTTGGATTAAATTTGCATACAATCAAAATTCGAAAAAATGATTGAGTTATGACAAGAAATCCATAAATATGTATCTGTCCGTGAATATCAACACAACTTTGATGTTTGTTTGTTTTTTTTTTGGATTTAATCAGTTTTATAAATTTTATAAGTTAAGGATTAGTTATAAGCTCAGATTTTGAGTATTTTAACTCAATTCTTAAAACAAATATGTACTAGTTTATAATAAATTTAAAATCCATCTTGTAGAATTAATCAATGTGTTTTATATTTTTAAAAATAATATTTATTTTGAAATTATTGCAAAATGTAGATGTTTCATGGTTTTCAAAACAGATACGAAAAAATTATTTGTTAATAAATAATAATCTACTGTATGTATGGTAACTGAAAGCAAAACTGTCTTGACTTAAATATGCTATTTATTTACAGAATTATAATGTATCATAAATATATGAAAAATTATGAAAAAAATTATTTAGCAGTATCGACAAATATTCCAAATAAAAGTTGTTTTGTTTAGTAACATTTGATAAATAAAATTTTTCGAAATAAATCGCTGTTGCAAAATATTCGAAAAATATTCCATAAATTTATTTAATACGATGACGATCGGTTCTGTGGTGGCTACAGCAGATTTTTTTTTTTATATCTTAAGTAAAAATTTATTTTCTTTATCAATTTATTTTACCCTTTTTAGAATAATTTAAACAAACACTTATTATTACAAAATTTTCTTTGTAATAAGAAAAATATATGAAACAAAAAATTTACCATTTCAATGTGACATTTCGGTTAAAAATTTGTGACCTTCACTTTAACAAAAAAGCGATTTTTTGTCTATGTTTTATCCAAGAACAAATATTCGTTTTTATGTCTGACAGATTTTCCTCAAATACTTCAGACATCTTTCTTGAATCTCAATAAGTGTCATTTGTCATTCTTTCCAAATACAAATCGTGGATTACAAAATTGCGTCCTCGAAAAACTTTGACAATTTTCTTGTCCGCTATTGAGATCTTATTGTAATAAATAACCCGTCAAAGATGCATGTCTTAAAACTAAAGTAGTTTTGTAATTTCCATACATCGTTTAAAAATAATATGTTCTTAATAAATGTAAAGTACTTGTCTCGACTGTTTTTTTGTCACTTGAAAAGTAATTTTAAAGTTAAATGCAATAGATTTTACGTGTAAGTTGAACTGAAAAAGTCTCCAGGTTGTTAAAAAAAACTCCGAAATTATATAAAAGTTTTACAAATTTGGTGATTACTAAAAGTTCATGTTGAAGTTTTGCATATAGGTAAAAAAAAGTTTAAAATAAATCTTTATAACGCCTACTATGACTTTAATATTGTTTATAATACTTTGATAATTTACTTAAAAGTACATTAGCTTTATTAATAAAATTTCATTGTTTTTACAATGAATTTTGAAGTGATTAGTTTCAAATAAAATTTGATAAATAAATACGTACAAAAAATTATTATAAAAATAGTGGAAATAGAATTCAGAAAATGTAAAATAAAATTTAAACTATATAATACATTTCAGTCGTTTTACTTTTTCAAAAGGTGTGTTTATGTTTACGATCTGTAAACGGAGTAGCAGGAGTGGTTAATTTAATCACGTGATCACAGAATTAAGAGTGTATCGAGTGTGTTTTGTTTATCATGGATAAATATAATCTTAAGGAGCAATACCAGACTTAACTATAGTTTTGGATTTTTCCATCATTATGGCAGTATTACACAGCTCTGTGCAAAATTTCAATTTATAACATTTGCAAGTGGCATTTTAAAACCGGACCAACATACATACATATTTACATAAATAGTTAATAAAAATTTAAAATTTTTCTTTCCAATAACATAAAATAAAAATATTTTTTTAAATTTATTTTATTGGTAAAACAATAAATTTAATCTGTTATTTGAATCAAGTTAATATACATGTGTCTATCTACATATCACATGTGTAAATATTTGATTGGAAAATAAAACTAATTGACAGAATTTAAACGTAAATGGATTTAAATATGTTATCCAATATTTAAATAGATTTTGGTTAATACTGGGTATTAATATCAATAAAATAATATCCAGAAATATTTACAAAATGTCAATAATTTCATAAACAAACGACATAACGACATTTTATGCGTATTAACTAACTCAATATTCATAATTAATTCTGAGTTATTTATTTTAATTAAAATATAAAGTCATTATGAAACGAGATTATTTCGTAAAATTTAAATACGTATTTTCATTACAAAATTCAAAAAAGTTTATTATTCAATTATAAAGAAACTTAATACTTGTACTTCTACAAAATAATTACATAAATTTGAAATCTTGTACAGGGCCGTCCACCCCTTTTTGACCTCACTGTCACCAACTTTAAAATCTTCAATGACAATACCCCTTTTATTAACTAATCAACTAAACAATTAAAATATTCTGCTATAAGTGTTTTTTTGTTCTGTTGTTATATTTATTATTTATATGTATACATGTTTGTATTCATTGTAGAGCCCTGAAGAAGGTAATAGTGATTGCCAAAACATATAAAAGACTGAATTCCATCAATTACTGATATATATATATATATTGTGACAAAAACACTTTTTGTCACGGGTCAAATTTTGTATAAAAAACTGATAATTTTATAGAGTATTTATTTTTTAGTAAATTGGCAATATTGACTTAAATTGTAAAATTAGCAGGCACATAAATACCGCTTGTACCGGTGAAATAACTCTCTCTCCAGTGAGCCGCTCTGGTGTGAGCACCGCTCTCTCCCGTGAGCAGCCGCTCTGAGCAATCCACTACTGGTCCGTCTCGCTATGTCTGTTGTAATATTTGAAGGTTAATTACCATGCGGTATTGAAAAGTAATATATTCAAGGCAGAAATTGTTCGTTTGGATTTGAAATGATGTAAGTTGACAATTTATTTATTTTGTATTATGTTTGAATTGTTATTCATGAGATTTTTTGATGTTTGGATTATTTTAGTAACGTAATTTTGCTCTCATGAATTCAATGATGGTCAACTTACATTTGATTTCGTTTTGTATTTTTTTGTAAAGCCAATTTCTTTCTTGAATAATTTTGTTAGTTATTTTGTTTTGAGTTATGATTTGTAGAGTTCAATTTATTAGAGTTTGTATCGTTATAGTTTATTTGAAGATTAGTAATTTTGAGATGATAAATTAACCTTGAAGCAGCACAGATTCCCGTTCCAAATCCTATTTCCTCCTTTTGTAAATGCTAGTAGATTTTCCTTTCCGTTTTCCGCTTGTGAAAGTTCTTTAGTGCGTATCATTGTCTGTATTTGTAAATTTCGAGCCCTCGCTAGAGCGCGTTATGATCTTCAGATTTTTTGTGCAGTGTGCGACACTGCGGTTGATAATTTTATTCGCGTTTAAAACGATCGGCGTTTTATTGTTCGAACTTTTGTAGAGTTCGGGATTGTTGCAATACGAGTTATTTTGAGGCCACGCGCCATTGTTCGTATTGCAATGATTTTTTGATTTATCGTATCGTATTATTTTGCTATTATCACAGCGCTTAAATTTTAGGCTGAAGAAGCTATATCGGCTGTGATGATATTTTGTTTGTAGTATATTTTTTTGTGGCCACGATTTGATTCTCGTTGAATCCTTTTTGCTTTCGTGGGCTACTCCTATAAGATCAGAATGCGTTCATTGGCTTCCGGATTTACAAATCACGGGAAAGACATTCTGTCTAGATCGGCTAAAGTACTTTCGTGTTTTGTCTCTCCCATGCACGCGACCCCAATTTGCTCCCTGTTCCTTGTTCCTTCTTTCCGATCATTATTCGTAATCATTTTCTTGTGTTGTATGAATGACATGTTGTATATCGTAAGTAGCAAATCATCACTTTATTTGTATTATTTTTGTATTGAAGATTTTGTCGTGAGCAAGTAATTTTGGCTTATTTAGCTAGAAAATGTTGTTCAGTAATTTTGTTTTAGTATTGCTAAATTTTCTTTGAGTTACGTATTTTTGTTTCTAGTTGAATATTTTAATTTTGCTTGTATCATTTTTGAACTATGCTATTTTCACTTAGCTTTTGTATCGTGCGATTATCCTGTTGTTATCTATTTTGTTTGCTAAGTGAACTATGTATGATATCTATTTTATTTGCTAATTGAATCATGTTATTATTGCTTTAATTTTGTACTATGATATTTCTTTTGATTGCTAAATTTATTAACATTGCTTGAGTTGATTTATGATTTGTGTAATTTAAATTGTAGCTGGTAAATTATTTTGATTTTGCATTTATTTGTTATACTGATGATATTGTATGAAACTATTGCCTATCTTGTGATTTCGATCGTATCGACTTTTATTTCAAGTTCGATTTGTTTGATTTTATCATGTTTATTATTCTGGATAAATCTGCTGTGCCCCCTCATGTTTAGATGAACAGGCTGTCGTTTTCAACGGTGTCCGAGCGAGATTCAGATGTATAGTAGCACCAGTTAATTGTGGAAACCGAATTTGGATCAACAAATGAAAGATATCGACCATACTCTAAATCGAGCAGGAATTATTGACTGGATGATTTTTTATGACGTACTAAAGCCCGCTGGGCGTATTCCGATTACAAGGGCGATCATTCTCATGATGTCTCCATCCACGATCATGCCGCTTTGTTGCGCTGTACATTCTGCATCTCCTCGGCGCTGACGAAAACGCAGAAGAAGATCTTCTTTAGCTAGACCACCCGCTAACCAGCAGACATCAAACAAATGACGTATATTATGCTGTACTAAATATCATACAATATAACTACATGGTATTACAAAATTGTAAGTAATTTTTTTATTTAATTATTTATCGCATTTCCGAAACAAATTCTCGAAAAATGAAATAAATCCCTATCCCGTTAAGTTCCTTTTTGAGATTTGTCAAAGCTTCTCAATTTTGCGTCAACATTCCGCTTTGACTGGCGCCCACCTAATTTACCAACATCACAAAATAAAGTTCCTACCAACCCCACCTACGACCTAGCTCTCCTCCAATCAACTGACGCCGTGCCCATTATGGGTGACAGGTAGGATAAAAATGAGATGAATAAAATATTTCAAAATTTGAGCACCTTGATAAAATTTAAAATTTAACATCAAATATTTCTCTTCATCTAAATGTCACACATAATTTTGGCGCCCAACGTGGGGCTTTGATTGATTTTTTGTCTTCGAATTAGACCATTCCTTCCTTTCACTTTTCCGAGAATTTGAGTTCGAAAATTTATGTAGTTCTGATTATTTTTTGTAATTGCTACTTACATTTCATGTTTAGTTATGATGAGTATTTATGATTTGTATTATGTTATATTTGCTACTTACTCATTTGATTTATTGTGTTGAGCTACATTATTTTGTATCTGATTGAGTCATGATTTATATTTTGTTTAGTGCACTGAGTGAGATGAGATTTCACAGTTTCTTGATTGATTAGTTTTTCTTTGATTTGAGTATTTTATTTAGTCACGAATATTTCTTTGTTGGAAAGTTAAAAATTTTTTTTTGTAAATGAGAGAAAAAAATTTTTTTTTGGTGGAAGGGCTGTGTGACAAAAACACTTTTTGTCACGGGTCAAATTTTGTATAAAAAACTGATAATTTTATAGAGTATTTATTTTTTAGTAAATTGGCAATATTGACTTAAATTGTAAAATTAGCAGGCACATAAATACCGCTTGTACCGGTGAAATAACTCTCTCTCCAGTGAGCCGCTCTGGTGTGAGCACCGCTCTCTCCCGTGAGCAGCCGCTCTGAGCAATCCACTACTGGTCCGTCTCGCTATGTCTGTTGTAATATTTGAAGGTTAATTACCATGCGGTATTGAAAAGTAATATATTCAAGGCAGAAATTGTTCGTTTGGATTTGAAATGATGTAAGTTGACAATTTATTTATTTTGTATTATGTTTGAATTGTTATTCATGAGATTTTTTGATGTTTGGATTATTTTAGTAACGTAATTTTGCTCTCATGAATTCAATGATGGTCAACTTACATTTGATTTCGTTTTGTATTTTTTTGTAAAGCCAATTTCTTTCTTGAATAATTTTGTTAGTTATTTTGTTTTGAGTTATGATTTGTAGAGTTCAATTTATTAGAGTTTGTATCGTTATAGTTTATTTGAAGATTAGTAATTTTGAGATGATAAATTAACCTTGAAGCAGCACAGATTCCCGTTCCAAATCCTATTTCCTCCTTTTGTAAATGCTAGTAGATTTTCCTTTCCGTTTTCCGCTTGTGAAAGTTCTTTAGTGCGTATCATTGTCTGTATTTGTAAATTTCGAGCCCTCGCTAGAGCGCGTTATGATCTTCAGATTTTTTGTGCAGTGTGCGACACTGCGGTTGATAATTTTATTCGCGTTTAAAACGATCGGCGTTTTATTGTTCGAACTTTTGTAGAGTTCGGGATTGTTGCAATACGAGTTATTTTGAGGCCACGCGCCATTGTTCGTATTGCAATGATTTTTTGATTTATCGTATCGTATTATTTTGCTATTATCACAGCGCTTAAATTTTAGGCTGAAGAAGCTATATCGGCTGTGATGATATTTTGTTTGTAGTATATTTTTTTGTGGCCACGATTTGATTCTCGTTGAATCCTTTTTGCTTTCGTGGGCTACTCCTATAAGATCAGAATGCGTTCATTGGCTTCCGGATTTACAAATCACGGGAAAGACATTCTGTCTAGATCGGCTAAAGTACTTTCGTGTTTTGTCTCTCCCATGCACGCGACCCCAATTTGCTCCCTGTTCCTTGTTCCTTCTTTCCGATCATTATTCGTAATCATTTTCTTGTGTTGTATGAATGACATGTTGTATATCGTAAGTAGCAAATCATCACTTTATTTGTATTATTTTTGTATTGAAGATTTTGTCGTGAGCAAGTAATTTTGGCTTATTTAGCTAGAAAATGTTGTTCAGTAATTTTGTTTTAGTATTGCTAAATTTTCTTTGAGTTACGTATTTTTGTTTCTAGTTGAATATTTTAATTTTGCTTGTATCATTTTTGAACTATGCTATTTTCACTTAGCTTTTGTATCGTGCGATTATCCTGTTGTTATCTATTTTGTTTGCTAAGTGAACTATGTATGATATCTATTTTATTTGCTAATTGAATCATGTTATTATTGCTTTAATTTTGTACTATGATATTTCTTTTGATTGCTAAATTTATTAACATTGCTTGAGTTGATTTATGATTTGTGTAATTTAAATTGTAGCTGGTAAATTATTTTGATTTTGCATTTATTTGTTATACTGATGATATTGTATGAAACTATTGCCTATCTTGTGATTTCGATCGTATCGACTTTTATTTCAAGTTCGATTTGTTTGATTTTATCATGTTTATTATTCTGGATAAATCTGCTGTGCCCCCTCATGTTTAGATGAACAGGCTGTCGTTTTCAACGGTGTCCGAGCGAGATTCAGATGTATAGTAGCACCAGTTAATTGTGGAAACCGAATTTGGATCAACAAATGAAAGATATCGACCATACTCTAAATCGAGCAGGAATTATTGACTGGATGATTTTTTATGACGTACTAAAGCCCGCTGGGCGTATTCCGATTACAAGGGCGATCATTCTCATGATGTCTCCATCCACGATCATGCCGCTTTGTTGCGCTGTACATTCTGCATCTCCTCGGCGCTGACGAAAACGCAGAAGAAGATCTTCTTTAGCTAGACCACCCGCTAACCAGCAGACATCAAACAAATGACGTATATTATGCTGTACTAAATATCATACAATATAACTACATGGTATTACAAAATTGTAAGTAATTTTTTTATTTAATTATTTATCGCATTTCCGAAACAAATTCTCGAAAAATGAAATAAATCCCTATCCCGTTAAGTTCCTTTTTGAGATTTGTCAAAGCTTCTCAATTTTGCGTCAACATTCCGCTTTGACTGGCGCCCACCTAATTTACCAACATCACAAAATAAAGTTCCTACCAACCCCACCTACGACCTAGCTCTCCTCCAATCAACTGACGCCGTGCCCATTATGGGTGACAGGTAGGATAAAAATGAGATGAATAAAATATTTCAAAATTTGAGCACCTTGATAAAATTTAAAATTTAACATCAAATATTTCTCTTCATCTAAATGTCACAATATATATATATATAGTCAGTTTCCCTTTTTATCGTGAGGTGTAGGGATATTTATCTTACACACAATATTTCAAAATCTTAAAATACATAAAGTAAATAGAAAGAAAATCGTTTACCGTTCAAAAAGGGCGATTCGCCCGCATCGGGATCCCAAGCAGCCCACAATTGTGCGCAGATAAACGGCGTGGAACAGGCTACGTACATAGCAATCACCGCTACGGTTTGTTTCACCGTGTTAATTTTCGCCCGGCTGATTAGCGGCGCACGCCGTGATCGAGCACAACGTGGCGGCGAGTCAGGTGCCAGACGCGGCGAACGCAAACCCAGTTCGCCGCCCGCTGATTTCCAAATCACGCGGCAAATCGCACCGTACGTTGCGATTAGGACCGCTAGCGGTACGATGAATACGCTGATGCTGTACCTGGAAAAAAAAAGAAGAAAAGGTGATAAATACGAGAAGTAAAGATAAAGGTCCATATAATAAAATTTGATCCAAATCGGATAGATAATGTAGCCACAATAAATTTTTAAAAACTTTAGTAATTTTATTCTTGATAAGTTGGCAACACTGTATTTTGTTAAAATTGCATAATTTATGTGAGCACTAGGAGAATCTTTTGTGAAAATTTGATTAAAATCGATTAAATAACGTGGTCATAATAAATTTTTAAAAATTTTAGTAATTTGTCTTTCTATTTTGTATATTTTTATGGAAATCTGCCACTTTTATTTGTTCATCATTCAAATGATTTAAATTTAATTCGAGATATCTTGAAAGATTATCAAACTAGTATTTTCTAAAAAATATCGCTGTTTACAAAAAGTTGAAGCATTCTCTAGGGATTGCTACAGAAAACCTACAAGACGGCAACTATCTCAATATGTTTCTAGAGTTTCTGTCAAAATAATATAACACATATAAATTGCAAGATAAATAAATAATTTTGTAAATAAACAGATTAAAAACTTTGCAGAGAGTAAATTCAATTCATAATTATTGAATTTAATTAATTTAAAGTGTTCAAATTATACAAGCTAACATAAATTTATTTATTTTGCTTATGTAAGCTTAAAAAGAAATTTACATTAAATTATAGCTTTAATGTAATTTTAAAATTAAACGTTGTATTTGTTTTTTTGTAAAATGTTTCAGTATGTTTGCTATTTAATTTAATTATCTTTTCAATTATGACGTTAAAAAAAGGTTATTTTGTATACTAAATTTTAAACTTTGTTAATTTATATATATATATACAGGGTGTTTCACAACTTAGAGCAAAAAATTAAAAGGTATATTCTGTACGACGTGCTGATCATGAAACAAAAAGAATTTTTTTAAAATTTGCAAAAAAAATTGCATCGTATTTCAAGCAAACATTTTTTTTGCCACTGGTCGATAGTTATTTTTAATAATTGTTTTCAAATCGTCTACAATGAAAGTAATTGTTTACGTAATATCTAATACTAATAAAATGTGTAATAGTTTAATTAATAATTTAATTTAATTTGATAGGTAGTGGGTAGGTAGTCTTTCGTCGACATTGCTGTTAATTATTATTATCTTTGCTGGTGCACTGTTCTCATTTTACAGTGAATAGCAGTGTAGTGTAGTTTTTGTTAAAATGAATGCATTTAGTAACAGTGAATTAGTGGACATGATGTTAATTTATGGCGAAGCACGGCAAAATTCGTTATTGGCACGACGTCTGTATGCTGAACGTTATCCTTTACGCCGATTACCCACTCCCCGTTCGTTTGTGAGGATAGTCCAGCGCCTTCGAGACACAGGATATGTGCAACCTAATCGTGGGAGAGGTGGTGGCCGCCAGCATCAACACGACAATATGGTTAATGATATCTTAGATGCTGTACATGCTGAACCAACCATTCCATTTTCAACGGGTACAGGGGCTAACAGAACCTGACTATCAGTTTAGAGTACGATTTTGCAACTGGCTTTTACAAAAACACACTGAAAATCCGAATTTCCCCTCGTACATCATATTTTCTGATGAGGCTACTTTTACGAGGGAGTTCATAACTATCATAACTCTCATTATTGGAGTCAAGTAAATCCACACGTTGTTGTACGGGGCAGTTTTCAGCATCGTTTTTCGATAAATGTTTGGGCAGGTATTGTTAATGGAATATTACTTGGGCCGTACATTCTACCAAATAGGATGACTGGAGCTAATTACTTATTATTTTTACAAAATACTTTGCCAGAACTACTGGAAAATGTGCCTTTAAATGTGCGTCAGCAGACATGGTTTCAGCACGATGGTGCGCCATCACACTATGCTCTAAATGTAAGAGAACATTTAAACCAAGTGTTTGAGGACAGGTGGATTGGTCGCGGTGGACCTGTAGCTTGGCCTGCTAGATCCCCTGACCTAAATCCGCTGGATTTTTATTTTTGGGGTCATTTTAAATCCCTCGTCTACGACAACCAAAATGCGCCGGAAAACGAAGAAGAACTTAGGCAGAGAATAGAAAATTCAGCAGAAATAATACGAGAACAAAATTCGTGTCAAGACTGTACTAGGTCATTAATTCAACGTGCTGCAATGTGTGTAGGGATGAATGGTGCAAATTTTGAACAGTATTTATAGTTTTGCGCTTCAGGTATGTTATTTCCCAAATTATCTTGATATTAAATAATACAATACATTAATATTATAAATTATTTTGTATTCAAAACAATTATTGTCTCTAAATAAAACTAACATTACATAATGTTTCTTTGATAATTAATTTCATTTAATATTTCTTTCTATGACGTATGCTACTCCAGTGGTTCAAAAAATGTCTACTTCAAGTAAACTACCCTTTACTTTGCGAATTTTAAAAAAATTCTTTTTGTTTCATGATCAGCACGTCGTACAGAATATACCTTTTAATTTTTTGCTCTAAGTTGTGAAACACCCTGTATATATATATATATATATATATATATATATATATATATATATAATATTATATAAAAGTCCGCTATGTCCACAACAGAAACGACCATTTCGTATCCAATAAATTTATGAAATATAAAAATTTCTATAATAAAAACTACTGTAGTTATAAAAACTAAAATAATTTCCCTCAAACCACATTAGTAGCAAAAGTTAAAACTAAAGTCCTAATCAATGATATAAAGTTACATACATATTCAATGTACTCAGTGGTCAAAGATCATTGACGTGTTAACAAGCATGATTCAATACCTCTAACCGGTGTAAGGGTCAGTTTTGATTGGGTAATATATCGAAAAGAGTTGATCTTGGGATAGATAATTCTTTTCGTTATATTTTTGCTACTGATGATGAAAGCTTAGCTTTCGAAATACGTATATAGCCTTTTTAAATTATTATTTATGGTTTGAAGGAAATTATTTTATTTTATTAACTTTTCGCCACAGTAAATTCATATTTTTAATTTACTAAGCTAAATAAAAAACTGTCTTGACATAAATGTGCCACCTATTTACAGAATTATAAATATTATAAAAATACAAAAAATATTTCAATTAAAAATTGTTAGTTATAACTTATTTAGCAACTTATGTCAATTTTTGTTTTCGAAATATGCGTCGGCTGTTGCGAAAGTGATATCAGTAAATTATCACGTAGGTATAATTTCATGTTTTATTTACAAATTAGAATTTAAGATATATCCTTTTTAATAATAAGTATCACATTTCTATTTTTGAAATTTACATTATTAGCAAAAAGTTTATATTTTGTTTATAAACATTATGGTTTTATGGCTGTTTTAACTTTGGTACAAATATAAATTTTAAAAAAGTATTAAATTTCTTTGTTTTAAAGTTAAAAAAAATTATAAATATTATAGTAAATTGAAAAAAAAAGTGATAGAATGCAGAATTTTAAATTTAAATCAATATTAGCAGTAGATTGATAAAAGAGGCAATAGAAATTTATAAAAAAAAAGATAACATCAATCACTGTGAAGGCGCTGAGTTAAATAAAAATTTTGACTCCATTAATTAGAAATCTATAAATTTTATGATCTAGTTACTTATTTGTTATCTAGTAACTTGTTTCTATGTTCTGTTATTTACTGTAAATGTCATTTATGTTGTTTATCTGGATAAAAACGGATGTTGAATTTTGTCGAATCGTCGATTTTAAATAAATATTAATACAGAACTTTAACCTAAGGCAGTTTTATTTTAATATTATTCTGTCTGCGGATTTTTTTCACAGCTTGTTATAGCAGACAGCAAATACAAACAAAAATAATATTTTTTTTTGAATGTTTGTTTCTATCTAAATAGGCTTTATTGCTTTATCTTCAGTTACGCGAGAAAAATATTTGATATTCAAAACTGGTTTTTTATTCTTGCAAAATATTCAAAACGTTAACTAAATAGTATATGAAATTTTCGTATTTACTTTGAAAAATATATTTACAAAAAAATAATAGATTAACAATTGCTCAAAAAGAAGAGAGAAAAGAATTAGTATTGTAAATTTTCTTGGTGTTTGATATGTAAGGTATATTTGAAGTACGTTTTCAAATTTTTATATCAAAACATGTTTTCAAATTTTAACGTCACATGTGGTTTCGTCAGGTCCGGTCGAAAAAACAAACTTTGGTTATTTGACCCGTTACTTGGAAAGTTATGAAACATAATACAAAAGTTGCCTTAGAATTTCGTAAAACTATAATAAAAAATCTATAATGTTATTGCGTTTTTTTTTTGAATTTCGATAAATTACAAGAATAGCAGATTTTTGAAAAAAAAAGTTCTTTTATAAAAGTAATTCCTGTATTTGAAAATATTATAATTATAATTTTTTTAGTTAAACCGTAAATTTTACAAACACAAAATAAAACTGATTTAGGTTAAAGTTCTGTATTAATATTTATATAAAATTGATGTTTCGACGAAACTCAACGTCCGGATAAATGCTGTAAATGACATTACAGTAAATAACAGAACATAGAAACTAGTTACTAGATAACAAAATAAGTAACTAGATCATATCAATTATATATTTTTAATTAATGGACGCCAAACTTTATTTAACTTAGTGATTGATAAATTTCCATTACTTCTCTTATCAATTTGCTGTTAATATGAAGATATTCTAACGCATGTTCAGCAATAGCAGATTTATCTGGATGATTTAGATGAATTGACCTAGAATTCTACTAGATTGACGGATCATAAGAGACACACTTTACGTTGCCGTAAGATTTATGTGCAATTCGTAGCAATTTATGAAAATTTGTAAGTTACAAATGTACTCAGAATTCCAATTTTGCTTATTACGTATTATGGATCTTACGGGTAACTTTACAAATGCTACAGATTTACTCGAAATTGGTCTATTAGTCCGCTCGAATAAACAAATAATTAAATATACAAACAAATAAAAATAATCTACAGAAACCAAATTTTTATTAATTTTATTGTGAAATCAATTTCTTATTTACATAAAAATTATTTGTTTCTCATCTTATCTGTGTTTTATTTGTATCGAATAGAAGAATAAAAAAACAAAAATAAAAAAAGAATCATAAACTTGGTTATATAACTGTTATATTTATTCGATAAGAAAATGGTTTTTCGGTCCTTAAGCAAGAATTTTTATTTTATGATAAAAGTATTATTGAAACATAAGAATTATTATTGTAGAGATTTTTATGTATATTTTTATTAGCTCTTACACTGTTATATAAAATGTCTGGAATAGTAAGTATCAATTATCAGATTATAGTAATCTCCAGACATTCACGGCCGGTATCCATTGAATTTGTAAAATTTTCTGAGCTGGTATGTCGTGGTCTATCTATCCTCGTCGCAGACGTTTTGCCATACATCGTAAATGGCATCCTAAGTGCTTAATGACTGAATTTAGTCATCAAGCACCAAAGATGGCATCTACGATATTTCGAAAAAAATTTATTTCACAATAGTTACATTTCGTAAATTTAAATTTGCATAATTTTTTATTTTGTCACATTCTCAATTTGTAAGTGTAAACAAAATCTATCTATTTTTAAGATAATTTGTTAAAAATTTCAAGTTTTATTATATTAAAAAACCACACATTTTATTATATTCCGATAACAATTTAAGTGATGTTCTCTTATTTTGCGTCAAATATGAGTTGTACTTTAATGAAAAAAATTGTTTTGTTCTGGCGAATAATTTTTTTCGCTTGTGGCATTTTATTTCTGCTTCTTTGTGTGCATAATTGCCTCTTTTGATGACAAAAAAAAAGAAAAAACTAGACGCTAAAAATATATTACGCTGCAATAGAAAGCATTCGTACTTCACTCAAATTTTTTAAACATTGTCATATTCTTCAAAAATTTGAATATTATAATGAGTAACATATAGTAAAAAATCTTTCAGAACATATTATATTAAAATAACACGGTTTTCAGTTGTAGTTCTGTATTAATAATCCACGTTTTGATGAACTCAACATACATCTTTATTTTTCCTGATGAACAAAAAATTAGGTTGTAAAGTATTTTTTTTGCAGAATCTCAAAATTGTTATTTTTAATAGATGTAATACAGATTAAGTTAACAAAACTTTATGCAACTGTATGTTAATGTTTCGGAAATAAACTAAACGCAACAATTTCACATCGAAATTTTACGAAACAAATGAAACAAAGTTTCCATATTTGTTTTGGGGTTTTGATAAATTATGCGCGGCACGTAATTTGAATGTTTATCTGGTAGTGTAAACTAAGAGATAATATATTCGTAAGATAGAAACTAGAATTCTGGACCACACACTTACCACGTGACGTAGGCACGTGCACCCCATGGCTGTGGAAACGTAGCCCAGCAGTCACTGATTCCTGGTGCCACTTCTTGGTATGCAAATATTGTCACCTGGACAGAATATTCACAATCAGAAATTAATAATAAGTTTTTCTTTTTACATTTTCATTTATTTATTAACTTTGGTATATTACACATTATTTGCATATGACAATTTATAATTATTTATAGTAAAAATCTTTCAGAATTCATTTTATCTAAAATAAAACGGCTTTAGGTTCTAGTTCTGTATTAATATTTATTAATAATCGATGTTTCGACGTATTCAACGTACATCTTCATCAGGAAAAATTACACAAAATGACATTTAGAGTAAACAGAACAAAGAAACAAGTAAACTAGGGAATTGTCTTTTTACTGTAAATGTCATTTGTATCATTTTTTTCTTTGATGAAGATGCACGTTCAGTTTGTCGAAACGTCGATTATTAATAAATATTAATACAGAACTACAACCAAAAGTAGTTTTATTTTAATTATTATAATTAATTAATTATTTATAATTAATTATTTTTAATTATTTTAATTATTTATAATAATTTATATATGTAGTCTAATAAGTTAAGGCTTTGGTTATATGCTTCTCAAATTTTAATAGTTTTTTTGTATTAATTTTTAAGATATAAGGAAGTAAACATACATACAAAAAACCATTTTATAATACTTATATAGTAAATATCTTGAGATACATTTTCAATTATTTAAATCTTCTTAAAACATTTACTTTTGAAATATGTAAATATTTATACAACTTATATAAATCTTCAAAAATTAATTTTCTATTTGTTTACATTTATAAAATTTCGTTTAGTATTTATAGAAACAATTATTTTTGTATTCAAATAATAAACGAGCAATTCAAATTCAATTTTTTATATGTTATATATATCTTTTCTGTAATTGAAATTTTTTTTAGCTTCTATTTATACTATTTAATTTTTCTTTTGCTCAATTTTATTTCACGATAACAATAATAAAATGAAAAGTACCAGTAATAAAACATAAGTCATTTTTCTGGTTCTAACATCATAACAAACATATTAAATTGCTTTTAATTATTTTCAGCATCTTTATGTTGTTCAGAGACGTATTAGTTCAAAATGTAATATTTTAACTAAGAGTGTAATAATTTTTATGTATTATCATATTAAATTCACTACAGAAAATACATTTCGTGCTTTGTAAATTAATATAAAATATTGACAAAAATAATGTTATTAATTATTTGAAATGTTACACACATGTTATACATCAAAAATACATCAACAATAAGTCTTGTTAACAAAAACTCATACAATAGCTTCATTAAAAATTTGAATATCAAAAATGTACAAGTCGTTTATATTTTCAAAATAAATGTAAAATTAGCTTCACATATTTTTATTAACATCAGCTGCTGGGGTGAAAATAAAGTATACGACACAATTTATATTTTCCTTTCATTTTATACTCCTCTTTGGTGACATTTTCTTATCTTTTAAATTACCTAATCTTCCTTATTTTTATAGTAGATTAGGTTGAACAAAGCCTATGTAATTTTTTTAAATAAAAATTGCAAAGCCCAAATGTCATATTCATTTTTTTTTCACATCTGCATAATTACAGTTATCCATATAAGTTATAATTTCATTTATAACCAATAAATAATTGTATATTTTTATATATTTTGTAGTTCACATTATGAATTGGTTATTATACATAATAACTGGTTATTATAAATGATTAAAATTGATCTATCTAGCAATGTGTTTTACCAAAATTTATTTTTATTACATACATACAAAATTACACCATGTGTCTAAAAAATGTGGCACAAACTCTTTCCATTATCCGAAAAATTTTCTTCAAATATTCTTATCTAGACAAGAAAATCTAGCTTCCTCAATATTTATGATACTCTTCTATTTTGACAACTTGGAAACTTTCGCAGACGCAAGCAATTCTCTGAATCATACCGCTTCATCTACTCATCGTATACCGAACGTAAACCGTCAAAATCGTTCACATATATTCTTTTAACCATACGTTCATTAGACAAGCGTCCATCTTAACTGATTAATAACATTGCAACAACATTTTTTTTTCAATTTCACACTCATCATACACTAATCTATTTCGTACTCAATTCCTTCTAGTTACACCAAATACGTCACGTAAAAATCTCATTTCCACAGCAACCAGTTTCAAAATAGATATACTAGTAATCTGTTTTAAATACATTTGTATAATGAAATTAATGTATGTGCAATGTTATTAGATTAATTACAATAAATCGAAACTATTATTAGTTAATTCGCAATAAAAATTAAAATCATGTATTTTAGGTCTAGACTATATGTAAATTATAATGTATTTTATCATGTAAAAGATATTGATATAATCGGGTTAGAATTATTAAAGCAAAATGTGGTATTGCAAACAGTGCTAATATGTATTGATTATTACTAAAATAAGCTTTGTTTTGAAATTGTAACACCAAATGTAATTTGCAATTTATCATAATATACCTACTTATTACATATATATATATATATATATATATATACGATAAAATACAAACATTTAATGGTTACAAATTTATTTAATAATACAAATAAATAATATAATAAAAAATCTCTGTTAAACTTTAATTAATATTCGACGTTTCGATATACTGCACGTATATCATCATCAAGAAAAATATATACCATACATACAAATATACACAATCACGCCATGTACCCAAAAGGGTGTGGCACAAATGCTTCCCACTATCACAAAATCAGTTTCTTCCAAACATTCCTATCCACACAAGCAACTTAAAATATTGATCAAAATATATAATACCTATATCGAAATGACCATATTTCAATAAAATATATAAATAACTTATACCCGTTTTGATAATAAATATTTTAACTAAAGTCGACTTTCTAATGGTATAATTTTTATTTTTGCCAATGAAACTATGCTTTTTTGTCAAACTTTCAAACTATTAATAGTATATTTATTATTTTTTGTCGGCTTAAAGTAGACTTTAGTTAAAGTGTTCATTATGTAAGCGAGTGTTAATCCTAAAGCTTTTTAATTTTATTAATTTATAATAAAACAAACTTGTAAGAAACTCCACTTATCTCACATAAAAACAAATAAAAAACTATGATAAAAATGAGTAATTCATTTTAAGAAGATTATAACTGTCAGCGAACAGCACGCCATATTTTTTAGCATATCCAGGCACAAGTATTAGCAAATTTTGAATATAAATTTTAACTTTCTTTTTACTTACAATGGTGTAATACAACGTAATATTTGAGCTATAAAGATGAAATACGCTCTTTCTGGTAACGAAATTTATAAATAATAATTAAATATGTACAAATCTGAAATTCTTAAGCTTAAATATTAATTATAAATTTTAATAACTTCAATTGAAGATGCTGTATTCAGTGAAATATTTTTCTAATTTATAAATAATAAAATCGAGTGTTTTTATAATTTTTTTATTTGTTTATACATTATAAATTATGATTGTTTATGTATGTATGTAATAATTGACGTTTCGACAAACTCATCGTCCATCTTTATCAGGGAAACTGAAGATGGACGATGAGTTCGTTGAAACGTTGTAGTTTGAGTGGTATGATTGAGAGTGTTTTGCGTGAGCGAAAGTTTCCAAGTAGTAGGAATAAAAGAGCATGTATAAGAGGAATTATAAATGTGGATGAAGCAAAAGTTGCTTGTTTGGATAGGAATGTTTGAAGGAGACTGTGTTTGTGCCACACCCTGTTGGGTACATGGCGTGATTGTGTATGTATGTATTAATACAGAAGTTAAACCTAAAGCCGTTTTATTTCAAATTAATTTTGCTAACCTAAGCAACTTCAAGTACTTTAGTTACTAAATAAACATGTGGTAATTATTTTAATGAAAAACACATTTCATACATATAAGCTAAATTTTTCCTCTGTGCTTACAATATTTTTGTTTTAATTTTTGTTTTAGAGTAAGTAATATAAATATCCGCTTTATTATTAAAAACAGTATATAAAACGCAGATTTTAATTACATGTTTTATAAAAAAACAATGCTATTTTTGGCATTGTTCTTCTAAAATGATTAAATGGAAACTGTATATAAAACAAAAAAAACAAAAGATAATTTATATCTAACAATTTTTGAAAGAGTTTATTATTTTTTCTAATTAACTAAATATAAGTATACCAATTAATAAAGTTTAATAATAAAAGAAAATAACAGTTATTTATTTAAAAAAAAATTGAATTAATGCAAAATTATACAGGGGTGATTTACAACGAGTGATTCAAATCCTAAAGGTGGATTCAGAATGGACAGAATTGAAACAGTTAAATTTGTTACATAAAAAATGATTATAAATACATCAAAATAAAAAATAAATTTTAAATATTTAAATTATATTTTTAAAAAGAGTTTACTTTCTATTATTTTGGGTTAAAAAATAATAACTTAACAATATAAATTCAAAATATGCAATCAAATTCTTTATTTCTAACTATTTTACAACTATCAAATTTTGTACTTTTTTTTTGATAAGTTTGGTTACCAGGTACAGGGTGGCTAAAACTTTGTGAAAACCAATTTCCCTGACTTTTCCCGGTTTTCCAGAACTTTTTTTCATTTTTCCCTGACTTTTATATTTAAACAAATATAAATTCCCAAGTACTGTGAATCACAAAATATTAATTAAAATCGGTTTAAAATTAGATAAAGATGAGTTACAATCTCGAACTTAATTAATTATAATGATTTCTAAATCTAGGTGTGAAAAAATTGAGATAAGATTAATTTGAATATACTAAAAGTGAAATTCATAAAATTTTTGCGAATTTTATAATAATACAATTACAAATTTGCACAACATTTGCTCAAAATTTGTGTTTGTAATTTTATAACTTCGTCAAACAAATTTTTTCCCTGACTCCAAATGAAATTCCCTGACTTTTCCCTGACTTTTCCAGAACCAACAAAATTCCCTGACTTTTCCCGGTTTTCCAGGTTTTGGCCACCCTGCAGGTAGTTATAAATATTAAATACAAAAAAGCTTCTCTTTCACGTTCCTTTAACAGTTTGACTGCCTAAGCTTTGTATTTTTCTGAAAGATTTAAATTAAGATTTGGGCCTTCTGAATAACTCCAAACAAAATGAGTTCACGTTAGAATTATTTCCTAAACAAAATCAAACTAATCCTGTTATATACATATAATATGACCATTAGCTGAAATTTGCTAAATAAAATCATAGCCCACTGATAAATGTCAAATAAATATTTGAAATGTCCTTTGAAGTAGAAATTTATAAAATTGTTAAAGGGCACAGCACGAAATTATTTCATCTATTTTATTATTCATATGCACAGTGGGTTATCATGACCTCGGAGCTTTTGCCGCGAGAATAAATACAAATACAGAAAATTTGTCTTTATATACGCAATTTCTAGTTTAATATTTATAGCATAAAGACAACGTTCCTTAGATTTGAAATTCAGACGTGATTTATACGTTTGTTGTATTAGTAAAATAAAATGAATGTATATGTGAATATACCGAGTGTTCCAAACAAACTTAACCTAATCTATATACAATTTGCTTATTTATAGAATGTTCTAATGAAAATAAACCATTCCACCAAAAAATTAACTAAAGTAAATTAAATTAAAACTAACCTAAATTAAACTAACAAATATTAAATTTTTAAAATATAATTTACTTATTTGTAGAATGTTGTAATGAAAATAATCCATTCTTGCAGCGACTCCACCAAAAATTTAACTAAAGTAAATTAAATTAAAACTAACTTAAATTAAACTAACAAATATTAAATTTTTAAAATTTATTTTTCAAACATTTAATATATGTTGGAATGATTAAACAAAAATTCTGAGGCGACTCCACCAAAAATGCAATATTAATATATTTAATAAAATCCGAAGAAATACATTTTATTGCTATTGTCTTGTAAATATTTTTAGGTCATCTTATAATCGAAATTCTAGACACGAATTTTTTTGGTCCTTCGTGTTCTATTTGTAATCCCGGAAAGTGTTCATTATGTCAATGTGAATTGTTACACTCTCATGGATTGTATACAAAGTAAAAATCAATAAATCTCCAGATTTTACAAATGAATTATTTGGAAATAGATTTATTTTTATTTTGTATTAAAATTTGGCAATAATACTTGTACAGTTTCATATGTTTTTATTTACCAGGCTGCTGCATATGTAAAAATGCATATATTAAAATATGTTAAACATTCTGACTTATATTAATAAAATTATAATTCGATTCAAAGAGTTAATAAAGAAAAATAAATTACATAAATAACAAAAATAAACATTGTTTACTTCTAGTAAAAAATCTTTCGGAACCCATTATATAAAATAAAACTGCTTAAGGTTCAAGTTCTGTATCAAAATTTATTTATAATCAACGTTTCGACAAAACTCAACGTTCGTCTTCATCAAGAAAAAACTCAAACTGTACCAGTTTTTTCCTGATGAAATCGAGCTTTGAAAAGTTAATTATTAATAAATTTTAATACAGAACTTGAATCTAAAGCAGTTTTATTTTGTTTACTCCTATTTGCTAACTTAAAAATAATATATTATTTTTTAGATGCGTTCTTGAAATTTTTGCAAGAAAACAAAATGCACTTTACCTAATTAAATTACTTCTTGTTGTGAATGACATGATTAGTTTTACATAAATTATTATATTTTGTAATATTTTTTTTGAAAAATGCCGGTTATTAAAGCTTAATACAATGCTAAATAAAATAAATTTAACTATTTTAATATTAAATTCTTAAATATCTCTTTTCTAATTACTTAAATAAAATAAATTTAACTATTTTAATATTAAATGCTTAAATATCTCTTTTCTAATTACTTAATTATTTGTGCGGATAGAAATGGTTGGAGAAACTAATTTCGGGATAGTGAAAAAAGATTGTGTCACTTTCTGTTGGGTAAATAGCGTGATTATGTATATATCAAATTTTTATATGTTTATTCATTAAAAATGCATATCCTATTAAAACCAATTTTTCTATACACATACACAATATTTTTATTAATAATTAAACTAAATTGAAAATCATATTAATTAATAATTTATGCTTCCGGGTAAATTTTGTAAATTTGAACAAAATAAACTTTTATTTAATATAGAACATTTTTACTCATATTTCATCGTTTGTTAATTCTGATAATGAATTCTAAATCGACATTAATCTTCAGGGAATAGCGATTGTAAATTTTCAGTTATCTGGTGAAGGTATTGGTATTTTATTTGGAGCAATATTCCACATATTGTGGGCGGAATTTCAAACTTCGATATATCACTAATCCTGGACATAAAGCAATAATTGATTTCCCAAAGTATAAATGAATAAAATAATACAATGGTTTAAAAGTTATGAGTTCTCGATTGAAAATGTTACAATGCTGTAGAAAAATGATATATATTTTTCTAGAAAATCGAAAAAGTGTTAGATTGTTTTATGATAAATAACTTTTATACATAATAAATATTATAATAATATATTCATACACAAACAAATAAGTAGTTAAAATGGTTTTGAAGAAACTATTTAAAAAACAAAGTAAAAAGAGTATATGTTTGTGTGTCGTTTGCTCGCTAATATTAATATTTCAATAATTATTAATTATTAAAATTGTGTTTCTACTGTAATTCTTAAATTATAGGCAGTATAATACACATATGTTATTCAGCAAGAGTGATTTTTAAAAAAAAATAAAAATATAACTAATACATTAATGTAATTTGAACAAAAAAGGCTGAAGAAATATGGACTACGTCAAAAATGTGCCATATAAAAGTATATTTTAACGAAAAACATACAATAGAAAATGATATAGCACATGATATTTTTTCGATATTTTAGGAACATTAACTATGTTCCACTGCTTTTTTTATTTATATTACAGTGTTTTGATTAATTAAATTGTTTTCAATATTAAAATATGAACACGCATTTTTATTTATAATATAATATCAACATGCACAAAAAAAAAAAAAATTTATTGTATTTATATATATCAAATAATTTTTTCTTATGATAATATATGTAGAATATATTGAAACGTTGATTTTCTAGTAAAATTTATACGAAACTTAATTTTATTAAAATCGGATAAACAATGTAGCCATAATATATTTTGAAAATTTTAGTAATTTTTTTTCCGGAAAATTGGTAACACTGTATTTTACTAAAATTATAGAATATATGTAGACACTAGGAGAATCGTTTGTGAAAATTAGATTAAAATCGGATAAATAATGTATTTTTAAATGTTTTAGTAATTTTTCTCCGAAAGTTAACAAAACTGTATTAATATTTTATTAATAAGCTATATAAAATATTAGTTTTACGATATGTATATTAATTTTTAATTCGTGGAATTTAATATAAATTTTATATTTACCAAGAGTATCGCAAATCATAATATTGAAATTTATATACTAAAAATAATAATATTACATTGATATTAAAATGTTTATACAAGTGATAATACAAGAAAAATATGTACATGAAAAATAATTTAAAAATTTTTCAATAAAAATATTTTCATTTTAAGTGGGCTGTATATATATATATATATATATATATATATATATATATAAACATTTTGATTTGTTATTTACGAGAGCTAAATAATATATTTTAAATTTGAATGTAGTAAAAATCGATAAATAAATATAAACCGAAGTTTATATTGAAAATAAATCGTCTGTGAATAAAAAATAGTTACCTATAAATTTATACCCATCACATATATTTTCCAGAATTTGGTGTTTCATTTCCAAGCGTTTATCATTATATATTTGAAAAGAATCTCGCTGAATAATTATTGTTCCGTTATAATAAATTCGAAACGAAAAAAAAATGTATTTTCTATAGGAATTAATGTTAAAAATAGATCTATTGTTGGGTGAATAACTGATATTTTTTATGATTTATCTCACGGAAGCATCAGGAATAAAAAATGTATTACAGTTAAGATGTTTTCAATATTATCAGAATAAATTTTAAAATTAATGTTTTTATATTTTTTTTATTATATTAAGTAGTATATGTAAAATTTATGATTTTGTATAAAATAAAACTTTAGGTTTAAGTTCTGTATTAATATTTATTAATAATTGACGTTTCGACAAACTTGACGTCCTTATTCATTAGGAGAACTGATACAAATGACATTTACAGTAAGTAACAGAACACAGAAATAAGTTACTAGGTAACAAAATAAGTAACTAGATCATAATATTCATAAATTTTTAATTATAGAAAGACAAATTTTATTTAAACCTGTGCCTTGACACTTTCTTTATATAATTTTATTTTTCAACAATGTTGTCAACTTTTGGAAAAAACAACTTAAATTTTTTATTTCTATTTCTTAGTATTTACTTGATAATGTAGAAATATGGGTTTATTTCTATTTTATTTCTATTTAGGTGATAATGTAGAAATATAGGTTTACCCATACGCTTCTAATATCGTTTAGATTAATGCCACTTCAATGGTGTTATTTATTTCGAGGAGTATTCTTTCAAGTTGTTTGAAATTTTACTGTTGTCCTGGTAACAGAAGTATTAAAAGCTGTGAATGTGAAAGTTTTCTAATGGAATTTTACACGTTTTTATGAGATATTCTGTCGAGCATTTTATGAGCGTGAAATGCGAGCATTTAAACGTAGCACATTAAATAATACTACACAAATTCCAAGTTGTTTTGTATGTCGAAGTAGCAAATACTTTTTTTTCAGCAATTTTATTTCACTTTACTGGAAATTTGCGGTGATTTAAATTAGCATTTTGCATAGTTTGTCTTTTGTAGCACATTGAACAAAAGAACTTTTAAATGTACTTAATGTATATGTGTTTGTTTTTATATACAAAACTTTGAAAGATATAAACTGAAACTAATTTGTAATTGTACATAAAAATGCACTATTTTAGTGCAAATAGTTGTACATTTACCAGATAAATTACTAGTGTAATTTTGTTGTTTTTTTTCCTGCAATCACAAAGCCATTTTCACAGGAAATAGTAGTTAGTATATCATTTTCTTGCATCAAAATAAAACAAAATTGTATAGTATTATATACAATGCGTAGATAATGTTTAGGTAACTGATTTATTTAAAGAAATTAGTAACTACTCTGCTCTTCTATTCTTACTACTTGTATGTTTTCTACTCTCTACTCATCGGATGTACACACAAACGTATACCTTCAAAATCATTCACCTATATATACTTTTAACCAAACGTTCACTGGACAACTTTTTTTAAGTTTCACAATCATCATACATTAATCTATTTCGTACACGATTTCTTTTAGTTACATTACATACACCGAGTAAATATCTTATTTCCACAGCAGTCATTTTTCTTTTTTGTTTATTGAAATATAACAATTTGTTAAAATCAAAAAGCTTTAAATTTTAGTTTACTATTCTGTATTTATGCATCACTTATCCTTCAATATTTAATTTGCTACATCTATTAAATCAAGATTTTCTCCATTTAAATATGTTGTTCTCTAACATAAATTCTTATTAATACCACAACTTTGTACGAAATTATATTTGAAAATTTATTAGTAATTTTGATTTAAGCTTAGCAGGTTTTCATATGTTAGGAAAATTAAATATGTTTCAGTCAAATGAAAATTTACATAGAAAGTGAAAATTATTTTCTTCGATAGGTTTATTTGAAGTCATCTAAATAACACGAAAACATTCATAGTAACAAAGATAAAATTTACATACATAGTTCTTTGTAATTCGTTTGACACATTCCATTATTTTATATAAAATAATGCACAGAAATATGTTCAAAATTTTGTGCATTTTAATCCACATTGTTTTTTTTTTTAATTCTGTCTCGTATATAAGATAAAACAATTTCGTGGGTTAAAAGTAATCTGTGAAAGCTTTTCATAAATAAAAATCAATTAAAATACTATCCAAGCATTCGATATATATATATATATATATATATATATATATATATATATATATATATATATATATCGTCATCAAATAGAAAGTTTGAATAGTATTTCAATTGAGTTTTATTTATCAAAAGCGCTAACAGACTGCTTTTAACTTACGAAAATTTTTTATTTTTAGTTACTGTTATTCAATCATATTAAATCCGATTATATATATATATATATATATATATATGTATATATACCGGGTGTAGAAATGAAATGTGAACCATAGGGATTTCAATGTTATTTTTTAAATACGGCTGTATCTCTTTCCCTATTGACTTTAGAGTAAATATTTAAATATAAAACTTGTTCAAAATGTGAAAATGCATGGTATAAAGTTATTTTTTTTTACATAAATATTAATATTTTACGATATACAGGGTTAACCACTAAAAAATGAGCTATAACATTGGGAAACGGGAATGGTATCGAAAAATGCGGAATAATGAGTTCTATAATTCGGTGAAAAAATCATTGTTCTACGATACTTCGTTTAGGAGAAAAAAATTAATAACTGATTTTTGAAAAATTTTGTCAGGAGGTACCCTTGTGTTTTGTTTAAAAAAAAAAAAGATTTTGGATATTTTAACACTGGCTTTCGTTGTCTACTCTTTTATCCTACTCTTTGTACCAGACACTTTTTTTTTCCTGTTTTTCTTTAATTTTTTATTCACCTTTTTCTGATTTTTCGAAAAGTTGATAAGGGGGGACCATTGGCATTTTTTTCGAAAATCAGTTTTTAATTTTTTTCTCCTAAACGAAGTATTGTAGAACAATGATTTTTTCACCGAATTATAGAACTCATTATTCCGCATTTTTCGATACCATTCCCGTTTCCCAATGTTATAGCTCATTTTTTAGTCGTTAACCCTGTATATCGTAAAATATTAATATTTATGTAAAAAAAATGACTTTATACCATGCATTTTCACATTTTGAACAAGTTTTGTATTTAAATATTTGCTCTAAAGTCAATAGGGAAAGAGATACAGCCGTATTTAAAAAATAATATTGAAATCCCTATGGCTCACATTTCATTTCTACACCCGGTATATATCAAAATTGAAAAAAAAAATAGTTTGAAATTTGTGGAAATAACAAAAATAAAATAGATAATATTTATACGTATAGAAGATTCTGTATAGTATATTTTTGGAAAATTAACCAAGAAATAAACAAAAACACTATTCAAAATAATTTACAATAATTTATGTACAAAAATTATATTTATAAGTAGATATGATGTAGTTTTTAAAAACTTTTTTTTGCATGTGTTTGTTTTTTTGTTTTTTGTTTGCATTGTGTATACCAATGATTACCAAAGTGGTCTACAGTTAAACCTAATAAACTGAGTAGCACTATGTCAGCTGTCAAAAACACATTTGAAGTTGATAAATTTGTAACAATAACTCATCCAAAACAGAAAAAATTGCCATGTGGTCTACGAGATTAACAGTTTGGGGATCGCTGATTTATATCAATCAATCACGGTAAAATTTGGCTTCCTTTAATTAAAAATTTATCTAGTTACTTATTTTGTTACTCGTAATTTGTTTCTATGTTCGATTTATTTACTATAAATATTATTTGTCTTTCATTAAAATTTATTTAAAAAAAAATACGCTGATTTTTCTCATAATTAAACGAGTCATTAATCAAACATGAAAGCATTAAAGTAAAAAGAAATAATATTTTAAACCCTTTATATTGCGTCATTTTATTTTTATTTGGTTTGTTCACGTATTGGTATATTCGTTTTCTTTATAGCAAGTTTAAGAAAGCAGAATCCGGTGAAAAAAATACCAGCCAACCGGAAAATTATTTGCACTCCACCACTGTTCTAAACGGAAAAAGCTGCTGGTAAGCTCGAGCAGCGAAACATAAAAGTAGCGACGCCCCGAAAGCCGTACCGTGTTGTTTTCAGCACGGTACGCACAATCAGAAAAAGCGTCTTGCAGTATTTTTCAGCCGTTGTGCTTTACAGCTGTGTGGGTTGCTTACGCGTCCGTTTCCGGAATAGATACGGCGAGCTTTTTCTCCCCCTTAAGCTCAATTTACATTATGGGAATTTTCGAAATGGTACTGAATAACTGATATTGCTTTCGTAATGTTTGTTATTATGGCGAGATTATGGTACTGATTTTTACTGACCGTCATATCACATATGATAATGAAGGTATTGTAAACAAACCATTATTATCAATTATACCATTAACCGAATTTTTTTCAGATAAGCACAAATCAACTGTTTTTATAAAATTTCTTATTTAAGCTTCGGAAACGAATATATCTTAGTTACCATGACTACAATAGTTTTTTATTCTATAAATTTATCTAATACTTTGACGATCGGTTCTGCGGTGGACACAGCAGATTTTTTACATCAGTATTTAATTAGTTAAATAACTGAGAACTTTTCTAATGCAGATAGAAGTTAAAGTTAAAATTGGTCTGCATAAATCCGAAATATATTAATAATTATAGATACAATTTTACGCCATATAAATAGCTAAAAAAAACAAAATTCTAGAAAAAAATAAAATCTTTATAAATTGAGACATATTGTTTTTGACAGCAAGTTTCTGTCAAAAAAGCATTTGGGTGTTTATCGAAAGAAAGGATATTTTATATTTATAGATATAAAATCTGTTTTTTTGTGCTGAGTTTATTTGTACAAAATTTACCCTATATTTTGATGTTTTCATGCGTCTTCCAGCTTTTCTAACAAATCTTATAAAATACAAAATAAATACGAAAATTTTATTTCAAACGTAGACAAAATGTAAATAAAACTTTCATTTTTAGTATCTTATATTTTTCTAGGTTAAGAAATAAACAGCTGTGCCTATAAGATCTAAACAAAATATTGAAACAATATTCCAAAAATTTTACATAAAATTTTCAGTCGTATAGTATATCAATAAATTTATAAAAAATTTTTAGATCACCTTAAAAAATAGAATAATTTTATTTAAATGATTAATTCTTTACATTTTTTTAAATTTTGATTACATTCATATATAAAATATATTTATTATAATTACAATTTAACATAAGAACAATTTTGCGATTAACATTAATTTTACAGAAAGAATCGAATAATAATAATAATAATAAAAACTACCTTATATTGTTTTTAATAAATTGTGTACACTTTTTTCCAAAAATTGAAATTTTATTTTTATTTTTAACGCCCGTCATATCACATATGATAATTGAGGTATTGTAATCATACCAAATATCAAGATTTTTGCAGATAAGCACTAATTTGGCATATAGTAACACGAATAAACTGTTTTTAGCGAGATATCCGTTTGTCGGTCTGTCTGTGGAGATGTGTAGAGCAAATTTGACTGAACGAATTGTAATAATATTTAATATTTATGCATTGTACATTAAAATAAAATGACCTTAGGCTGTAGTTCTGTACATAGTTTGAAATATATATACACACACACACAAAATATTTTTCACAAAAAGTACAGTTAATTGTAATTTTTTTAGTTTAATTGTTATTTGTTAATTAAAATTTTGGACCATTTATTTTTATTTATTATTTATTATTTCGGTAAATATGTAAAATAGAAAAACAGCAAATAATTTTATTCCTTTGTATTCTCATAATTTAATTTATTTACCAAAAAGCAACAATACGTTTAAAATTTATAATTTATAATTAATTTCAAACAGAAAGCCAAAAAAGTTGAAACAACAAAAACAGTTGAACTAAAGTAAATTTTTGTTAATTTATCATATGTAAAATTTACTTCTAAATGCAATTAAAAAAGTTAGGATCAAGTTCCGGCTAAACTGGAAGGGGCATTTTATTGTCAATATTTTATTTCAACAGCATATCGTAATTCCCATATATACCGAGATATATATATATACTGGGTGTCCCATTTTAATCCGCCACCTGCAATAACTTTAAAATCGTGCATCGGACAAAAAAATGTTTTGGATAAAAAGTAAATGGTTTCGAGGGGGACATCTGATGCAGAGACCCTTGCCCCCTCCGGATCCCCTGGGGGGCGGGAAAGGGGGGAAACTTTGAAATCTTAAATGGAACACCCTATTTTTTATTGTAGATTCTGATAGGCCATTAAAAAGTATGTAAATTTTATTTTAAGACTTTTTGTTTATCTTTGATAGATGGCGCTGCAAACAGCATTTTTTTTCTCAGTTTATCAGTTTTCAATTTGAAAAAAAAGGTGTAACTAAGTACGATATTCAAGTTCTTTTCACTTCTTTGGGAAGAGGGGGGGGCAAGGGTCACTGAATCAGATATCCCCTCGAAGCCATTAACTTAAAGTTATACCCCTTTAAACCATTAACTTAAAGTTAATGGTTTCGAGGAAGATATTTGATGCAGTGACCCTTGCCCCCTTTCTTCCCAAAGAACTGAAAAAATCTTGAATATCGTACTTAGTTACACTTTTTTTTCAAATTGAAGATTGATAAACTGAGAAAAAAAATGCTGTTTGCAGCGCCATCTATCAAAGATAAAAAAAAAGTCTTGAAATAAAATTTACATACTTTTTAATGGCCTATTAGAATCTACAATAAAAAATAGGGTGTTCCATTTAAGATTTCAAAGTTGCCCCCCTTTCCCGCCCCTCAGGGGGTCCAGAGGGGGCAAGGGTCTCTGCATTAGATGTCCCCCTCGAAACCATTTACTTTTTATCCGAAACATTTTTTTGTCCGATGCACGATTTTAAAGTTATTGCAGGTGGCGGATTAAAATGGGACACCCAGTATATTAAATGATTGTATTATTTACAATAACAGAAATGAAATACATTTTTCATTCTAATTTTTTCGAATTTTTGTGAGGGGAAAAGCAAAACAAAAGCATCCACATTAACACTCTTTCTCGTTGAATGTGTCACTGCATTTTTCAATGTATTTTTCCAAACGTCTATTTACGTACGCGTACCATTATTTGCATCCCTACAAGCATTAAAAATGTATAAATTTCATTTTTCAGATCCGTTTGTAACATGTATGTATTGCTCAATTGTGTTGAACAGATTTTGGTAAAAATTGAACTTTTCAAACGCATGGAATCGGTAAAATGCAGCTGACACATTCAATAGTGCATTTAATAGCATTTCATAAAAATAACAGTATATTTTGAAAAAGCAAATGCAATGTTGACACACTATTTCTAACAGGTTTCACATATAAAAATATAATGGTATATATAGTATATATATATATATATATATATATATATATATATATATATATATATATAATTGTGTTGAGCCCAGATATTTACGACCGAGGCAAAGCCGAGACGAAGCAATCTTGGCGAAACAAAAAAAAGCATTCTATCCCGAGTAACATACGCTACTTTTCCTTCAAGCGCTCCAAACGAAATCTAAACTGAAAATAAATAAAGATACATACTAAATAACCTTAACATTACCAACAGTTGCACAATATTATTATATTTGATTTGTGAGAATTAATGTTTCTTTAATCGAATAAGTAATTTGTAGCATTTTTTCACACATTTTTAATAGTTAAATTCAAATTCAAGAAAAAAATAAACACTGCAATTGTTACTATATAAATAATAAAATAAAATTCAGAATTTTTATTAAAATAAAAAATCTGCTGTGGCCATCACAGAGTCGACCGTCATCGTATTAAATAAATTTATGGAATAAAAAAATTTCTATAACAACAACTACTGTATTCATGCTAATTAAAATCAAAACTATTTGACTTAAATATACCACCTATTTACAGAATTACATTTCATAACAATATGAAAAATTTTAAAAAACTATTTAGCCGCGACGAAATATGTTACAAATAAAAGTTGTTAGTTATAAGTTGTTTATCAACTTTTGCTAAATAATTTTTTTTTGCAAAATATTCGTAAAATACATAAGAGGAACGTTAGTAAATTTTCATTTACGGTTGATAGATCTTAACAAAGCTTTCCGAAGCTTAAATATGAAATTTTATAACAATCCGTTCAGCCGAATTTGCTCTACATGTGTCCACAGATCGACAGAAGAACATCACGCTAAAAACAGTAGATTCGTGTTACAGTAAGCCTAATTCGTGTTTATCTGTAAAAATTTCAATATGTCATATTTGATATGATTACTATACCTCTCTTATCATATGTGATATAACGGTCGGTAAAAAATTTATTTTACTTTCGTAAAAATAATTCCCTATTGAACCTTTGCCCAGTGAAATTTTGTCCATTGGGTTTTAGCCAATCACGCAATATTTTTTATTATGTAATAAATATTTTTCATGATATTATTAAAAACCTTAAATATTATTAATTTTATCATAAAAAATAATATTTGTATTTTTATCTTAGTTTGCATGTTGTTTATAATAAAAACTTATCTTAATTTAATTCAATATTTTACGAAAAATATAAATAACATAAAAATGTTGTGGGTGTTTATTAACTTATAGAATACGATATAGACCACTTTGACATAAATACTAAGAAATAGAAATGGAAATTTTATAGTTTTTCTCCAAACGTTAGCAACACGGTTCAGAAATAAAATTATATAATTTTTGCGGACACTAACATTTTTTTTGTAAATATTTTATTAATCTTGGATAAATAATGAAACCAAAATAAAATTTTAAATTTTTTAGTAATTTGTTGTTTAGAAAGTTGGCAATACTGTAAGGCACTAAAAATCATATAATTTACATGGACACTAATAGAATATTTTGTAGAAAGTGAATAATCTCAGATAAATAGTAGAGTCAGAATTTAATTTTAAATTTTTTAGAATTTTTCTCGGAAAGTTAGCAACACTGTATTTGACTAAAAGTATATAATTTATGTGGGTGCTAGGAGAATCTTTTGCGAAAATTTGATTAAAATCGGATAAATAATGTAGACATAATGAATTTTTAAAAACTGTAGTAATTTTTCTCTTAGAAAGTTGACATCACTGGAAAACTTGAGAACTAAATAAGCCTATCTTGAGGAGGAGTTGCTATCACAAAATTTTGACTGATGATTGAATAAGTGGAGCACACATAACCCTCATAAACTAAGTTCGGATTCGTCATCTAGAAGTTATATGATGGATTTCAATATAAATTTTCTAATTTTGGAAAGTGTTACAGACACCGTATCGAACACTACACCACTTTTCCTTGCAGTCAAAATGGTAAAAATCAAATTCTTATTTAAAATTTTATAATAAAATCTGTCATCTTATTAAAGTTGTAAAAATTTTTTACGCACAAATGCCAATCAAAACAATTTCAGATAATTAAAAATTAACTCTTTTTTGCTAACAATAAAGAATAAATTAGAAATTGTCAGTACCATTAAACTTTTAATGACCAAAAAATTATTAATTTTTTTTTGATGAGTTTATATAAAATACAATTCAGGTTAAATTACTGAAATTTTAATGTAAATTTTTATTTAAATTATTTGAAATGTTTCATTTGTTAAAAATTGAAAAAATATTTTATAAAACATTAATTTTAATTCGTAGATAAGTAAAGTTCAACATTATTTGATTTATAAACTAGTACGAAATATTGTATATATATATATATATATATATATATATATATATATATATATATATATATTTTAATATACATATGTAGAAATACTTACAAAACACTGACTTAATTCCTGTTGATGTAGAAAATATTTGGAAACGTATTTCTGACATTTCTTTCTCATTTACGGCAATGAATAATTTATTTATTTCACTTAATACACCTTCACTTTTGGAAATTAAATCAATCAATGTTGTCTGATTTCAACCAGCGTATAAATTATAGTCGTAAATTATTTATTAGACTTCAGTTTTTATTGATTAAGTTCGGTTAGACATTAAGCTACAAGTAATGCTTAAAAATTTATCAGATTTCTTTGAGGGTTAATCTAAAACAGAGATTTACTGTTACATAGATGTAATTTACTTGTGGTTATTTTTGGAGGTTATTGTACTTTTTTCTGATATATCGTTATTGTTAGCCTAGTTTCCTGTAAGTTTTATTTTATAGATTACGATAACATTGCAAACAGAAAATATTTTTTTATTTCTTATAAAATAATAGTTTCAACATAGTAAAAAATATTTCAAAACATTATATTATATAATAAAAAAACTTTAATTAAAGTTCTGTTCAATTTTATATTAAAATTAAAACAAACTTCAAACGACAGTTATTTCATTTTAGTAACAATTTATTTTGTATAACAATAAAATTATATAAATTTTGCGAATACTAAAAAGAATATATTGTAAAAATTTGACTAATTTTGATAAATAATGTAGCCATAATGAATCTTTTAAAAATTTAAAAATTTTTTCTTAATATTTTGTGAAAATTTAATTAAAATCGGTTAAATATTCTAGCCATAATAATTTTTAAAAATTGTAGTAACACTGGAAAAAATAAATCTACATGTCCATTTTGGGCATTAAGTAAACGTACCCTGTAGTAGTTACGAAATGAAATAACTCGAAATAACCTTCCTAACAAACTGTTAAAGTTTAGTACACTTGTTACAAGATACCTCGTATATAGAAAGCTAAATAGAACTCTTGAAAATAATAATAAATAATTTGAAATATACAAAAAATAGTGATTTAATCTAGATGAGAATGTTTAATCTAAAAGGGATTGTAAATACAATTTATTGTTCTTCATTAATACTCAATTCACTATAAGAATCTTTTGTAAAAATTTGATCAAAATCAGATAAATAATGTAGCCAAAATGAATTTCAAATACTTTAGTAATTTTTTCTCGGAAAATTGGCGTCATTAAAAAAAATAAAACCATATGATCCACATTGGACACTAAATAAACCAATCATGCAAATTTTATCAAAATCGATTGAAACATCTAGGAGTTGCAATCACAAAATTTTGATTGACGACCGAGCGAGCTGACGTCGCATTCATAATTTTACATAAAAAAATCACCGTTTTACTTAAACATAATTAATTATGTTATGATTAGCGTTTGGTTTGTTTTGTAATACAAGTAAATATTTGTTTTTTCGGTATATTTATTTTTTGTATCAGATTGATAATAACACATTATATCACTTAAGTGACAATTCAAATATTGTGGAATTAATGTGTTGTTTGTAGACAAACAATAAAAAATCTACTCTGGGACACCACAAAACCGGCCGTCATTGTATTAAATAAATTTATGAAATAGAAAAATTTGTATAACAACTACTGCAGTCATGGTAACTAAAAACAAAACTGTCTTCACATAAATATGCCAATTATTTACAGAATTATACCATATATCATAAAAATATAAAAAATTATTTAACCGTATCGAAAAATATTACAAATAAAAGTTGTTAACTATAACTTTTGTTGAATAACTTTTTTTAAAATATATCTGTGTTGCGAAATATTAGTGTGAAATTGTGAAATATTAAAGTGATATCAGTAAATTATTACTTTCTGTTGGCAGATCTTTACCAAAAGTTCATCAAATTGAAATATTTACTTTCGAAGCTTAAATATGAAACGCTAAAAACAGTTGATTCGTTTTACTATAAACCTAATTCGTGCTTATCTGTAAAAATCTCGATATATCAAACTTGGTATGATTACAATATCTCCTTTATCATATGTGATATGACGGTGGGATTTATATTTCTACATAGGTAATAATTTTATTATATTTCTTTTAAATTAGTGATTCTATTTTAAATTTTTTTTCTGGTTTTAATCAAACTTATTTCTTTTATATACCTAATACGCTTTTCAAAAAATACAAAATTAAATTTTATTTTCAAACGTCATTTTAACTTTTGTAATTTATGCTGTCAATCACAGTTTAACAAGTTAGAATTTTTACATTCAGTTTTCTTTTTGTTGAAATATACAAAAAATTAATTAACTTATTATTTTATTTTTTTAATTAAAAATTTCTACAAGTGACACGAAATATAAAAAGTTAATATATAACATAAATTTACAGTAAAAAAATACAACATACTATTTGTACCATTATTCAGTTTCCGCTGTCATTGTTGTATCCAGAAAATTACAAAATTTTATCGTAAAATTATGTACATACAAGTAATTTAACGTTATACAGTGGCGTACACAAGGGGTAATTAGGTTGATAAATCCACATGTAAAAATTCTAAAATACTAAATCAATAAAATACGAACTTTTTAAATAATTTACTATAAAAATTTCCTGTACCAGAATCGACTAATAGCGTGTATGAACAAATATTGATTAAAAAAAATACAAGAAAATTTACAACGACCCCATTTAATAAATATTTTGAACACATATTTTTAAATTGAAACTGCTTTAGGTTCAAGTTCTGTATTAAAATTTATTTATAATCAACATTTCGACGAAACTCAACGCTTGTCTCAGGCAAAATACTGATACAAATGATCCTACAGTAAATAACAGAACATAGAAACAAGTTACCAGGTAACAAATAAGTGATTAGAATATAAAATTTTATAGATTATTAATTAATGAAAGCCAAATTTTATTTAACTCAATACCTTCACAGTAATTAATTGTTACCTAGTAACTTGTTTCTATGTTCTGTTATTTACGGTAATGCCATTTGTATCAGTTGAGCGTTGAGTTTCGTCGAAACGTTAATTATAAATAAATTTTAATACAGAACTTGAACTTAAAGCAGTTTTAATTTATATAATTAGTTCTGAAAGATTTTTTAGTACATATATTTAAATTAATATTAAAGTAAATTGTTTCTATATACAGGGTGATTCAGGACTAGTGTAACAAACTTTAACAGCTTATTCCTTTTCATTTTGAGCCAAAAATGTCATATGAACATAGGTCCTATTCCTTCTAGTTACCAAAATACAAGAGGTTGAAGTTCTATAAATAACACGAAATTTTCTAATTTTTGTAATCAAGATACTTTCGGAAAACAAGAGTTTTATTGTCTTAATTAAAAATTGTTATACTTTTGATTGTATTTTTGTTTCATAATGGATGGTTATAGTACTGCTGCATATGCAGATATGATTTTTATTTATGGATTATGTAATGTAATGACAAATAAAGTATGACTTTTCAATAAAACTCTTGTTTTCAGAAAGTATCTTAATTACAAAAATTAGAAAATTTTGTGTTATTTATAGAACTTCAACCTCTTGTATTTTGGTAACTAGAAGGAATAGGACCTATGTTCATATGACATTTTTGGCTCAAAATGACCTCAGGAATAAGCTGTTAAAGTTTGTTACACTAGTCCTGAATCACCCTGTATACTGAATGAAAAAACATTTTACGAATAACCACTCACTAGTTGACTGGTTAAAATCATCATGTTACCTCTTTTAGGCTGTACAACCATTACTATCTATATTTACTTACCAGTCAGCTGACTGGTTATTTACGTAATACGGCTTATATATTCCAAATATCACGTTTACATGCAACATAACAATTGATTTAACTTCATGATCGCTAAAACGAGACACAAGTCACATACAAACATTGAGATTAAATCTCAATACTGATTAAAATTCATCTAACCGATTCGGCAAATACAGCTATACGTGATGTGTTTAAAAAGTAATTAATTCTCTTTGTGATCGGTTTCTGGTTGTGTGTTAGCCAGCTTTTTTTGATATCTAATTGATTGCTGAAAAAACAAAACCAATGTATTAAACGCTCGAACCGATTTTTTCCTCTCTGTGGTTTAATTCTAGTAGAAACACATGAGCGATAAGAAATTTGCGGATGGATGAGTTGTGCTTCAGTGAACTAAATAACGAATTTAGGTTAGAATTAAATTTAGCAGAAATTACAAGATTTTTATAGGTTAGATTTTATGTGTTTAAAAGATAATTTTTATTATTTTTTTTATATATTTTAATAGAGCTAATTCTTTCCAAAGTACATTTAAAATTTTATTATGTTTCGTATAAAAATGTATTCAGTATTATCGCCATTAAAATCAAAGTTGCCTAAGTTTAATTTTTTTTTTTAAAAAGTCAATAAAACAAATTTATTTAATTATTTAGTAGTAAAATCAGGGAGGATCTGAGTAAAATGTTTCTGCTTTAACATGAAACATATTTTATCAAAATTGGTTAATTGATATATAGATATTATTTAACAAGCCAATCTTCAATTTAACATGATAAAAAATCTTTCAGAACTTATTATATTAAAATTAAACTGCTTTAGATTAAAGTTCTGTATTTAAAATCGATGTTTCGACAAAACTCAACATCCGTTTTCATCAGGATAAATGATACAAATGACATTATAGTAAGTAACAGAACATAGAAACAAGTTACTAGGTAACAAATGAGTAACTTGGTTTATACATTTTATAGATTTTGATAAATTTTAATAGTAATTACTAGACCAATCAATATTAGCAGTAGATTAATGAGAGAAGCAATAAAAATTTATAAAGAAAAGAATAACATCAATCACTGTAAAAGCACTTGAGTTAAATAAAATTTGGCTTGCATTAATTAAATTTGTATATTTTATGATCTAGTTACATATTTGTTACCTAGTAGCTTGTTTTTATGTTTTATTATTTACTGTAACTTTATTTATATCGTTTATCCTGCTGAAGACGAACGTTGAGTTTTGTCAAAATGTCAATTTTAAATAACAGAATTTTAACCTAAAACAGTTTCATTTAAATCTTCAATTGTTTTAACCTATATAAATACCATTTTCCTATCACTACTAATAAAAGAGTTTCTCATGAAGAAACAAGAAGAATAAGTCATTCTTTCATTAAATTTTAAAATATAATTAAAATCGATCGGTATCTTTTAAAAAATTGAAAGAATTAGACACGAATGACTGAAACTATATTGTTAATTAAATTCTGATTTCATTTGTAGCATTGCATACATTTAAACTTAGATAATTTGTATAGTTAGCCCAACGCAATGAAATTTATTCTGTCAAGGTCAACCATGCATTATTTACCCGCTAGGGTAATAAGTTATACATGTTTTAGCAACACATCCGGGAATAATGAGTTGGCAACGACTATTCACTGTTTTGGGTTGTTACCTAACATACTTCTCGCAAACGTAAATAATATAATTTCAAAGTCTAATAATTAATATTTACCATATTTTATTTATATTAATTTAGTGTTCTTGTTGTAATGTAATATGTATATAAAAATATAAATAGGATTTGTCGTGACAGATAACAATAGTTAAAGATAATTTTTTTTGGGATTAAAAACAGTCTGTTAGGGCTTCTGAAAAATGAAACTCAATTGAAATATTATTCAAGTTTCTTGTAGATAAATTAGTTTTAATATATATTTTCTATTTTACAAATAAAAATATTACGTTGTTATTATTTGTTTGTGTCGCAAGATTTAAATAAAATTGAACAAATAAATAAAATGGATTGTAGCGAATATAGGATAATAAATCACTTTTAAAAATATGTATTGTCCACAAACGGGAACGAATCGTGACAGCATTGCAAAAATGATATGAAATCTAACATATTTTTCACAATTTTTTTTTTTCGCGCTGTGACAACAAATTCATTCAAAATTACAATTCAATGGTTTATGCACGCTGTAAACTTATGCTGTAAATTATTTGCGCAAAAACAGAAAATATGTTAATGAAATTCACACATGTAATACTCGGCAAGAGACTAATTTGCATATTTCACTAACAAATAAAACAAAAACATGTTTGTCTATTTATAATAAATAACCATTCGATAATTTACCAAATGCTATTAAATGTTCTTTCTCAGTTAGAGAATTTACATATAAATTAAGAAACTTTTTGTAAATATATTACATAATTATACCACTTTGTTTAAATATATATATATATATATATATATATATATATATATATATATGTATATATATATATATATATATATATATATGTATATATATATATATATATATATATATATGTATATATATATATATATATGTATATATATATATATATATATATATTTAATAGTTGAATAATTACACATCGAAATTAATTAGAAAATTAAATTAAAAATTGTCAACTGCCTCAACTATTAAATATTAACAATACCCTGCTGACAGGCAATATATATATTCTAAAATTATATATATATATATATATATATATATATATATATATATATACCGGGTGTCTACTTTTTTTTTGTTACATAGGGAATACAATGCTAAAATTTTCATTTGGTGATAAATTTTCCCCTAATTATTATAGAACAAAAGTACAAATACAAAAGTTGTTTAGAATTCAAAAATGCATCAAATGATGCCAAATTTATCAATATAGGATGTTCCGATCAAGAATTAGAAGCAAATTAAAATTTCCATTTTTGCGCTCTTTACATCAAAGTGCCATGGAAATTAAACAAATAATTTCATTTCTTCTGGAGTTTGAGTTTGACAGATCGTATTTATTTTATTATTACGTTCTGTATTATTATCATTATTATTGAAAATAATGAATAAACTTAAGGTAAATGAAAAAGTTCAGTGCGTAAAATGGTATTTTACTGGAAATTCGATACGACGAGTAAGAGATTTATTCAGCGCTTTCTTTGAAAACCGTCCCATACCTTCCGCTATGACTATTCGTAGGATAATTAAACAATTCGAAGAAACTGGAAGTGTGTTAAAACGTTGTAAAAATTGTAGAAAAATCAACGCAGAAGATCAGGAGGAGAATTTAAATCAAAATGCAATTAAAGAAAATACATTGAATATACTTTTGTGTGTAACGGAAAACCCAAATGTTAGTGTGCGTCAACTTGGTGCTGAATTAAATTTGCATCCTTCAACAATACATAAGGTACTAAAAAATGAAAAATATCATTCTTATAAATATTCCACGCACCAAGAGATATTTGAAGCGGATAAAATGGCTAGAAGCGAATTTAGTAACATTATTATGGAAAAATCTAATTTAGACAGAAACTTCTTGAAATCTATTTGTTTTACTGACGAGTCTACGTTTACTTTACACGGCGAACCTAATACACAAAACTTTAGAATATGGAGCCAAACAAATCCTCATTTAATGGTAGCAACACGTACCCAATATCCAGAAAAAGTTAATGTATGGGCTGGAATTTTTGGCAGGTGTATAATTGGGCCATTTTTTATTGAAAATAATTTAAACAACGAAAAATATTTGGATATGTTGCAAAATCATATTGGTCCGCAGTTAGAAGAGTGTGCAACTCAAGATAATGTTGTCTGGTATCAACAAGACGGATGTCCGGCACATTACAGCTGCAACATTAAATTATATTTGGATCAATGTTTTCCAAATTCATGGATTGGTAGAGGTGGTCCAATTAATTGGCCAGCTAGATCGCCCGATTTAGCACCGTGCGATTTCTTTTTATGGCCATATTTGAAGGAGAAAATTTATAAACGACATATCAAAAATCTTGTTGATTTGAAAAATGCCATTGTTGAAGAGTGCAATAATATAACACAAACACAATTAAGCTCTGTACGTCACGAATTTTATAACAGATTAGGTTATTGTTTGGCAGTTAATGGCGATTTATTTGAACATTTAATTTAAATTGTTAGTTTCGTTTTTGTTCTCCTATATCTTGTATTCATGAATTTTTCTGTTTTATAGGTATATTGAATATTGTAATAAATAAAGAAAGTTTTACGGAGTTCAGCTATTTACTATTTATTAAACTCTTATCCGACGTTTCACTGCACAACTTACAGCATCCTCAGGGATAAGTTTAAATTATTATAATAAATATATTAGGCATAATGCCAGTCATCTAATTCAAATGTATTGTTTTTATAACTTGAAGTTAATAAATAAATTAAACAATTACTTAAAATTATAATGGAGACATTCACAATTTAAAACCACAGCTAGTACGTAGTGTACAGCCGAGTAAAATACCCTTTCATTGTAATAAATAATAAATACTTAATACTTTTTATACTTAATAGCTTTTCATTTACATTAAGTTTATTCATTATTTTCAATAATAATAATAATAATAATAATAATAATAATACAGAACGTAACAATAAAATAAATACGATCTGTCAAACTCAAACTCCAGAAGAAATGAAATTATTTGTTTAATTTCCGTGGCACTTTGATGTAAAGAGCGCAAAAATGGAAATTTTAATTTGCTTCTAATTCTTGATCAGAACATCCTATATTGATAAATTTGGCATCATTTGATGCATTTTTGAATTCTAAACAACTTTTGTATTTGTACTTTTGTTCTATAATAATTAGGGGAAAATTTATCACCAAATGAAAATTTTAGCATTGTATTCCCTATGTAACAAAAAAAAAGTAGACACCCGGTATATATATTAGTTTTAGTGACTGGAAATATTTATATTATTAGTTTCGTGGGATTTTCAGTCAAAAATAAAAACAACTCAATTCAAAGTGCAAGCTTTCGGAAAATTTTTATTTCCTTCATCAGGCAAATGGCAGAGTTAAAATTATAAAAATAAATACATGACATAAATATGAGAAGTACAAAGAAATAATAAAATGCTATGGTAACATAATAATTTGTTAAAAGTAAATATAAACAGATATGCCTTGGATACAACCCAACATCAAAATATAAACATAAAGATGAAAAACCAATGTATAAGTTTAAACTTTTAGGTAATACCCGTTGGTATTATATTATTTATTGAAATTAAGTAATCATATATTATACTTAAATTATGTATGTCAGAACGCTTGTTTATACACTTGCTTTGTTTTTTTATATAAATCATTTCTAATAATGATCTTTTCAAATCATTAGATTCAGTGCACAAAACAAACATTTTTAAAATCAAATCTATGATCATTATTATGTGCATGGATTGACAAAGCTGTTGCATTCGGTTTTAAACGACAATCAGACTTATGTTGTGTGATGCGATCTTGTAACCAACGTTTAGTATTACTAATATATACACCTTCACAATCGTTACATGGAATATTATATATAACATTTGATTTTCTGTGTAACGGAATATTGTCTCTTAATTTGCTAAAAATAGATCTTAGAGCAACAATGTTTTTCTTAATAATTCTCGTATTATCAGACTTCAAAGTGTTTATCTAATTATTGGTTATATTAGATATATTGCCTAATATATCTAATATAACCAATAATTTGAATATTATATATAACATTTGATTTTCTGTGTAACGGAATATTGTCTTTTAATTTGCTAAAAATAGATCTTACATTGCTTAATATATCTAATATAACCAATAATTTGATAAACACTTTGAAATCTGATAATATGAGAATTATTAAGAAAAACATTGTTGCTCTAAGATCTATTTTTAGCAAATTAAAAGACAATATTCCGTTACACAGAAAATCAAATGTTATATATAATATTCCATGTAACGATTGTGAAAGTGTATATATTGGTAATACTAAACGTTGGTTACAAGATCGCATCACACAACATAAGTCTGATTGTCGTTTAAAACCGAATGCAACAGCTTTGTCAATCCATGCACATAATAATGATCATAGATTTGATTTTAAACTGAATCTAATGATTTGAAAAGATCATTATTAGAAATGATTTATATAAAAAAACAAAGCAAGTGTATAAACAAGCGTTCTGACATACATAATTTAAGTATAATATATGATTACTTAATTTCAATAAATAATATAATACCAACGGGTATTACCTTAAAGTTTAAACTTATACATTTATTTTTCATCTTTATGTTTATATTTTGATGTTGGGTTGTATCCAATGCATATCTGTTTATATTTACTTTTAACAACTTATTATGTTACCATAGCATTTTATTGTTTCTTTGTACTTGTCATATTTATGTCATGTATTTATTTTTATAATTTTAACTCTGCCATTTGCCTGATGAAGGAAATAAAATTTTTCCGAAAGCTTGCACTTTGAATTGAGTTGTTTTTATTTTTGACTGAAAATCCCACGAAACTAATAATATATATATATATATATATATATATATATATATATATATATATATATATATATATATATATATATATATATACTGGGTGTCCCATTTTAATCCGCCACCTGCAATAACTTTAAAATCGTGCATCGGACAAAAAAATGTTTCGGATAAAAAGTAAATGGTTTTGAGGGGGACATATGATGCAGAGACCCTTGCCCCCTCTGGACCCCCTGAGGGGCGGGAAAGGGGGGCAACTTTAAAATCTTAAATGGAACACCCTATTTTTTATTGTAGATTCTGATAGGCCATTAAAAAGTATGTAAATTTTATTTTAAGACTTTTTTTTATCTTTGATAGATGGCGCTGCAAACAGCATTTTTTTTCTCAGTTTATTAATCTTCAATTTGAAAAAAAAAAGTGTAACTAAGTACGATATTCAAGATTTTTTTCAGTTCTTTGGGAAGAGGGGGGGCAAGGGTCACTGCATCAAATATCTTCCTCGAAACCATTAACTTTAAGTTAATGGTTTCGAGGGGTATAACTTTAAGTTAATGGCTTCGAGGGGATATCTGATTCAGTGACCCTTGCCCCCCCCCCTCTTCCCAAAGAACTGAAAAGAACTTGAATATCGTACTTAGTTACACCTTTTTTTTCAAATTAAAAACTGATAAACTGAGAAAAAAAAATGCTGTTTGCAGCGCCATCTATCAAAGATAAACAAAAAGGCTTAAAATAAAATTTACGTACTTTTTAATGGCCTATCAGAATCTACAATAAAAAATAGGGTGTTCCATTTAAGATTTCAAAGTTGCCCCCCTTTCCCGCCCCCCACGGGGTTTGGAGGGAGCAAGGGTCTCTGCATCAGATGTCCCCCTCGAAACCATTTACTTTTTATCCGAAACATTTTTTTGTCCGATGCACGATTTTAAAGTTATTGCAGGTGGCGGATTAAAATGGGACACCCAGTATATATATATTTAATTGTTTATATCTTTTATTATTATTATGGCTTAATGTTATTTAAATAAATATTATTATTATTATTCGACATTTCTACATTTAAATAAAATTTGGTTTTCATTACTTAAAAATTTATAAAAATTTTATGATTTAATTACTTATTTGTTATCTAATAACTTGTTTCTATGTTCGGTTATTTACTATAAATGTTATTTGCATAAATTTTCTTACTGAAGACGGACGTTGAGTTCGTCGAAACATCGATTATTAATAAATATTAATACAGAACAGCCATTTTGTTTTATTTATATTTCTTTATTTTAAATAAAAGTATTTAGAGTAAATATACAGTTTTTTATTTTAAAAACATATTTGTTTGTAATTAATAAATATCTTTAAACCAAATAGATATTTATTTGACACTATTAAAAAAAAAATTTTAATTAAATGATCCTTTTTCTCTCCGTGCAAAGCGAAATTTATCAAATTATCCTTAATACTACCGATTCCTTAACCCGTAACGTATCCAATTAGAATGATCAGAAGGAATACGAAATAACCAATTAATTTCTTTACAGCGTTCTCTCCCGTAAATTAATTATTTATGATTAATTATTTTGTTTGTGGGTTTGTTTGTGACATCATTTGCTGTAAACAAACCGACAGTCATATATTCATTGTATCAAATTTTAAATGGTTACTCTCGTTTTTTTTTTGTTTGTTTTTTTGTTATTGTCTTGGCAAACAAGTAATATTAATGAGAAATTAAGATGTATTGATCGTGTAAAATTAGGTTAAAATAACGATTGAATGGTCACTGACATGAAGTAAACAAAAACTTTACGGTAGCGTAAATTATAGTTAAAATACATAATCCTTTTGATAGATGGAGGTTGAAGATTTGTTGCTATATAAAGTACTTGTCCCAGTTTCCTCGATTTTACTTTGAATTATATCAGAACGTAGATATAAATAGAATTATGTTAAAATAAAACGGTTTTAGGTTCTACTTGTTCTGTATTAATATTTATTAATAATCGATATTTCGATGAACTCAACGTACGTCTTCATGAGAACGTGTAAACAAGTTACTAGTTAATTAAATAAGTAACTAGATCATGAAATTTATAAATTTTTAATTAAAGAAAACCAAATTTTATTTAAATCAGTTCCTACACATTGATTGATGTTATCTTTTTAAAAAAAATTTTTAAATAAATATTGACAACATAAACGTACAAGTAACGTTATAAATTATCCCTTTCCTCAGATTAAGTATACACTATAAACTGCGTTATGACATAACCTGTCTTATATTAAGTTACTTTGGCTTATACACTATAAAAAATGTCTGTGAATTTACGTATTTTTTCATAGTAAAAAATTATATTCCTATAATTTTTCTTGTAATGCAAATTTACCTCATTTATTTTATAAATTTCATAAAACTATTATGGAATTAAAATATTACATAAAATAAAATAGCAGATATTTACATTTTTTTTTGTATATTTTCACAAAAGTTTATGTTTATGTTGTGCTGCATCAGATAATATTATGTATTTTTACCACGCTTATATTAGCTCACTCTGTTGTTACGTGTTGTCACCGTCAAATATTATAACTAATTTTTAGACCACTTTCTATCATCTGATCTTACTGAAATTTTGCATGTAGTTTTATTCCAGGAGACAACACAATATTTTAACAAAAAAAAAAACTTGACATTTACAACCGATTACAAAACATGACAAGACGACAAGACTAAAAAGCAGAAAATAAAATATATAAAAAAACTTTCTAAAAACCACATTTATATTTAAATGTACTAAAAAGAAGAAAATAAATTTTTTCCTGGTTATCCAAATTTTTTAAAAAGAAATGAAAGCGTGGAGCGCTTAATCATCATTGCGAAATATATAGATTCCTGGCGCTCCACGCTTTCATTTCTTTCTAAAAATTTTGGATAACCAGGAAAAAATTTATTTTCCTCTATTTAGTGCAATTAAATATAAGCGTGCATTTAAAATTTTTTTTTTATATAATTTATTCCATATTACTTATAATTATAATTATAATAGCATTTTTACAGAATACTTTTAATAATAGTACAGATAATATTCAGTAAGTAATATTACAACTTCTATAGAATTTCATTTTATATAAAATTACACAATATGACAAGGCATTTGTTACTCTTGGCTTTTTATAGAAAAATTACATCATTTTTTTTATAGTGTATAAAAAAATTATAAATAATAATAAAAAATACTCCATTCACAGTACTTTTGCAAAAAAAAATCTAAGAATCCTAGAAAAATTTCAAATTACAATTCCCTTTTGCAATAACGCCAAATACGCAGTATACGTTGCAGTAAATTGCATTTTCTTAGTAAAACGATGGTGACACTTACCTGCGGTATACAGAATGCCAATGAAGTCGCCCAAGCCAGCCAGACCATCACCTTTGATCGTCTTGATGTCCACGAGCAGTATGTCAAAGGATAGCAAATCGCCTGATGTCTATCAATAGCCGTTGCCATCAATATATACGAACTGAGATACGGTCCCAATGTTTGGCAGTATTTCACGATTTTACACAGTAAAAATCCACCGTTAAACCGATAGGTAATGTCCCATCCCAACTGGGGCAATATATTCAAAAATGCCGTCACTAAATCGGCAATACTTAGATGCAGAATAAAAAAGTACATACGCGATAATTTCTTACGGCCCGCATACCGTTTCCGAGTCCATAGCGCGAGCAAAACGGTCGCGTTACCGATTACCGTTACGACAAACATCACCGCTAACGTGGCAATTTCGACTTTGGCCAGCGCTTCATCACGCTCAAAGTCTTCGGGCTGTAGGGTTGAGGTATTTGTAAATGTTGTACCGGGGATGCTAGCTAGCGATGTTCCTGAGATGTTGATATATTCGTCCGAAGACGACAGCTCGTGATAGGTGTTGTTTATCATGGTGATTGAACCGTTTTTCTATGCAGATTAAGGGGATGGGTGTCTCAACGTAAGCCAAAGACCCATCCCGGTGTGGTGACTACATCCTGAAACCAATTAAAATATCAACGATTTAGTAACGATGTTTTTATATTAATTTATTTTTACAAGCGTATCGAAATGGTCATATTATGCTACCGTATTTTCAATGTCAAACAAAGTTATTATGATATTTTATGATATTTCAGTCAAAGAGTAAGTAGAAATGTATAATATACATACATACACAATCAGACCATGCACTCAAAAGGGTGTGGCATAAACTCTTTCCACTATCCCGAAATCATATAAATCATTTTATTTATTTACATTTTTAATAAATATAACAATAAATGTGTTTTTATTCAATTTCGTATTTCATAATTTTCGAAATTTTTTTAACTATTTTTATTCATTCATATATAGATACAAAATTACGCTATGTACCCAAGAAGGGTGTGGCACAAACTATTTCCTGTTTCCTCCGAACATCCCTATCCAGACAAGCAACTTTAGCTTCATCCACATTCATAATATCTCTCATGCATGCTCTTCTATTTATACCTCTTGGAAACTTTCGCTCACACAAGCCACTCAAACGTATAACTTCAAAACCATTCATATAAATTCTTTTAACCAAACATAGTTCAGACATTCGCTCAAAATGACCGAATCATCATTTGCAATAACATTTGTTTTGATATTTAACAAACTTAATTTATATTTCTAAAAATTAATTAAACTGTATTCTTATAAAAGTGCTAAATGAAAAATTGCATTTAAAATGATCTAATTATATATACTAATTATTATTAATGATATTCTCATAGTTAAATGTGATTTCTTTTAATTATAATTTCGCAATTTGTGAACATATTAAATTAATGACACAAACTTTGCAGATGATTTCATTAAGAAAATTAATAAGTTTGTTTTAAATCGAGTTAAATAAGTTACAAAACTTACGACAAGTTTTATAATTAGAATTTCACAGTTTCACAGTGTGACAAAAATATAGTTTTGTGGAAAACAAACACAAAATACTATCTCCGCAATAGTATCCAATTGATAAAATTAAAACCATTTGCAGATACAAAATAAAACAAAAATTTGTTATTTATTTCTATATAAAATTTGAAATACGCCAAAAACAATTAAACTAAAATAAAATGCTATAATGTATCATACATAAAATTTACTTCTAAATTAAATAATGAAATAAAAAACAGGATATTTTATTTAAAACAAAAAAGTTAGGATTGATTTTCGGTTAGATCGGAAGTGAAATTTTATTACCAATATTTTACTTGAACTGATGATATGTACCAAATTTTGTAACAAAATATTATATAGTTTTTAAAATACGGTTAGCGTAATTTCGTCCTGCAGAAACCTGACAAATAAATAAACTACATCGTCTTAGCTTTGAAATAAAAAAAAAAACAAAATCTTGTTTAAGACAACTGAAATTTATGTATGTGACATTTGCCATTTTATTTTTATATTACTATTTTCGTCGGAGTGGAAATGCAACAAAAAGAAAAAAATTCTCGTTCACCCAATATGAATGAAACATTGCCATCGACATCATCTACATTTGTTACGGATAATGCGTTAGAAAATAAAAGTAAGTTCCATTAAATATGAATTTTCACAGTGTGTTTATCTACATTGAGGAAAATTTGCTTCAGATCTAAGCATTTTATTTTTAACATAACTTTTAATCTGTAAACGTATGTTTTTCTAATGAAAATTAAAATATTAATATATATTAATATATTAAAATAAATAATATTAATAAATAAAATATATATATATATATATATATATATATAAATAAATATATATTAATAATAAAAAAAAATAATAATGGTAACAATTTTCAGTTTTATATAAAATTGGTTAATATTTTAGTTTAAAAATAACACTAAATTTAAATTAAAAATTATTGATAATTTTACAATTGTATTTATTTTATTTATTTTTGTTGTCTTTGGCTGACTTAAACATTTTCTCAATGTAGTTGCACATTTACACATTTTTTGATTATTTGTCGAAATTGTCGAAACACATTGATGTCATAAAAATGTATCTGTATGATAATTTTTTGCTTCTGTTTTTGATCAAATATGAATAGTTTTTCTATTTTTGATAATTTTCATTATATTTTGTATTATAAAATTTAAATAAACTATTATAAAGTCCTTAATAAATAATTTTAAGTAAACGTCAAAAGCACTTTTGGCAAAAATCACTTTTATAAATGAGGTGAGAATAAGTGTTTTAGCATGCAATACACAGTTAAGAATATATATAATAAAGCCAAAGTTAGAATTCCAAACTTTTAAAATAAATTTAATAAATATATTATTATAAGTAATAAGAATGTATATTTAATTTTATAATAAAATGCAAGAATTAAAGAATAATTTTTTGGTATTTTATACAAATATGAGTAATGTCAATTATTACATATTTGTTTGATATGTGCTTGTATTTTATGTAATATTAAACATATATGATCTGTTCAAAAAATTCCGAATCTTTAAATTAATGCTCCAACATAAAAGTAAGCGAGATTCTGCTAGTTATTTTGTGTTAACGTATTTCAAAATAAATTGTAATATTATTTGAGTAGTATTTAATAAATAAATATAAAATATATTTCATTATAATATTAAAAAAAAAAAGAAATATCAAGATATACAATGAAGAATCAACTATAAGAATGTGGTTTTATGCAATACAAATATTTTGGAATCTTTAAAAATATACAACTGCTTGAAGAAGATTTAAAGTCTAAAATATGGAAGGATGAAATTATGAGCAAGAAAATACAAGAAGAATGTTCAAGAATCAGAAAGTTTAATTTAATAAGTGTCAGAATTAAGGGGAAAAATATATATAAACGCCAAAAAAAGGTGATTTTTCAACAATTTTTTTAAATCTTAACCAAATCGTACAAAATAAAACTGTTTGTTCCATGTAATTATATATATATATTTTCAGCTATAAATACGATTTTTTTTATTTTAATTATTTTAATATACATTGTATCTATTAATTGATTCGTACGAATTATGTCTTAAACTAACATTAATAACTGATAGAATGTTTGAGTTAAAATTTTATCACAGTTAAATATTTATAGTAAACAACGTTTAAATTGAAACTGATTGTGAAATGAAGCAATCGGGTTTAGAAAACTAGCAGAACCTCGCATATTGTTAGTTGGAGCATTTATAAAGTTCGGTAATTTTTTGAACACTCATTCTTATATTACTTTTGTCATATGTTACGATTTAATATAAAACGAGAGATATAGAAATATTTGAAATATGTTTACTTATTGTTCTTTAAAAGTTAAAAGTAGCAATTTATATTTGATGTCAATAAATATCTGCTATAAAATTTCATTCATATTTATTGAAATATTCAGAAATTTAATTAAGACATTCCACAAAGTATTAAAATAATAAACGCAATTTACAAATTAATATTCGTATCTAAAACTTTCAAATGTTTCAGCCGGATGGAAAAAAGCAATTCTCGATTTAATCAACGCGTTAATTACTTTATTAATCTTTTATTTAAAATCTATTATGTATGGACTCTGTATTCAATGTGTCAATATATGTTCTAATTTTCGTAAGTCTAAAATAATTAACATTGTGAAAAATCTTTCAGAACTCGTTATATAAAATAAAAAGGCTTTAGGTTTAAGTTCTGTATTAATATATTATTGACGTACTCTATGTACTCAACGTCCGTCTTCATCAAGAAGAAATGATACAAATGACATTTAGAATAAATAAATAGGAATAGAAACAAGTTACTAGATAACAAAATAAGTAACTAGACCATAAAATTTATAAATTTTTAAGCCAAATTTTATTTAAATTACTTTCTTTACACTGATTGATGTTAGTTTTTTCTGTATAAATTTCTATTGCTTCTCTTATCAATCTGCTGTTAATATTGATTGGTCTTGCAATTATTACAGTATCTTTGAATTTTACATTATGAAGATATTCTAACGCATGTTGAATGGTTTAGATCTCTCATGTATTGTCAATCTAGTAAAAACAATTTATTAAATTTATATAATCTACTTATTTTATTACCTAGTAACTTGTTTCTATGTTCTGTTATATGCTATAAATGTTATTTGTATCAGTTTTCCTAATAAAAACGTACGTTGAGTTCGTTGTAAAGTTGATTAATAATAAATATTAACGGAACTTAAACCTAAAGCCGTTTTATTTTAAAATAAACGAACTTTATCCTATGACGTACAAACTTTTCTATTTGTGAAAATTTTTAAAAATTTACCACACGTACTCGTTACGTGTGAAACAAATTGACACTATTGATTTTAGTTTTAAAAACGAATTCAATTTGTGTTTATTTCGTCGTCTCACTTGAAAATAAATTTTAAAAAAACGTCCCCTGAACAACGACAAGTAATTGCGTCGCAAATGTTGTTTTATGATTGAATTTGTCGCCATTAAAACTTCTTAAATTTTCAAATAGTTTTTTTTTACCGAGTTAACGCTAGCGAAATGTTTGTGTTTATCTCATTATTTTATGTTAAATATCGTTTGGTAAACATTGAAGAGTTGGTAAGAATTTTAAAACTGTTTTAAATTAGCATTAAGCTACGTTGACACCACGCGCTTTTATTCATGCGCGTAAATTATTTAATTTCTGTTTTCATTGTTTTAAATAATTTTTCTTATTTTTTCCTGATGAAGACATACGTACAGTATATCAAAATGACGATTTACATAATACAAAACTTATTCCTACAGCTTCTTTAATACGTTAGTAATATTTATGTTCAAAATATTAAAATTAAAATAGAATGCAGTATTAATTTGAATAATTAAAATATAGAATTCTGAAGTTCAATTTATTTTTATGTGTTTGTGGGTATACATGTTGAAAATGTAAATGTGCCTGCAGAAGCTCAATTGAGTGCATACAATAGTGTATTATTACCAGAACTGATGTATGATAGAAAGTGCTTGATTTTGATGCAAAAGCATAAGTAGAGTGGTGAGTAGTTACCACTAAAATGTGGTAATGGTTTCACAGTGGTAAATGTGGTTATACTTGTATAAGATCAGATTGAGTTCAGAACAGAACGCTATATAATAAAGGCAGAATTGAGAAAAATGTTTTTATAAGGAGAAATTTAAGCTAGTTGACATAATTTGGTAACAACATAGTAAAAAATCTTTCAAAAGGCATTATATTAATAGAAAATGGCTTTCGGTTGAAGTTCTGTATTAATATTTATTAATAATCGACGTTTCGACGAACTTAACATACATCTTTATCAAGAAAAAATGATACAAGTGATATTTACAGTAATGTTGAAAAATAAACTTATTATTATTATTATTATATTGGGTAGTCGACCTTACATAAACAATTATTTTTTGTGTTTTTGCAGTATCAATAAAATCTTAGATAGGTTTCTTTGCAAAGAATCTCTATACAAGTTCTACTCTACTAAAGTAGTATAGTTTTTGTATAAATAATATTTATAATATCAGGTATATTAATATGTAATAATTTTAATAATTTTAACTCTTCCCATACTTACGATAAAATTGATATATTTAACATATAATTATTATTTTGTATTGTTCATTATTTTGTAAGAAATTTTATATATATATATAAATATATATATATATCACTTTAATTAATTACAATTAATATTAGTTCAAAGAACACATATAATAACAATTGAATAATACTGATTAAGTCGTAGATTACTGGAGTTTAAAACAAATAAATGTGAAAACTAAACGAATTATTAGCTTGCTTATGAGACAACCTTTACTAAAACGTTTTAAGGTTTATTGACTTTATTTGAGATGTGCTATCGCTCCTTAAAAGGATACAGAGTATAAAAAATAATATAATTGTGAATGAAAGTGAAAGATTCATTGTATGTTTGTAAAAGTATATTTGGATGTGTGCGTACTATTTACATGAAACAAATTCAATCATATCTCTATTAATTATTATTATTTTTTTCGTACAATAGTATTTAAGATCAAAACACGTATATTATTTTCTGTTAAAATCGTTACATCCGTATCTATTCAAATTACCATCGAAATCAATTCATTTCAAATACATCAATAAACAATAACCTAAACCCTCTTCTCGGAAACTTGTTATATAATTTTCACCCTGTCTATCACACAACTCAAAACCAACCCCGATCAACATCTCGGTAGTAACAAAAATATCGTTTTTCAAACTTTCCCTTTAGGTGAGCAACCCGATTTAAACAACATACCTCAGTTGTCCAATCGTCCTCGGTCAGCGACCCGTCTCGAAAGTCTTCTCGACAAGGCCATCAATAAAATGTCGAGTCGTAATGCAACGAAACACTTGCAAGGTACAACGGCGAAAAGTCTCATCAATCTGATATGTATCGAATATGGTTGGCCAATGGAACAGGTGCGTAAGCACGTAAAAAAGGCTTTGAAAGTAACAACGGAACATGGAAAAGTTGTAAAATCCGTCGAAGATGGTGAAATAAGATATTCACTGCCCGATGATTGTTTAGAAGAGTACAGAAGTAAGATTAAACAAGTGAAGACGCAGCAGATTGAACACCAACATTAGATTAACCCTCCCCCCCGTATGCATAAACATTTTTCTCGGATTCCATAAGAAATCTTTCCTATGTATATTACAACAAAGTTTCGCACGCGATGCAAGAATTTCCACTTTAACGAATTGTTATATTTAACGAAAACGTTCATGTATACGGGCATAAGTATTTGATAAATGTTTGTAAATTTCAGTGAGTAAAAATTCTTTTATTATTGTAATAAACCATGAAATAAAATCGAAATTTTGTGTTAAATTATTATTGGTCTTAAACTTTATTTAATTGTGTTGTAAGCAGGGGTATGTGGTCGTATGAGTCGTGAAGTTAAAGTAGTATTTTTGTCGGATTCGGAACCGATTTTATTTTTGTTGCAATTCCGACTCCCGACTTTTTTCATTAAAACAAAAAATTAACAAATATAAAAACATGTGAATAAAAATATATATATATTTTTCTTGTTTTAATACTAAAAATAACGCCACTAACAATTTGCATTATCTAAGAGCCCCGACACGCATTCAATTATATAGACTATAGATTATCAAACTTATTTGAGCTATTGTCCAATTATGAATAAAATAAATCTCCTATGCCCCCCCCCCTTGCTATATAGAGCTAATGTTTTGCGCGTTACCCGTTATTTTTATTTAGCCCCCGGAATCTTCATAGTCCCCTTATTATCCATCAGCTCATTATTGTCCACCACGGATCTTAAATTGCTCACAAGGGGACGATATTGCTCGCTTTGAGAATCACGGGTATCGACCTTGTAACCATGGTTATAAGGTCTACACACTTGTTTTTATTAAATGCACGTCGACAAATTAATAAGCAAATTGACGTATACGTTAATGGGTTCTGATCACTAAACTTAAATATAAGCACATAATCGTCTCATGGTTGGAAAAGACAGTAATTTTTTCACTAAGCAATATGAAAAATTCAAATTAACTAAAAGTCAAACAAACATACAAAATAAAAGACAGTATAATATTAAACATTTCTAATACAATATTACTGAACACTATGTGAAAATATGATAAACGACATTGTATTTTTTTACATAACTTAATTCATTACATTGTGTTTGCCACATTTCAAATAATTAGTAACATTATATTTGTGAATGTTTCCTATTAGTTTATTATGTAATATTTTAATCACAGAATGTATATTCTGTAGTCAATTAATATGATAAAACATACAAATCATTATCGAACTAAAAATCGAATGGTTCGGAACCCATTCTAAGCGGCCAGCTTAATATTAGCTCGAATAATTAAAAATATAAATTAATTAATTCAGTTATATAATCACTGGAAATATTAATATTGCATTTCAAATAATATTAATTTTAAATCAACAACAATTGTTTTGCATAATCCTCTTATACAATTAAATGATTTATTTAATTGTTTATATTTGATTATTTTATTTTATCCTTTCAATAACAAAAAAACAAAAACAATCGTATATTTAATAACACAATTAGTAAGCTTATTTACAGAACCGTATCCACTGAAATATAGTAATAACTGGAACGCGCACTGGCCGCTCAAATGCGAGCCGAGAAAGATAGGAGATACGTGGTATTCGCGTCTTTGTCTTTCTAATGGCGTAGCATTGCTACTACATGATAACTTAAATAGCTATGAAAAAAAAAAGAATCTAACTGTCAAATGTCAAATTAATATATCAAAAATGATAAAAATACCTTTTATAGAGGAATTCCCCAATAAAATCTCATTACGTATCGTTTTCCCGATTCATTTAGCTACAATTTAATATGCAACAACATAAAATTGTCGCATTTTTACCGCAAGAAATCGCATTTGAATTTCAAAAGCGCAGAAGTGTAAGACAGTGATAGAGATACCACGTATCTCCTAACTCTATCGGCTCGCATTGGCGCTACTAGAACACTTAAATTTCTAGTAGTTGTGCAACTAGACAGAATATGACATTTTTCGCTAGAAACTACTTGCATAACAAACTGTTAAGGTTTGGTAGACTCGTTATAAATCATTATGTATATTAATATAAGCACTCTCATATTTATTACTACTTTGACTGCAAGGAAAAGTAGTATAGCGTTTGGTACGGTGTCTGTAACATTTTCAAAAAAAAAAAAAAATTGTATAGAAATCCTTCATATAGCCTCTAGATGACGAATCTGAACTTAGTTTATGTGGGTGTATGGATGTGCGTCGTCAGCTCGCTCGCTCGCTCGCTCGGTCGTAAGTCAAAATTTTGTGGCCGCAACTCCTCCTAGACGGTTCAACCGATTTTAATGAAATTTTCAGGATAAATTTGTCTAGTGCCCAAGATGGTCATGTGGTTTTGTTTTTTTCCAGTGATGCCAACTTTCCGAGAAAAAAATTACTAAAGTTTTTAAAAATTCATACTGGCTACGTTATTTATCCGATTTTGATCAAATTTTCAAAAAAGATTTCCCTAATGCTCCCATTAATCACATAATTTTATTAATATTCAGTGTTGCCAACTTTCCGAGAAAAAAATTAGTAAAATTTTTAAAAATTTATTATGACCATGTTATTCAACCGATTTTACTCAAATTTTCACATAAGATTCTCCTAGTATTCATATAATTTATGTAATTTTAACAAAATACAGTGTTGCCAACTTTCCGAGAAAAAAATTAGTAAAATTTTTAAAAATTTATTATGACCATTTTATTTAACCGATTTTAATCAAATTTTCATAAAAGTTTTTTCTAGTGCCTAAATAAAATATGCAATTTTAACAAAATACAATGTTGCCAACTTATTGAGAAAAAATCACAAAATTTTTTAAAAATTCATTGTGGCTACATTATTTATTCGATTTTGATCAAATTTTCAGAAAAGTATCTCCTAGTGCCCACATAAATTATAATATTATTAAAATACGGTGTTGCTAACTTTCCGAAAAATGTCAAAGTAGTCTATATATGGGTTTACCCATATACTTCTAATCTTGTTTAATTAGTTTTCTATTTTCCCCAGCTTGTAAATTATTATTAGAGAAATAATGTTAGTGTAATGTGAAATGCCAAAATTTCATTTACAAAATATTAATGTATGTAATATAGTTAAATCGGGTTGGGTTGGAAAGTTTTGTTTGTGCGTGAAACAAAGCTTGATTATAGTTATTGTGATTTAAGTCTGTGCTAATGTGTTTCGTGCTTGAATAGATAGAGGCAAAGGACAAAATAGATATTGTATAAGTTCTAGATTTTCATCTATGAATATTCATAGATGTATTGTATGTTTTTCATAGTTTCATATATTATATACTGTTAATTTAATGCAGGGATGTGAAATCGGAGTCGATTTCTTTTGTTACTAAACAAAAACACATTTTTCTTTCTTTTTCAATTTAAAATATTTGTCAAATAACTACAAACAGCTATCCTAGAAAAGCTGCAAATATATAAAAAAAATAGATAATGCATATTACCTTTTTTTATATAATTATTATTATTAAATAAATTCAGTCCACTTATTCACTAATTACAAACTTGTTAATAAATATTATATTCGCTTGAAATATTCCTTAATTACGACCAGATAAAGCTTAGACGAAAATTACGTTCAGCAGGAACAGTAATTGTATTATCAGCAAAAAAAATTCCACACCATCTGCAAACAAAGCACACGAAGAGCTTTCCGTATCTTAACTGCACAATTTTGTTTCATTAAAGTGCAAAAACATCTCGAAAACCAAGTAAAAAAAATAAAATAAAAATATAAACAAACTCGAAAGAAAAACGGTTGTTTATCTTTTACTTTACTACGCGGCCAAATTTCGTTCAACGCGTAAGCTCGATCTCTGATCAATATTAACGAAAGTTGTTTTTACTTTTCTGTATTGTTTTTCTTTTCCTTAGTTTTAATGGATTTCTGGTCACTAACAGAATGACTTTTGCGGAAGTGCGTGGCAATTTTCGTCCATTGACCTATCGATGTTATAATTAATTTTCAGCTTGTTTGGTAATTAACTAATTACGCTCTTCATTCGAAATTACTTGATAAAATTCATTATAGCTTGATTGTTATCAAAACGATTAAGACCGTAAGCCATTTTAGGTCAAATCTGAACATTTCAATAAAACATTTGAATGGGACATTCTACGAAAATTGATCATAATTAATTTCTAATATTACTTGATTTAAATCTTTATGTAATATGGTCCAACTAATGTTTTTGTTAAAAACGTACGTCTTCATTTATAACAAATAAACATGCAAATCAAGTTACTATAGGTAACAAAATAACTAACTTGATCTTTAATAAATATTAACAGATAAATATCTAGAAGATTTTTTACTATATTAATATTTTTTTGTTAATTTGTGTGTTTTGTTTAAACTTTTGCAGTAAAACGATACATTGCTTTAAAATTCTATTCCAACCGTGTCCTATAACGAAATATGTGTGTGTACACTACAGACTATATTTACATTGTTTGAAAATTTTAATAGAGAATATAACCGTTGTCGTAAAATGTCACAAATTTTGGACGCATGCTTTCAAATTTATAGAACAATATATTGTATGTACAGCAGTGGCGTAGCCAGATAAGTAAGAAAGTCTGAAGAAAAATTAATTATTAAATTTTACTTAAATTTGTCTTTATATATATATAAGTAAAATTTCGTTGTTTATAAGTAAAGTTTAAAAAATGTTTATTTCTCAAAAATATAACAATTACGAAATTTTTATTAGAAATGAAACATTTTTTAATATAAAATATTTATTTATAATTATATTTATTTATTTTATTAATATTATATTTGAAATTATATGTTTTATAACAATATTAATGATGATGTGGGGGGATGAACACTGGAGGGGATAAATCAGATTACACCAGATTACCCAGTAGGACCTGTCAGTCAGTCATCAACCATTGAGGATGCATGTCATCTAACGTCTGCAACGAAGATACATAGGTATACCAGTCCAGAAATTTCTGTAAGTATATTATCTTTTTTGAATTTAGATAATGAAATGTAATTATATAATATAATTATAATTATAATATAATTAACAGTAACAAAATCAACAAATAGTCAATATATCTACTAATTGGTTTTGTGTCATTAAAAATTTAATTATATTTCTCAAGTGAAATCAAAATTTATATTCCATGTAAATTCGCAAAACTAATAAAACACTAACACTAAATACTAACTGAGCAAAATTACTATTCTTTTATCCTCATATATTGTAACTATTAGTGGACTTGAATATATTATAATTGGAATAATGAATGATCAACATCTCAAAAGAGTCTGGAGAGAACCAAAACTGTTTTATAATAAAATCTCTAGGGATGGAAGAAAAATTATCACACCTTCAATTAGGTCGTTTTTCCATATAATCACTTAAACACATAAAAAAATATACTTTACATACAATATACAAAGGTCGATATAGCTAGAAAGCACAAAACAGCAGAACCGTATGAAACCCATCTCAGAATTTTTGGCTATTTTTTGGCTAATTAATTACCACTGTGCCGATTTAATTGCCGCTAATTAACAAAAAATACAGGGGGCTTGCTAGCTTGACAGTCAAGCTAGCAGAACCCTAGCAGCTAGAAAGCATAAGTCAGCAGAATCGTATGAAACCCATCTCAGAATTTTTGGCTATTTTTTGGCTAATTAATTACCATTGTGCCGATTTAATTGCCGCCAATTAAAAAAGAATACAGGGGGCTTGCTAGCTTGACAGTCAAGCTAGCAGTACCCTAGCAGCTAGAAAGCACAAGTCAGCAGAATCGAATGAAACCCATATCAAAATTTTTGGCTATTTTTTGGCTAATTAAATACCACTGTGCCGATTTAATTACCGCCAATTAACAAAATACGGGGGACTTGCTAGCTTGACAGTCAAGCTAGCAGAACCCTACGTTATATTATTCAAAATCAATCTAAATGAGTTCCGATTATTAATTGCCAATTAATTACCACTTTATTTATAACGAAATAATTGTATTATTAAACCCAATATAAAAACTTATAATATTGAATTCGGAAATTTGACATAGAACATTATTGATCCCGTTGAACTACTTGCAATTGAAGGATCGGCTTCAACAACGTTGTAACTAACAAATTTATCGAATTTGACATTGTTGGAAAATTATCATTTTCCAATTTTATATCACCCATAAAAAATTAATTAATAACAAATCAAAAAACGAACTCGCGAATTTATCTGAAATATAAAAGACTACTTATACACGAAAATTCCGAAAGATTCATAGAAAATTGTGAGCTGTATCAAGCTGGCACAACAACAAAAAAAAAACATAAGAAACTTTTTAAACCATTTATTAATTAATTAATTACCACATTTTTTAGTTTATAACCGCTTTTTTTAATAAAATACGGAAGTCGGGCCATATAATATAATGTATAACCATATATAACCATATCCCGCAGCTCAGTGTATATATTAAAACAAAGACATAGGTAGCCGGAACTCAAAAACTATGCGCTTTAGAGAAAAATATTAAGAGACCAAAGTTGTCGGGAATCAAAAATGAGGACCAACCGAAAGAAAACTTATGGGTCTAAAAGACCCCTAAACATGTCACAACTTGCTTTTTATCAAATCTTATCCGAATCTAATCGAGTTTGGTATCACTGGAAAGGTCTTTTAAAATGCTATGCAATGGTATATGAAATTTTAAATTTCGGTGATTCGCTTTTGTTTTATGACCGATTTTCTATATTTTAATTGTTTTAAAAAAACCTATAGCAGTTATGAAAAAAAAGTATTTAGCTTAATTGTGTATATTCGGAAGGACTATAACCCAACACCTGTCATTTGTTCCAAGTCTCAACAGGTTCTAAGATAAATGACTTTATATGAAAAAATGGTCGATTGTAGACGCTTCAAGCTCGCATTATAAAACTTTTGAAATTTTTTTTTCCATAAGTACTTACAATATGTCTGTAGGTAGGGTAAGTTATATTTTTGAAATCGAACGGCTTATGTTTAAACAGGTTTCTACTGAATACGAAATTTTTAATTTTTCTTTTAAACTAATCGAGTGTGGTCTTATTGGAAAGCCCTTGAAAAATGCTACCCAACCATATGGTCACACTTAAAATTCGACAAGTTTTGACTTTTTTCGAATTTTTCACCTATATGGAGCTTAACTGGAAACATTTAGCAAAAAACGAATTTAAGGACATTATGTAACATACAAAAAGAAATTTAAGTTAATACTTGACATTTTTTCCTAATACTAATAGTTTAATTAATAAAAATTATCAAAACTCCCAAAAATGCATGAAAATGCGAAAATTGTTAATTTTCAATAATTTTTCCTGCCAAACCAGTATAAGTTAGAGAAGAAAGTTACTTAGCTATTTTGTAGAGAATTTTATTCTCTATACAAAGCCAGTGAAAAAATATTCAAAATCCTGTTTTTTTTTTTTTTTTTTTTTTTTAAGTCGCTGACCTTTGAAGTGCGCATGCCCGGCAGAAATGTAACAAAGCTGTTGCATTATGGATATGTAACTAAACTCTTATTCTCGTTTATTAGCGATATCTTCTGTTTGTGCCATAAATTTGGTACTTTGGTGGCATATAAGACGGTTCCTAGCCCCCCCGCACCTAACCCTGCTAATCGATTCACTGTAACTCTGTTGGAAATGTAAACTCGGTGTCCAGTATTTTTGGGCATGTAAAAACTCTTAACCAGCTATAAAATTTGTTACAGGGATACAAAGAAAATCTCTTCTTATTACAATATATTACAATCTTTGCTTTCCTTATCTCTTTGCATTACTTTCCTTGTCTCTTTGAATTACTTGCATTATGGATATGTAAGTAAACCTTGATTTGCATTTATTTGCGATATCTTCTGTTTGTACCATAAAATTAACACTTTGGTGGCATATAAGACGGTTCCTAACCCCCCCCCCCCGCACCTAACCCTGCTAATCGTTTCACTGTAACTCTGTTGGAAATGTAAACTCGGTGTCCAGTATTTTTGAGCATGTAGAAAGCTCCTAGCCTGCTATAAATTTTGATAGAGGATTACAAAGAAATTTCACCTTTTTATAATATATTATTGCTATCCTTGTCTCTTTGCAATACTTTTATTGTCTCTTTGCATTACTTTCCTTGTCTCTTTGAATTACTTGCATTATGGATATGTAAGAGAACTCTTATTTGCGTTTATTTGCGATATCTTCTGTTCGTGCCAGAAAATTGGCACTTTGGTGGCATATAAGACGGTTCCTAACCCCGCTCACACCTAACCCTGCTATTCGTTTCACTGTTACTCTGTTGGAAATGTATACTCGGTGTCCAGTATTTGTGGGCATGTAAACAGCTCTTTGTCGTAAAAGTTTTGTTACAGGGATATATGCAAAATCTCTTCTAATTGTTATAATATATTACTATCATATTACTATTCTTATCTCTTTACATTACTTTTTGTGTTCGTAACTAACCTCACTCTGATCTTTGTAGAATAGATATGTAAGTTATTTTTTTGTTTGTGATATTTTTTATTCGCTCCACAATTTTATCAACTTGGAAATATATCGGTTGATTCTTATCTCTCCCGCACCTAATCCTGCTATCCGTTTTTCCTTAACCCTACTGGAAATGTCCGCACCAATATTTGAGCATGTAATACCTAATAATTATTAATACATAATTAATTAATACATAATAATTAGAATTATACAAATTTTTAATGAAATATACCGTATTTAATGTAATTAGAAAACATTTGAAGAATAATTTTTACCGCATTAAATTTTTCAAAATTAAATAATTAATTATTAAATTTCATAATTTTTAAAACAAAAAATAAATAAATATATAATAAATTATGTACACAATTGTAATTTACTATAAATTTATTTTGAAAATAATTATTATTTTATTACTTTTTTTAAATATGTAATACAAATTCTTATTTTTATTTGTTACACAATGATTACGTAAATGAACCAACAAAACATTACAATCTAATAAAATTCACACTTTAATTTTAATAAATATATATTTTTAAAATAAACACATTTGAAATAAAATCAAATTTATAATATATATTTCAAATATTCACTTATAAATATTCTATTTTATTTTACATACTCCTTAATAAACATCAATTTTATTATATATTAATAATAATAATAACTAATACGCCGCATTTGAACAAGATGTTGCGCGGTATAATTAATAAAAATTAGTAATACATCATTGTATGATTAAAATATTTGTAATAATATTAATTTTTGTTTATACGCTGTTTCGCCTAATGTTTCGGCCCGTCCTATGGTCTGTCCGGCCTACGGTCTGCCCGCCCTGCGATCTGCCCGCTATGCGGTCTACCCTCCCAGCGGTCTACCTACTATGCGTTCTGCCTATTATGCGTTCTGCCTATTATACGTTCTGCCTATTATGCGTTCTGCCTATTATGCGTTCTGCCACGCGTCACTAGTAATATAATAAAGCAAAACTATAAAAGAAACAACAAACATTGTTAAAATTTATTAACAAATTGATTACCACATTTTTAAATTACAACCTTTTTTTTAAATATACAGTGGTTGGGCAAGGTTGATATGAAACCAGCTAAACCATAATAAAGCAAAACAAAAAAACATTACAAATATTGTTAACCATTTATTAACAAATTAATTACCACATTTTTAAATTTTTAACAGTTTTTTTTTTTTAAAATACAGTTGTCGGACAACTTGATATGAGGCCAGCTTTATTATATTATAAAGTTGTGCTGGCTTTATATCAAGCTGTTTCGACAGCCGTATTTTTTTTAAAAAAGCGGTTAAAAATTTAAAAATGTGGTAATTAATTTGTTAATAAATGGTTAACAATATTTGTTATGTTTCTTTTACGGTTTTGCTTTATTATATTATATGGTTGTGCTGGCTTCATATCAACTGGCCCGACCACAATATTTTATTAAAAAAATTGGTTATAAACTAAAAAATGTGGTAATTAATTAGTTAATAAATGGTTCAAAATGTTTGTTATGTTATTATTTTGGTTTTGCTTTATTATATTATAAAGTTGTGCTGGCTCCATATCAAGCTGGTCGGACAACCGTATTTTTTTTAAAAAAAAAAGCGGTTACAAATTTTAAAAATGTGGTAATCAATTTGTTAATAAATTTTAACAATGTTTGTTGTTTTTTTTTATAGTTTTGCTTTATTATATTATATGGTTGTGCTTGCTGCATAGCAAGCTGGCCCGAATTTCGTATTTTATTAAAAAAAAGCGGTTATAAACTAAAAAATGTGGTAATTAATTAGTTAATAAATGGTTAAAAATGTTTGTTATGTTTTTTTTTGTTGTTGTGCCAGCTTGATACAGCTCACAATTTTCTATGAATCTTTCTGAATTTTCGTATACAGGGTGTAACAGAATAACTATTCCTAATTTTCAGAAATGATAGAGGGTACATAAAGAAACATTTTTTTATTAATAAACTAGTGTCGGGAATTTCTTTTTTTCTGTTTTTTCGGCAGTCGATTTTACATCGTTACAACTTGTCTATCGAAAATGGTGGTCGTAACTTCGAGCAATTTATATAAAATAATACTCAAGAATATTGAGATTTTATATATTTCCAAAAATTTCACAAGATACTCAGTCATTAAATCGGCTGTTAAGCTATGCATCAATGACTGAGCTTAACAGCCGATTTAATGACTGAGTATCTTGTGAAATTTTGGGAAAAATATAAAATCTCAATATTCTTGAGTATTATTATATTAAATTTCACAATGACAATACGAACATTTATTTGTTCAAGGTCTATTAATTTATATAAAGTTTAATGCACTATTATTTCTAATAAAATGTTTCTTAACTTAACTACTCTTTGACGTTGTAATAATTAAAATTGTTTTTAACGATATCTAGTATATCTTGACACCGAGAAATTTCCGAACTTTAGTTTATTAATAAAAAATGTTTCTCTAAGTGAACTCTATCATTTCTGAAAATTAGGAATAGTTATTCTGTTACACCCTGTATATGTAGTCTTTTATATTTCAGATAAATTCGCAAGTTCGTTTTTTGATTTGTTATTAATTAATTTTTTATGGGTGATAAAATTGGAAAATGATAATTTTCCAACAATATCAAATTCGATAAATTTGTTAGTTACAACGTTGTTGAAGCCGATCCTTCACTTGCAAGTAGTTCAACGGGATCAATAATGTTCTATGTCAAATTTCCGAATTCAATATTAAGTTTTTATATAGGGCTTAATAATACAATTATTTCGTTATAAATAAGGTGGTAATTAATTGGCAATTAATTATCGGAACTCATTTAGGTTGATTTTGAATAATATAACGTAGGGTTCTGCTAGCTTGACTGTCAAGCTAGCAAGTCCCTTGTATTTTTTTTTAATTGGCGGTAATTAAATCGGCGCAATGGTATTTAATTAGCCAAAAAATAGCCAAAAATTCTGATATGGGTTTCATACGATTCTGCTGACTTGTGCTTTCTAGCTGCTAGGGTTCTGCTAGCTTGACTATCAAGCTAGCAAGCCCCCTGTATTTTTTTTAATTGGCGGCAATTAAATCGGCATAGTGGTAATTAATTAGCCAAAAAATAGCCAAAAATTCTGAGATGGGATTCATACGATTCTGCTGACTTATACTATCTAGCTGCTAGGGTTCTGCTAGCTTGACTGTCAAGCTAGCAAGCCCCCTGTAATTTTTGTTAGTTGGCGGCAATTAAATTGGCACAGTGGTAATTAATTAGCCAAAAAATAGCCAAAAATTCTGAAATTGGTTTCATACGGTTCTGCTGTTTTGTGCTTTCTAGCTATATCGACCTAATATACAATACTTTATATATACCGGGTGTCTACTTTTTTTTTGTTACATAGGGAATAAAATGCTAAAATTTTCATTTGGTGATAAATTTTCCCCTAATTATTATAGAACAAAAGTACAAATACAAAAGTTGTTTAGAATTCAAAAATGCATCAAATGATGCCAAATTTATCAATATAGGATGTTCTGATCAAGAATTAGAAGCAAATTAAAATTTCCATTTTTGCGCTCTTTACATCAAAGTGCCACGGAAATTAAACAAATAATTTCATTTCTTCTGGAGTTTGAGTTTGACAGATCGTATTTATTTTATTGTTACGTTCTGTATTATTATTATTATTATTATTATTATTATTATTATTGAAAATAATGAATAAACTTAATGTAAATGAAAAGCTATTAAGTATAAAAAGTATTAAGTATTTATTATTTATTACAATGAAAGGGTATTTTACTCGGCTGTACACTACGTACTAGCTGTGGTTTTAAATTGTGAATGTCTCCATTATAATTTTAAGTAATTGTTTAATTTATTTATTAACTTCAAGTTATAAAAACAATACATTTGAATTAGATGACTGGCATTATGCCTAATATATTTATTATAATAATTTAAACTTATCCCTGAGGATGCTGTAAGTTGTGCAGTGAAACGTCGGATAAAAGTTTAATAAATAGTAAATAGCTGAACTCCGTAAAACTTTCTTTATTTATTACAATATTCAATATACCTATAAAACAGAAAAATTCATGAATACAAGATATAGGAGAACAAAAACGAAACTAACAATTTAAATTAAATGTTCAAATAAATCGCCATTAACTGCCAAACAATAACCTAATCTGTTATAAAATTCGTGACGTACAGAGCTTAATTGTGTTTGTGTTATATTATTGCACTCTTCAACAATGGCATTTTTCAAATCAACAAGATTTTTGATATGTCGTTTATAAATTTTCTCCTTCAAATATGGCCATAAAAAGAAATCGCACGGTGCTAAATCGGGCGATCTAGCTGGCCAATTAATTGGACCACCTCTACCAATCCATGAATTTGGAAAACATTGATCCAAATATAATTTAATGTTGCAGCTGTAATGTGCCGGACATCCGTCTTGTTGATACCAGACAACATTATCTTGAGTTGCACACTCTTCTAACTGCGGACCAATATGATTTTGCAACATATCCAAATATTTTTCGTTGTTTAAATTATTTTCAATAAAAAATGGCCCAATTATACACCTGCCAAAAATTCCAGCCCATACATTAACTTTTTCTGGATATTGGGTACGTGTTGCTACCATTAAATGAGGATTTGTTTGGCTCCATATTCTAAAGTTTTGTGTATTAGGTTCGCCGTGTAAAGTAAACGTAGACTCGTCAGTAAAACAAATAGATTTCAAGAAGTTTCTGTCTAAATTGGATTTTTCCATAATAATGTTACTAAATTCGCTTCTAGCCATTTTATCCGCTTCAAATATCTCTTGGTGCGTGGAATATTTATAAGAATGATATTTTTCATTTTTTAGTACCTTATGTATTGTTGAAGGATGCAAATTTAATTCAGCACCAAGTTGACGCACACTAACATTTGGGTTTTCCGTTACACACAAAAGTATATTCAATGTATTTTCTTTAATTGCATTTTGATTTAAATTCTCCTCCTGATCTTCTGCGTTGATTTTTCTACAATTTTTACAACGTTTTAACACACTTCCAGTTTCTTCGAATTGTTTAATTATCCTACGAATAGTCATAGCGGAAGGTATGGGACGGTTTTCAAAGAAAGCGCTGAATAAATCTCTTACTCGTCGTATCGAATTTCCAGTAAAATACCATTTTACGCACTGAACTTTTTCATTTACCTTAAGTTTATTCATTATTTTCAATAATAATGATAATAATACAGAACGTAACAATAAAATAAATACGATCTGTCAAACTCAAACTCCAGAAGAAATGAAATTATTTGTTTAATTTCCATGGCACTTTGATGTAAAGAGCGCAAAAATGGAAATTTTAATTTGCTTCTAATTCTTGATCGGAACATCCTATATTGATAAATTTGGCATCATTTGATGCATTTTTGAATTCTAAACAACTTTTGTATTTGTACTTTTGTTCTATAATAATTAGGGGAAAATTTATCACCAAATGAAAATTTTAGCATTGTATTCCCTATGTAACAAAAAAAAGTAGACACCCGGTATGTGGGTTTTTTAATTAAATACGAAACTCCAGGTATGGTGAATAATTGAATATATTTTAATTTAAACGATTAAATAAAGTTAAACAATATTATTGGTAATATGATGATATATAATATAATACAATATAATAAAACAATTTCGTCTTGCACACGTCTTCTCGTCATCGACACTCTGCTCGTACTCTTCACTCTGTCGCGCGCGCTTTTCTCATGCATCAGGACCGGACCGGCCCCACATCTATATTATTTTCAAGATTTTTATTATCAATATAATTAACAAATGAGCCATTTATTACAATATCATAAATTATTCATCGTCTGAATATTCAGATTTTTTTTTATTTTTATTTTTTAATTTTTTTTTAATTTTTTTTTTATATGAAAATTTTTTTTAATATAAAATATTAATTTTGTAATTATATTTATTTATTTATTTTATTAATATTATATTTGAAATTATATGTTTTATAATAATATTAATGATGATGTGGGGGGGATGAACAGTGGAGGGTAGAAGTAGAGGGGATGAATCAGATTACACCAGATTATCCAGCAGGACCTGTCAGTCAGTCATCAACCATTGAGCATGCATGTCATCTACGGTGCATAACGAAACGTCTGCAACGAAGATACATTGGTATACCAGCCCAGAAATTTCTGTAAGTATATTATCTTTTTAGAATTTAGATAATGTAATTATATAAAATAATTATAATTATAATATAATTAACAGTAACAAAATTAACAAATAGTCAATATATCTACTAATTGGTTTTGTGTCATAAAAATATAAATTATATTTCTCACGTGAAATCAAAATTTATATTCCATGTAAATTCGCAAAACTAATAAAACACTAACACTAAATACTAACTGAGCAAAATTACTATTCTTACACTATAACAATAATTGAGTCGCTGGGTGCAATAACGACTTAAGTGCACTTAAGTTTTTGTACCATATTAACGTTTAAACGTTTTATCCTCATATATTGTAACTATTTGTGGACTTGAATATAATATAATTGGAATAATGAATGATCAACATCTCAAAAGAGTCTGGAGAGAACCAAAACTGTTTTATAATAAAATCTCTAAAGATGGGAGAAAAATTATCACACCTTGAATTAGGTCGTCTTTCCATATAATCACTTAAACACATATAAAAAAATATACAATACTTTATATATATATATATATATATATATATATATTATTTTCAAAATTTTTATTATCAATATAATTACCAAATGAGCCATTTATTACAATATCATAAATTATTCATCGTCTGAATATTCAGATTTTTTTTTTATTTTTATTTTTTTATTTTTTTTTTATTTTTTTTTATATGAAATTTTTTTTTAATATAAAATATTTATTTTATAATTATATTTATTTATTTATTTTATTAATATTATATTTGAAATTATATGTTTTATAACAATATTAATGATGATGTGGTAGGGATGAACAGTGGAAGGGAGAAGTGGAGGGGATAAATCAGATTACACCAGATTACCTAGCAGGACCTGTCAGTCAGTCATCAACCATTGAGGATGCATGTCATCTACGGTGTATAACGAAACGTCTGCAACGAAGATACATTGATATACCAGCCCAGAAATTTGTGTAAGTATATTATCTTTTTTGAATTTAGATAATGTAATTATATAATATAATTATAATATAATTAACATTAACAAAATCAACAAATAGTCAATATATCTACTAATTGGTTTTGTGTCATTAAAAATATAAATTATATTTCTCACGTGAAATCAAAATTTATATTCCATGTAAATTCGCAAAACTAATGAAACATTTTAATATAATATTAACTGAGCAAAATTACTAGTTTTACACTTTAACAATTGATAAAAACTAATTATTTTATGTTCCAGTTTCAGAAACACTGATTAAATTTAATTTAAAAGTAAATGCACATTTACTCTATAGATTTTTCGAATTAAATAAGAAGAATAAATTTAATCTATTAGTTTAAAAAAATTGTTATTATTAGTAGTAATCTGGTAATAAATTGTTGAAATTATTTTCAAGGTTATTTAACGGGAGACTTTCCTATTTATCATGAAATTAATGTTACATTTTACCGCAAAATTTGTGATTCTGAACAAAACTATTTTCCAACTTATGCAACCAAAAATATAAATTGTTATTATAATTTTTTTTAAATTTATTTTAAAGATCTGTCGTAGTTTTTATCTATCTTAGATTAAGTGTCAATAAATTTTTAAAGCAACAATTACAGTGCATTATGATATACAATATGAATGCATAGAGCAAATCTGCAATTTGAATGTAGTGAGTAACAAATGTTCGGTATGAATGGTTTCTGAGAGATGATGTTCATGAAGTATGATTGCCGAGATATACCTATATGTGAATGTGATTGGTAGGGACTTTACCCGATAGAGTCAAAAAATAGAAGTGTTTGTGACTCTACAATGTAGGTGCTCTGGTCTGAGCAGTTGCTAAAACCAGACGTTCTGATTGTAAGAGCAATTACGAGTTGCATGTATTGTGGTTTTGTAGCAAATTTAAAAGAGCTGTAAATAATGTCATAGGATTGATTGTTACCAAGAGTGTAACAGAAAACATTGATACTATTACTGCAAAAGATTTGCTATGTAACCGAACCGTGTATACGAGTGGCCGAATGCAGGCGTTTGCGATTGCAGCAATGCCAGTTCAACACCGCAAAACATTTGAGCACTACAGCACACATGAGCTAGGTGAAAATGAATAAGGAGTTAGAGCAGCCTATACGTTAAGTGCAAACTTTTCATTATTGTAAACTCAATAAAATTACGCTGTTTTCCAATTACAATAAACGAATAACGTATAGGTTGCAATAATTCCCTCTAGAGTAGAAATTTGTATGAATGCAAATATAGGTATGAAAGAATGTGAGTAAATATTTAGTTTGAGTAAATTTTTAATGTATATACAAAGCGTGTAAATGATTAAGTACAAGAACTAATGCACTGTAATTTGTTTCTGCAATTTAAATGTAGTTTTAAATATTACAAGATAAAATTCGATAAAAGTTTCTTATTTCGTTATATCGTTGTTTTTAAGTTGTTTTAAAATAACTAGCTATGCGCTAAAACAGATCACTAATTTTGTGGTAAGTAGGAAAATCGAAATAATGCTTTAGGATATCTCGTACAGGAAAAAAAGACAAGAAAAACTAAAACAGTACTTAAAACCATTTACGTTACAATACTGATCACTGGCGTATTTAAGAGCGAAGGTGTGTGTGCGTGTGTGTGTCGGGTGTTAACAACCCCCCCGCCCCCCAAGAACCTGAACAACCAAAAATCAAAAATCAGCAATATAATTAAACTACATTGATATATAAAATTAAACTACGTGCAGTTTCTCCAAATCACCGAATCAGTAAACCGAAATCACCATTAGAGATTGTAATACTGTTTCATACTTGAACACATGAATAGAACACATATTAAAAAAGAAGTATTTGTAACTAGTGATATTTTCTGCCTACAATCTATAAATTTTGTAATTCGTAATAAGTAAATAAATTATCCAAGTAAGTAGAAAAATAATTATTATTGTATGTTGTATTACTATATAAATTTTAAATTTTAGTGAAATATGGGTGATGAAACAAGAAAATTAAAAAATAAAACTTTAACTGACTATTTTTCAAAAAACAAAAAATTAGTAATCAGACCGGCAATTTAGAGCAAGTGAATGCTGTCAAAGAAATTCTTCCTCTTTCTTCAACGAGTTCAATAAAAAGCACTAAAGAATTACATGCATATAATGAAGTAATCAAAAATGATATAGGCAATTAAGTGATGATAAGAGAATACATTTATTGAAATTCTTATGGTATCCGGATGAATGCTTCATATTTCCAGCAAATGGAAAACAAAATTTGAAATTTCATCGGAACATTATAATTATAACAGACGAAGTACTGGATAAATTATCAAAAAACCCAGGACGACTTCAACTACGTCTGTGAAATGTTATTTTGCTTAAATGTACTTGAATGTTATTTTACTTTCATTTTTATAAAAATAATTTTTATTGCTCTTCATTTTTTATGCAAATTATAGTATTATCTTTATTGATTAATATTATATCATTTCTTTAGTAACCCCTCCCATGACAAGTTCCTGGCTACGCCGCTGATGCACAGCCTACATCAAAATTCTGTCAAAAAACCTTCAACTTGGTAAATATTATACAATATTTATGCTACTGTCCTGGTCATTAAATTTAACTTAAATCTTTAAGATCTGAGCTTTGAGGGATGATTTAACAGCCAAAATTGGCCGATAAAGGATTTTTAATAAAATTGTAAAATAATAAACTGATTTTAGGTTGTTGTTCTATATTAATATTTATTAATAATCGACGTTTTGACGTACTCAACATACATCTTCATCAAGAAGAATGACATAAATGACTTTTACAGTAAATAAACAGAACATAAAAACAAGATATGTTACAGGTAACTAGATCATAAAATTTATAAATTTGTAATTAAAGAAAGCTAAATTTTATTTAAATCAGTACCTTGATATTATCTTTTTCTTTACAGATTTCTATTGTTTCCCTTATGTTAATATTGATGAATCTTGCAATTATTACAGTATCTTCGAATTTTACATAAAAATAGTGTTTTTAAATAAATTAAATTTCGTAAAAATATGTAAAACTAATCAAAAAGTTGAGATAAAAAAAAGTTTTGAAAAGGATTATCAGCTTAATCTAAAACAACTGACCCACTTTTTTGTTCAACTGATAAAGGAAAGAAGATCTTAGTTTCAACATGCTCCATTGATTACAAAAGAATGAAATTAAAGAGGCCTAAATCAATAAAGAAAAAAACAGAGGAATCACAAACCAGTTTTGCCCTTTTATCTAATTCATTAAATATAAAAGAAACTCAAACTGAATCCTAAATTAAAAAATTGATTGACGAGCATTCGTTTTCCGCTTTTGAAAAACTGAACGAATATATGTATATTTATTTACAGCAATTTAGTTTAATTTCAGGTGTTAGTATTTTTAAAAAATGTATGTAATATTACTTACAGATATTTTGAGGAGAATTTTTACAAAATACGTATATTTAATGTAAGTAATTACTGAATTTTTTGGTAAAAAAAAACTATATAGTATGGTAAATTAATTACTTTACTTAAAATTTCAGAATATATTATTTTTATAGAAAAACAATCGTTTTGCTGAAATAATATGTAATTTTTTTACTAAAATGACAATTTTTTCTTACAGTGTAGAATATGTAAATTTACATCAATTTTTCACAGTGTAGTTATTATATTCTGTAGTAGCTAGGCGTATAAACACCCAAGGATATACATCCTCTTCAAATATTTACCGATGAAAGACAATTATTTTTTTTTTTTGAAAATCATTTTATTACAAAATTTAATTTAAATAATCAGTTTTTTATATCAAAAAGCCATGAATCATATTCAAATATTTATTAGAAGTTAAAAAAAAATGGAAATAATTTTTTTCTTATTAATATACCAATATGACTAAAACCAAAATTTGCATATAAAATGTGCAAATAAAGTTACACGTTTTAAAACATTTGGTGAAAAAATTTCCGGTGTGGTCAAATTTTTAACATGCAAATACGTCAAAATTTTTTATCAGTTAAATCTTTCGCCGAAAAAATTAAATTTATTCCATTGCACGAATATTTCGTGAATATGTTGTGTATTGTATATATTGTATTGTATATTATATATTTTATATTATATTGTATATAAGTATTTATTGTATTCGTATTGGCCATGTGTTTCGAGAAGATTAAAAAAAATAAATGTTTTTATTGATCATACTGAATTGGTCAGATTCAAAGGTGTTAGCAAAAAAAATTCATGAAAGGGCTAAAGTTTCAAGACAAATAATTACATCAATAAATTTTTATTTTATTAGTCATTATCTTTTGATTTGGTGTTGTAAGTATACAGGGTGTAACAGAATAACTATTCCTAATTTTCAGAAATGATAGAGGGCACATAAATAGACATTTTTTATTAATAAACTAGTGTCCGGGTTTTTTTTTTCTTTTTTTTTTTGGCAGTCGATTGTACATCGTTACAACTTGTGTTTCGGAAATGGTGGTCGAAAATTCAAACAATTTTTATAAAGTTTAATGAACTATTATTTCTAATAAAATGTTCCTTAACTTAACTACTCTTTGATGTTGTAACAATTAAAATTGTTTTTAACGATATCTAGTGTATCTTGATACCTAGAAATTTCCGGACACTAGTTTATTAATAAAAAATGTTTCTCTAAGTGAACTCTATCATTTCTTAAAATTAGGAATAGTTATTCTGTTACACCCTGTATAATGAAATACAGTATATTATAACATAGTAAAAATCTTTCAGAATTCATTATATTAAAATATAACAGCTTTAGGTTAAAGTTCTGTATTAATATTTATTTAAAATCGACGTTTCGATGAAACTCAACGTCTGTCTTCATCAGGATTAATACTACAAATGACGTTACAGTAAATAACAAAATATAGAAACAAGTTACTAGGTAACAAATAAATAACTAGATCATAAAATTTATAGATTTTTAATTAATGGAAGCCATTTGATTTCAAAAATCTATGTGATATAAATCTTAAATATAAAATACGAAAAGACAAATAAAAAAACATTTAAGTTTTTTAGCCATACTTTATTTAATCTAACATAAAAGTCAACAAAATTGTACATTTTTGCCCAGTGTAAACTTGTAGTGAATTTCGGCCAATCATAAACCAAGAAATATTGTCCTATCTTAGAGTTATTAAAATTAAAATTGAAAGTAATTTTCTTGTCTAATTCAAATTATTAAATTATGCAAAATGTTATATTTTATTCATAAAACCTTGAATTATTCAAACTCAATAGTTATTATTCAAATATATATATATATATATATATATATATATATATATATTCTATGTATAAATTGTATATATGATATTCGTTGAGTTCTTAAAAAACATTATAGTAGAAATACCGGAAGTATCATATACAATATAAATTTATTAAAATTATTCGGTTACGTTTAATTAATAAACATGGCGTGTGAATTGTCAGCAATTATTTTTGAAGATGTTTACGGCATTAAAGTGCCAATTATGTTGTTTTTCAGTTTAATTTTATGGTAATCAAGGCTAGAATTTATCATTTTCTGGTTATTAATTTTGTTTTTAATAAATAATTAAATATAATGAGGTATTTTATAAACGATATAAACGTGAAAAAATAACAGTGCGATATTCTTCAAATATTTGAAATATTTGTATTTATAAATTGTTACGAATTTTTCGCCCCGAAATAATAATTTTTATGATAAGTACAGTTTCCACATGTCTATCTTTTGAGAGGACAGTTCTCATTTTTAAATAAAAGTCCTCCGTCCTCCGTAAGAAATAATTATCCTCTTTTTAATTTATATTTGCCACTGTTCGACCAATAGTAAAAATTTCAAGTGTAAATTAATTTTTAAGATATCTAAGTTGTGATTATTCCACATTTCTTGCAAGATATTTTTTCTTTCAGCATATCATAATATTGATATTATCTTACTACATTATTTGCTGTATAATATTGTACATTATTATACTGCAGTTAATTACTATATACATAACTGGTGGCAGCACTAAACAAGATTGCACGGTCAAGTTTATTTAATCTGACATTTCCGGCGGTCATACTAAAAATAATTAATTTAAGCTAATTGATAGTTGCATTGTTTATTTTGGCTTGAATTTGAATTTTATTCTTGAAAACTTGATCAAATTCTACACCGCCGAAGATAAATATGAAATTTTATAACAATCCGTCCATAGACCGGCCGACAGGCAGAACATCACGCTAAAAGCTGAATTACATTATACTTTTTTTCGTCTAGATTCATACTAGGTTTCTAGTTAAATTTTCGTTCAAATTTTGTTCAATTTTCATACTAATTTCACAATCGGTCGTGTATTGTCGAGTTTCTTCGAATTTTTTCCGATGTATTGCCCGTACGCCAACTTAAAATGATGTTTGACAGCTACATACACAGAGTATAATATATAACCTATATAACTTCGCTACATATAAGGTTGGTACAATTGCGTGCGCATGCGTATAATGTACCTAGTATAAAACTTGAGTAGGAAAATAGAGCATGTTGTATATTTCTATACTAGGAAACTTGAAAGAAACTTGTATGCAAATATCTGATTTACATTATACTAGAACTGACTATATGTCCTTGAACGAAACTTGAACGAGAAACCTAATATGAATCTAGTCGAAAAAAGTATAGTGTAATTCAGCTTTAAGAATAGTTGATTCGTATTACTATAAACCTAATTCGTGCTTATCTGTAAATATCTCTATATGTCAAATTTGGTATGACTACAATACCTCTCTTATCATAATATGTAATATGACGGTCAGTAAAAAAAGTATAATAACATAAAAAATTGTTTAGTAGTCAATAAAATTTGATATACGTTATTGTATTTAATAGCACAAACAAAACACAAACATATACAGAATGTTTATTACTATTTCGTGCTAATGTTCTTCAAGAAATTTCTCTACCTAAATCAGTTAAATATTAAATGTGTTTATCAATTTATTATTAATTTCGAATAAAATAGAACTGTACATTTTCTGAAAATGCTAGTACATTTTCTATTTCTTCTAGTGTGTAAAAAGTAGAGAAAACCTGAAAATAATATATAAAAATTTATGTGGTAGTACTTGGGAAGGTAACAAAAGTTCTATTGATCCCTTTACCTACCACCAATTTTTGCTGTTTTCAGCGCTTTTGAAACACTAGTAAAACTACACAAAGGAATTTTATGTAATTGGCAAAGTTTTGAAAGAAGGGATGTAATTTACAACACTTACATTTTCTTTCATTTAATCTTGAAAATTAATGTGCTAGTTAACGAAAGTAAAATTATACTATATATCATTAGTTTTCCTTGTAACTTTCCTTAATAATTTATAACCTATTTTTTCTAGTTCAATTGAATAATATTATATATTCGTTAAACATAAATAGAGCAAACTAAAACGGTTTTAGTTTTGTAATTCTATATTAATATTTATTGATAATCGTCGTTTCGACGAACTCAACGTATGTCTGCATCAGAAAAACTGATACAAATGTAATTTACAGTAAATAAATAGAACCTAGAAACAAATTACTAGGTAACGAAATAAGTAACTAGATCATAAAATTTATAAATTATTAATTAAAGGAATCAAATCAGTGTAAAACACCGACTTAAATAAAATTTGGCTTCTTTAATTAAAAATTTATAAATTTTATAATCTAGTTACTTATTTTGTTACCTAGTAACTTGTTTCTATATTCTGTTTATTTACTGTAAATATCATTTGTATCATTTTTTTTTTGATAAAAATGTACTTGAGTACGCCTAAATGTTGATTATTAATAAATATTAATACAGAACTACAACCTAAAGCCGTTTTATTTTAATATAATGAGTTCTCAACGCTCATCTTCATCAGGAAAAAACTGATGAAGACAACAATAAACAAAACCAAACTTGCACCTAAAATAAATTCAATAAAAAAACTGTTTTAAAAGTAAGTGAATTGATTTTGTGTACTATTGATCAAAAAAGAGTATCACATACAAGTTCTTTCAACATCCATTACGTCTAGAAGAAGTTTGCTATATACGATGCGTTTTTTTTTTTCCGAAAATAGAATGATTTTGAAAAGGGTCGAGACATTTTATGCACATATAATAGATTAGCTTCTCCATTATATAATAAGCTTTTTATAAAAAAAATCTAAAAGTTTTTACACATATATGAAATGAAATTCGCAATATTGTACTTAAATATTAAAGTTAGTAAATAATAAGTATAGACGTAATTTAAATTTTTAATTTTCTGAGCAAGAAATATTTTATATTTATATTGCGTTATATAATATTAAACACTAATTATGTTCCACACATGTTGTTCTATACATATATTATTATATATGAATGTATTTTTCTGTATACATATTTGTATCTATTGTAGATCCCTGAAGTAGGCAATATTGATTGCCGAAACGTTGGCATAGAAGATTATAAAAATATTTAACTGACTAATTTACGTCTATTACTTATTATTTATTAAATTTTACCAGTCGCCTATTTTCCAATTTAATTAAAATTAGTATCAAAATATAAATAATAAAACAAGATTAGTTCGATTTTAATTAAAATTAGACGCACAATAATTGGTCACAATTAGACAAAAAATTATTAGACACATCACACAGTAACATATTGTCTACTAAATATTATGCGTATTTCATTGCATTAAAAATATATACATTATTTTATGACTAAATATTTCTAATTATAACTAACCGGTGTATTTCCTGCCAGAAACTGGCTTAAAATATATAATTAACAAGGTTAAAACCCTTATATATTTACCCTTATTTATTTGATATGTTGTTAAACACATTTTAAATAAAATATTGAAAATAAAAATTTAAATTGTGTATATCACATAAATTCTATTCTCTCCAGAATTTTCAATTTTTTTTAATTAATGAAGCTAAAATAAACATAAACAAATTTGGATCGTTATTGTTCAAATAACAAACAAGACGTACACGAAATAATGTTTATTTTAACAGTACTTCAGAGAATAAAGTTTGGTACAGAATTGACAAAAGAGTTTATCTTGTCACATACATTGCAAATTGATAAAAAAAACCTTATATTTATTTAATAAGTTTTTTATAATGTTCTATAAAAATACAAGAAAAATGTACCAAATAACAGTTGTTAGTTATAATTTGTTTATCAACTTTTGTTAAATATATATTTTTTTTTCGAAATATATCTGCATTGCGATATATTCGTAAAACACATAAAAGTGACGTCAGTAATTATCACTTCCGCTTGGCAGATCTTTACCAAAAGTTGATAAAATTGAGATATTTATCTTGAAAGCTTAAATATGAAATTTTATAACAATCCATTCAGCCGAATTTGCTCTACACTTGTCCACAGATGAACATCACGCAAAAACAGGTGATTTGTGCTTGTCTATAAAAATCTCAATATGTCAAATTTAGTATAAATACAATAACTCCCTTACCATATGTGATATGTTGGTCTGTAAAAATATAGGTTCGTATTTCCACCTCTTTTTTTATGAAAACATGCTTTGATTTTTAGCTTTAAAATAATCACTTATCAAAAATGAGCAGTATTTCTATTTTTGATATATTTTTTATAATCTAATATTAGAAAATTTAAATAAATTAATTAAAATTGGTTAATAAGTAATTTTAAGTAAATGCCAAAAATAATTTTGACAAAAATTACTTTTAAAAGTTAGGTGAGAAAACGGGCCATAATGTTTTTTTTTTAGCAATAGCACTAGTAAACTTTTTTTTCAAACAGCAAGTGATTTTGTTAGTTGCTGTGGAAACTTGTCGAAATGTGAGTAAATTCAAATATATGTATGTACAACAAAATTGTGCAAAAAATTATTAATTTGAAACTTAATTATTCAGTTGATTAAATGACAAACATTATAACTTTGTTTTCAAACACCAATTTATTAAATATTATAATTAGTAATGTAAAAAGTTTGTACAAAAACGTTTCACTAAAAATTCTTTAACGGCCATTTACATAATCAACCAGATTACAACCGGTATTTAAAATTTTCAACTATGTAAATATACTTCGTATTTTTCGCAAAGCTATACGTTCAAAAGTTTTGCAGTAACAATTTTCGGGAAAGTTTTAAGCCATGTTTACAAATCTAAATTTATTTTCGTTTTGTGACAGTTTTAAGTCTGCTTTATATTTTTAACACAATACAACAGACAATTCGCATCACTTAACTACATATTTTGAGTTATTTGGAAATACAAAAGTGGCACAAAAGTCATTATTCGAACAGAAATTGCCAATAACAAAAGTAAATTAATTAAATGAATTACAAACTAAACTTGTTGACTATGAAATCATAAAAATATAAAATTAAATGATACATATGATATTTTTTTTCAGTCACACAAAGTATATTTCAGTCAACAATAATTATTTTTTAAGTAAATTAACTTTATAAAATTAGTATTTTATTAATTTTGTTTTTTCGTATTTTCCTAAGGAGATTTATCCTCCTAATACCACTCTTTGCTTACGCCACTGTTTTATGTAAATATTAAAAAAAAATTGGAGCATTAGACGTGAAACAAAAATTAAATATTAAACATAAATTTTCATTAAAATGTGTTAATTTTTGTTGTATTTACATCATAACAGTTGAAGCACAAAGATAAATCCTTGGCATACCGTAATCAAAAACGGAAACCATTTATATAAATTAAACTGACATTCTAGTCCCAGTATCAATTTTTCTTTTTCGAATATTGCAGTTTTGATAAATGAGAGAACAGTCGTTTTATAAATATTGGATGTACTAATACATCTGTTGCGTTAAAGCCCAATGGACAAAGTCCAACCGGATAAAAGCCCATGTTCAAATGCGCAATTAACAAAGGCAAAAAGACTAGCATTCAATTGTTTATAAAAAGAAAATGAATATATTCGATAAATTTGATATTAGTTAGATTAAGTTAGGTTAGGTAAAAAAGTTACTAATCAATTTATAGCTGCCCCCTATGAGACTTTGTCCGTTGGGCTTTAGTCCCAAGATTATTCAAGACTAATGTAAAATTTACGCCAGATTACAAATTGTGTTTAAAATCTCTGACTAAACATAACTAGACTAGTAACATTGTATTCATCACAATACAGCAATGTAATACAAAGACACTAGAAAAAGATAGCAAACAGGAAATAAATCACGTGACCATATCTTTTATAATTCTATCTTTATTTAATTCATATGAAATATTTGCTATCAAATAAATAAATATTAATACAGAACTTTGACCTAAAAAGTTTTATTTTATTGTTAATTATTGTTCGATATAAACTATATATTTTCAGTATAATTTTTTACAAATAATAAAAATATAAATTTAATAAATCGGTATTTATCAAAATAACTAAAAAACAAAATTAACTAAAAAATTAACAAATACATTAATTAATATATATATATATATATATATATATATATATATATATATATATAATCAATACAACTGCACATAAAAATTGAAAAATGGCTTTAAAATATTCTCCGATACTTATGTCGTCTTTAACTGAGAAAAAATACCTATGAAACAAAATAAATGACGTTAGTTTTTCTATCACAACGTATTATATTTCTAGAGTTCAATGCTTCAAAGTTTGCGCCTTTAATGTTACAATACTTGAAAATTAATGATTCAAATAAAATTGAGACATTTTTTTGCTAGAATTGTATCGACAAGTAATTTTTTTCAACATCGAAATAGATTTTTTTTCTTGCTCTATACACCATTATCATTTATTATTTGTCAAACAGAACAAGTAGTTTTATATATATATATATATATATATATATATATATATATATATATATATATATATACAAAAAGAACAATTTGTTATAATAATAAATGTTTTAACTCTATAGACTATAACGTATTGTCTGTCAGTTTTTAAAATATTAAGATTTTAGCGTATTTTGAGAAAAAAAATTGCTGTTGTTACTACGTTGAATTTATTGTCGATTAATAATAAATATTAATACAGAACTTAAATCTAAAGTTGTTTTATTTTATAAACTTGATAATTAACGAAAACTTGGCAACATTCATGTTTTATCTAAAACTTGTAACTAAAAGGGTAGGAAATACAATACCAAAAAGCGGCATTAATTCCTCTATCCTAAGGACAATTTGCAAGGATCGTATTGCAAGTTAACACACTAATACAAATCCGGTGTGTATGTGGTTATTAGAGAACTGGAAATTTCGGTTAAAGACATTATCAAACATTGTAATATTGTTCTGCGCCGATCACGCGTAGGGAGAAATAAGGATTCATTCACAATAGAAACAATTTATTTGTTTGCATTTCTATGTCAATGATTTCTAATTAATATATCTTTGAATTCAATATATTAATGTTTTTTGTTAATATTTAAAATAAGAACGCTTTCGGATTTAGTTTTGTTTCATATAATGAAATTGGTCAGTATTATTTTTGCAACTTAAAACAATATCCCTTCCTGAAAATTTTTCTGCGTGCGCCACTGATACCGTCTCTGTATTTATAAAATGAATAAAGCTTAAACTAATAATAATCCTACAGCTGGTCGTTAAGTTCAAACACCTTATATAATTACAAAAAAAAACCTAGCAGCTGCGTACAAAACAGGAGAGTGTTCAACAGAGTTCAAGAGCATACAGGCTGCTGTCAGGATAATAAATCAATATTATTAGAAGATAATACCCTTTATCCTGTTGTGTCATCACAAGAGGATCATATGCTAGAGCACCAACCATAAATATACTCGAAAAGTAAGAGAGAGCGATTATGAAATTGGGTAATAAATAATGTCACCTGATCGACGACAAAAATTGAATAATTTTTCATAAGATCATTTAGTTTCGTGTTGTTATCACTTTGGATATTGAAAATTTATTTTCTATGAAATATCGAACATTTACTTTTAGTCAAAACTGTTTTTCTATTGTCAGATAATAAATAAATATGGGGAGATTACTTAACTGAACTGAAATATTTTTCATCGCTACACAATTTCAAACTCATGATTGATCTTTAGAAATTATGAATAATCTTTAAAAAATATTATCGAATTATCTTTTATTTTTATTTTAAACATTATGAATTTCTTTTATAATCTTGATTTTCTAATGTCAATTCTTACTTTGTTAAATTAAACAGTTGTGTTTTATTGTTTTGACTTAGTTGAAAGTTCTACCGTGTACTAAAAGTCTTTAAATTACTATGAATATAACAAATATAGAACGTAATAAAATTAATATAACTTTGATACATATATTATATTAATTTATAATTAAAGAACGCTTACGATTTGTAATCTTCAACAAATAATTCGTATATTTCGAATGTGATATAAATCCAATTTCAACTTCTGTTTGTAAAAGTTTTATAATTACAGAAAACATCTGTGTAACGTAGACTAAAATGTAAAAACCTTTCATGTCTCATATTAACAAAATTTGATTTTCCATTAAACCATAATTGGTTTATTTGAACCATTAATCTAACTAAAAATGGCTGAAAGGTATTCAAATTATATATTTTTTTATTATACTAAAAAATCTATCAACCTTCAACATAAAACATGTTATATGAAAACTAACCCAATTTTTTTTAATGTAAAATAGTACAAAATGGAAGTTTCCATTTGAAAGAAATGAAATTTTAATGTTTTATTTTAATTTAAAAAAAAATGTATTTTTAAGTTGTTTTAATTTATTTTTTACAGTAACATAGAGCAAAGCTACCAAAATTAAAAAAGTTGAAATACGTCAAAAACAGTTAAACTAAAATAAAATGTTATTAATACAAGAAATTTTTTTAATTATTTTATTAACTTTTCGCCACAGTAACATTATATTTTAATTTATTATAATGTATCATATGTAAAATTTATTCCTAAATTCAATAATAAAATAAAAAATAGAATATCCCAATTAATAGAAGCATATAAGAATATCCCTATATACTAAATTTTGTAACATAATATTATATAGTTTTTTAATACTTTAGTTTTATTTTAGAAGGCACCTCCACCAAATGTTGCCACAAATTAAATTACTTATAACTAGTTGCAATATCAGTGGTGGCCACAGTAAATTTTTTATTGTCTATAGTTGACTTACATTAAATTATATATAGCACAAGATATTTTTTTTAAAAGTATTGACCTGTAAAAAATCTATATAAATTGAAAATAAAGTTTTTTCCAAGTTACATATTGTATAAAACATGTTTTTGTTATGCTGACTGTGTCAAATTCAATTTAACTTACCAGATTATAGTAAAAAATAAAAGTTTTACAAACTTTAACACTCAAAATTACCTATTTGAGTTTTTTCGTGGTATATGCAGTCATGAATATTACGTAGTACGCAATTAAAATTTATTTTTTAAATAAAAAACCGTCAACTCTTGTAAAAGTTTTTAAAAATACATAAAGTGTGTCAATATTTGTGTTTTCTTGAATAGGTAGGTGGAAAAATTGATACCACTGTAATTTAGCACAGCTTCAAAGTATGCTTGAATATACTCAAGGTTTGTTATTTTGTTCTATTTTGTTCTATTTTGTTCTACTTTTATTTACAGTATGACTGCTCTATTGTATGGTTGTATAAAAGAAAAAAAATCAATTGAAGGATGTTCTTTTTATAAATATACTGTAAAATTTGTAAATTAATTTGTAATATTATAAAAATAAAGTGATATTTGTCTGTCTATGCGTCTGTTTGTTTCAAAAACAACTAAAAATCTTGAAATTTTGCAATTTTTGAATTAAAATATGAACAATAAAAAATTACAAATAATAAAAAGGTTTTAGGATTTGGTTCTGTATTTATTTTAATTAAAAAAATCAACGTTTTAACGTACTGTACATACTTCATCATTTTGTATCGTTCTTTCTGATGATGACGTACGTAGAGTATGTCAAAACGTCGATCTTCAATTGAAATTAATACAGAACTACAACCTAAAGTATTTTGGTTTTAATTTATAAATGTTTAACAATGTTTGTTATTAAAATATTTAACATTAAAATATCAACATTATAAAAGGAAGTAAAAGTTCTCTCTTTTGATATATTTACATATTTAAGATTTAATGTAATGAGTTCTGAAAGATTTTCAATATTTTTTTCATAATAGATAATCTTTCAATATTTATCATTAAAAATAGTAAATGTAATAATATAAACATTTTATTATAAAACATTAAAATCAGTACAGAAATCGCAACTTGATAATTAAATAAATTTGTATAATGTAATTTCTAGCGCTAACGTTGCCTGTAGCAAACTTTGTTGTCATTATCTAGGGAATTTATCTTAACCCGTATGCTAGTGGTATCAATTTTCGGTTAAGATATAGCACTTAATTGAATTACATGACCTTTGCCACAACTAAAAGATAATTTACCATCTTCAAAGTTCTTAATATTCAAATATTCAACCGTATTTGAAAGACCGGACATTATTAATAAAACTAAAGCCATAATATATATATATATTAACATAATAAAAAAATTTCAGAACTTATATTAAAGTAAATTTTTTTTATAGACATTGACGGACATTGAGTTTCGTCGAAACGTCGATTTTAAATAAATATTAATACAAAACTTTAACCTAAAGCAAATTTATTTTAAGTACTTATTTAATAGTATAAGAATATAATAGAATCAAAATATTTCTGATTAAATATGTGAACTGGGCTACAAGTATAAGGAAATTTTGATCGAATATGTGCGCCAACTTTTTTGTTATGTTTGTAAAAACTTTTTACTTAAATCTAAAAATAAACTGATAACTTGTTTGTATACGGTGTGGACTACCATTGTCGAATCTAGAAAATGGTAAAACTTAATCTTTTTTTTCTACGAAAACTTTCACGCAACTAATATCAAAGTCAGTGACGTGATTTAACAGAAGTTAAAGTTATGAATGGAAAGTTTCAGTTAAATATAACAAGACATACGACGCTGATATTGTGATGTATTATTAAACTTTTTGTTTGTATCATGTTCGAGAATTAATCGAAAAATATTTTGAAACAACAAACTGAAATTTAATAAATAATTTTGATATATTACCTACGTACGTCTACATCAGATATTATTAATATTAAGTTAATTGGAAAATAGTCGACTGGTAAAATTTAATAATAATAAGTTATAGACGGAATTCAGTCAATTAAATATTTTTATTTATTTTCTATGCCAAGAAAAGAAAACAACATATTTGTGTCACATAGCCTTTTGACATAACAACAACAAAAATTATATCAATATCATGAAAAACAAGCATATTAATTACACAAAAATATATAATTATTACCTCGTTACAATATCGTAAATTATTGTTTTGGTATTTTAGTAAATATCCAATACAAATATCATTAATAAAGCATTGATATTAAATCAACAATTAATAATTTGACCTCATTTTTATTTAATAATTATCGAAATCAACTTACAAAACAAAGTAAGGTTTCCTGAAACTTCATAAACGTAACATAGTAAAAACTCATTCAGAACTCATTATATTAAAATAAAACGGTTTTAGGTTGTAGTTCAGTATTAATATTTATTGATAATAGAAAATACTGTAATAATTACAAAACCTATTAATATTAACAGTAGATTGATAAGAGAAGCAATAGAAATTTATAAAGAAAAAGAAAATGTCACGGCACTAATTTAAATAAAATTTGGCTTTCATTAATTAAAAATTTATAAATTTTATGATCTAGTTACTTATTTTATTATCCAGTAACTTATTTTTATGTTCTGTTTATTTACTGTAAATATCATTTGTATATGATTTGTATTATCAAGTTTTTCCTGATGAAGATGTACGTTGAATACGTAGATTATTAATAAATATTAATACAGACTTTCAACCCTAAAACCGTTTTATTTTAAAATTTTTTTAAGAAAAAATTGAAAAATAAATTAATTTAAAATTCTCCAAAAGAAAATTTCGGAAAAAGTGATATAACCTAACTTTAATAACATAGTAAGGTGATATAAATAACCTACAGTGTTTTTTGATAAAAAAAAAAAAAAAATGTCGGAAATGCAATAAAACTTTCAAATGTTTTACTGGCGGAAAAGGACAGTAAATTTATAGTCTACTGCGATCCAGTTGTAAGTGATTAATTATCTACTCACATGAACTAAGCACATTGGCAAACCCTTATGTTGTAATCGAACATGGTATATTGGTTCCAACGTTAACGTAAAATAATCCAATTTTCAACCATATTTTTTCTTTCTTTCAAATTACAATTGTGACCGTCTTTTGTTTATTTAATTTTATTTATATTGTAAATACTGATAGTAAAAAAAAATAAAAGCAGTATTTACTAAGTTTTAATAGTGCGAAAATAAAATAAAACAAAATAAATAACAGTAAAAAAATCTTTCAGAACTTATTATATTAGAATAAAACGGATTTAGGTTCTAGTTCTGTAATAATTAATTAATAAATCAACGTTTCGATAAACTGAATGTGGCTTCATCAGGAAAAAAAGATGTCTAATGAATGTTTAGTTAAGAATATTTATATGAATGAATTTTGAGGCTATACGTTTGCGTGGACAAAGAAAATTTATTTCGGGATAGTGAAAAGAGTTTGGGCCACATCCTTGTGGGTACATGGCGTGATTGTGTATGCATGCATGTATAAAATTTTAAAAAATTTATTGAACAGCAATGTGATTAAAATTTGTTATATTGCACATTGAACAAAAATGCATTAAATTAAATTATTTCATTTTAAATTAAAATTAATTAAGCGTAATACACAGCGTAATTAAGCGTAATATACAGTGTGTTGATTTGGACCGTCGCCGTCGTACATAGGGATTTAGCATGTAAAATCAGAAATGTGCGATTTCCTGCTTCCCAAATTATTTTACAAAAAAAACTTTGGAATAAATGTTTTAGGGCATACTTTTCTGCATGTAAATCAATTACTAAAATTTTTTTTGGAACCTTTCTAACGTCAAGAATTAGGTCTAAACTTGTTAAGAATTTGACTGGAAAATGGCAGTAGCCGTGAAATAGCATATAGCATTTAGCATTTGTTTTATTTTTGTTCCAATTTCACGGCTAATGCCATTTTCAGTCAATTTCTTGACAACTTTAGGGCTAATTCCTGACGTTGGGATGGTTCCAAAAAAAAATTTGTTGATTGATTTACATGTAAAAAAGTGTTTCCTAAAACATTTATCCCAAAGTTCTTTTTGTAAAATAATTTGGGAAGCAGGAAATTGCACATGTCTGATTTTACATGCTAAATCCCTATGTACGACGGTCCAAGTCAACACACGGTATATATATATATATATATATATATATATATATATATATCATTAATCAATAATATTAGTTGACACTAATGCCCGTATGAAATGATAAAATGAAAAAAAAATTAATTTCCTTTGATTTCTTTGTTCTTTATTTTGTTACCTAGTAACTTGTTTTTATGTTCTACTGTAATTACTGTCACTTGTATAATTTTTCCTGATGAAGACATACGTTGAGTTCGTTGAAATGTTAATTATTAATTAATATTAATACAGAACAAGTAGAACCTAAAGCCGTTTTATTTTAAAATATTATATAAAAAAAAGCTGTTTTATTAATAAAATGCTAATATTTTTTAAGTCTAATATCTAGTGACAGATTTTAAATTACCTAATATACCAAAATAACAAATTTAGCTGTCAGTAGTTAAAATTACTAATTATAAACGAGTCTTTGAACATCTATTACAAACACGGTAAAAATTACTTTATTCTAAAATTAATTATAGTTGGAACATCAGTTCTATAACTACAATAAAGTTACAGCTTAGGAAAACTAAAGTTATTATCGGAGGTCGTAAGTTGTATTAGAGTAAAAGCTATTACCTTCAAGTTAAGCTTTAATATACTAGAGTCTCATAGTTTCAGTTTCCATAAAAGCGTACCTTTTATCATTTACTAGGAATCAACAAAAAGTCCCAACTGTAAATTTTGTTTTACTGTAGTTCAATTCTATCGAATGCCCAAACATTTTCTTTTATTGTTGTCGATTTTTTGCGTAGCTGGAATTTGTAGTTATTCGTTTGTAATTCTGTTTGTACTTCATTTGTTTTGTAGTTTTTAATAAAAAGTAAATTTAATTAACATTTGAGTAAATATTTTTGATCTGCCATAGGAAAAAAGACCTTACTGTTACAAAACAAAATTGTTTACGAGAGCCAATTAAAGTAGATAAAAAATTTACATTTTTACTACTTTGCCTGCAAGGAAAAGTGGTATAGGTCTCGGTACAGTATCTGTAATATATTTAAAAATAACAAAAAATTATATAGAAATCGAAATAAAACTGCTTAAGGTTCAAGTTCTGTATTAAAATTTATTTATTTATTTACTTTTATTGATTTTATTATCATAAAATTTACTTAATTTTTTGACCAAATAATGTGTATTTGTGTGACATAATATTAAACACTAATTATGTTCCTTACTTGTAAAATCAGCTAATTATATTCTGCACTGAAGAAAGCAATAGTGATTGCCAAAACGTTGGCATAGAAGATAATAAAAAATATATAACTCATTGAATTCCGTTTATTACTAATTATTTATTAAAATATTACCAATTTAATTAAAAAGAATACTTTTATTTTAATATAAGAACTCACACCATATGGCTTTGTCTGTCGAACATCAGAAAAAAGATCAAAGAACATGATGTCTCTCGTACTTTATATTCTCGTCAGATTTGTCACCTTGTGACTTTTTTTTTTCGCCTTACCGCAAATTAAAAGGCTTTGAAAGGGCAATGTCATCCTGGATATTCAAGCCTATTCAAGCTTCTGCCATAGAAAGCTGAAGCTTTTGAAAGAGACGGTAACGCTTTAATGGAAAGCTCAGTATAATGTATTGAGAAAAACTATTTTCAAAACGATCATTAGTGAACGTTTCTGTCGGTATTTGCCTAGAATAGTTTGTATGCAATAAAACGACTTTTAAGTACAGTAAAATGTAAATAAAAATAAAATAAAAAAGAAAAAAAAATTATAATATAAATATATAACGTACAGAGCTGGGCAGTAGCTAGCTACTTTATCTATCTTAGCTCTTATTTTTATCAAAATTTTTTTTAGGTAAATAAATAAATAATAACTAGGAAACCCGTGACCCTTAAAGGGTCACGTTTGAAGTCGAAAATAGTAACAAACATAACACAAAGACACAGTATATAAATATAAAAAAATAAAGGGCGCGCGCACGCGCGCGCCCCGTAGAAAGTATTACGTAAATATAAAATAATATATTCAAAATTTTTGATTTAAGCTTTTCTTTTTTATCCGACGACAGATTTGAATATTCCATCTTCATTCTTTTGGCAGTTTTATTGCCGTTTATATTAGATTTTGCTCGTTTGGGCATGATACAAAATTTTTATAATACAACAATATTAATGAAATGTACTTTTTACTCTTATTTTAATGAAAAAATGTAAGTAAATGCACTGATATATGTAAAAAAAAATGTACTTGCAATATATTGTGACAGCTGTTTATTTATTTATTTCATTGTAGAAAGTATTACGCAAATATAATATAATATTTGTGATATTTTTGATTTAAGCTCTTCTTTTTTATCCGACGAAAGATTCAAATATTCCATCTTCATTTTCTTGGCCTTTTTATTGCCGTTTATATTAGATTTTGCTCGTTTGGGCATGATACAAAATTTTTATAATACAACAATATCAATGAAATGTACTTTTTACTCTTATTTTAATGAAAAAAATGTAAGTAAATGCACTGATATATGTAAAAAAAATGTACTTGCAATATATTGTGACAGCTGTTTATTTATTTATTTATTTCATTCATTTTTTTCATAGCTATCTAAGTTTATTTTTGACATTTGCATTATTAACATAGTTTTTCAAATTTTTGAGAACCAAGATGAAATCGTAGAAAGATGAAACTTGCCTATTCTCAAATAGGGGATGAACCAATTAAAATGACACCACTCCCATCAAAATCGGTTCAGGGGTTTAGGAGGAGATGGGGCAGAAACATATATACAAACATACATACAAACATTTGTCAATTAGAGATATGAATAATAACATAGTAAAAATCTTTCAGAACTTATTATATTAAAATAAAATAGCTTTCGAATAACATTTTGTATTAATTTTTATTAATAATTGATTTTTCAACGCACTCTACATACATCATCAGGAAAAAAATTTCACAAATAACGTTACAGTAAATAAAAAGACCATAGAAACAAGTTACTATAGGTAATAAAGTAAAACAAAATAAGCCAACTTTCCGAGAAAAAAATTACTAATATTCTAAAATACAATTATTGCTACATTATTTACCCGAAATTAGTCAAATTTTTACAAACTATTTTTAGATCTCACGAAAATTATATAATTTTATTGTTGTACAGCGTTGTCAACTGATGATGTCAAAGTGATCTATATATGGGTTTACCCATATGCTTCTAAACTTGTTCTTAATTACTTTCAGAACCATTTGTTTTCATTTTTTTAAATACTTGACAAAAAGCAATTATTTATTTTCTTTCAAATAAAATGTTAAATTACATTTAATTAAAAAAATTAAATTAAAAGTTCTTTGAGAATCGGTGACAGACTAACAATGTCGGTTCGCCTAGATTCATACAATTAAATTTTAATTTATTTTATTGTCAGGAAATTCTGCATTTTTTTTTTTAACAAATTCAAGGAGTATCAAAATTAAAGAGTAAATTATTATTTTTATCTGTATTTGACATTTACAAAACAAATTAGAATTTGTAAATTTGCTATTTTGTTTATGTAATTTATATAAAAAAAAATAAAAATAATAAAATAACTTACATGTAAATACTGAAACCGGGTATGTTAAATAGTTTAACCTAAAACAAAAAACAAAAAAATATATAAAAAGTTGACATAAAAACACCAAAAAAAATAGTAACTGTGTCGCAATTACTCTACTCTACTGCAATAAATCTGTTTACACTAATAGTATACCAGTAGAGTAGAGTAGATAAAGTGTTTATGTTGTGCTATAAGTGTTTATATACGCACTCTACCACCGTACTCTACCGCTAACTTAATTAAGCTTAAAAGGATGTATAATAGGTATAAAATATAAGTCAAAACATAGTTAAACAATTATGCAATAATTTTTCGTAAACGAGTTGATAGTAAAAAACTTATTTTCGGACTATAAGTTATAAGTTTTTTCAATATAGTAAAAAAAAATTTCAGAACTCACTATATTAAAATAAAACTGCTCTAAGTTAAAGTTCTGTATTAAAATTTATTTAAAATCGACGTTTCGACGAAATTCAACCTCTGTCTTCAGCAGGATAAATAATATAAATGACATTACAAGTTACTAGGTTACAAATAAGTAACTAGATCATACAATTTATAGATTTTTCATTAATGGAAACCAAATTTTATTTAATTCAGTGCTTTCACAGTGTTTGATTATAAATTTCTATTGTTGTAAAAAAATGGATAACATCAGTCACTGTGAAGGCACTGAGTTGAATAAAATTTGTTTTTCATTAATTACAAAAAATCTATAATTTCTATGATCTAGTTACTTATTTGTTATCCTTTTCTTTATACCAATAGGAATTTATAAAGAAACGGATAACATCAATCAATCAATAACAATAATCTAGCACAAAACTTATTTCTATGTAAAAATTTCATTATTTAAATTACAAAATGTATTTTATTATAAACAAGAAAATTTCTTAATGGTTTTTATTGAGTATTTTCATATATTAATTAATTTATTTTGTAATATTCCATTTACTTTGCTTAATTTGCTTAAAAAGTAGTCTATTATAGTTAGAAGTCAAACATAACAGTTCCTCCATTTACTATACTTTATTATTAAATTAAAAAAAAAAAAAAAATGGATAACCTATTTAATTCTTTAAAGCCAATTTATTATTTGGCAAAATTATTTGGAATGGTAACATATGCAATAGCAGACAACAATGGTTCTATATATTTCAAAAAATGTATAAATAGTCTAATATACGGAACATTAATAATTATAATTTATAACATATTAAATGTGATAATGTATTTTAAAATACTAATAAATTTTGATGAAAGCAGAAGTACTTTGCTAATTATATATCAATTTATGGTATTCGCAAATCGATTTTTTCACATTATTATAATCTTTCAAAATTGTTATTTTTTTAAGGATACTGTTGTTATTTTAAATAAACTCGCAATAATTGATAAAAAATTACAAAATATTGGAATATTCGTTGATTATAAGTCGGTTGGAAAAAAGTCATTTTTATTAATTTTAGAAGAAATAATTTTTCTAGTTATGTACGTTTTCGTAACATATTTTACAAATTCATATATTTATAAGAATAATTTTATTTTGGGAGCGACTTTTTTGTTCTTTCATACTTTGTCAAATATGGGAGTAAGAATACAATTTGAAACCTATTTTATGATATTTCACGAAAGATATAATTTATTATACAATAATTTAAAAGAAGTGATACGAGTAAAGTTATTGACAAAATATCATTTATTAACGACCATTTCCAACACATCTGACTTACATAAAGAGTTAGTCGGTTTGACTAAACAAGTAAATGAAATCTATTCTTTTCAAATGTTTGGATATATATTTACTAATTTTGTAATATTACTATTGCATTTGTATAATATCTGTTGTCAAGTTGCTGAATTACATGTGATTGGAGAAGCAACTGTAGAGATTATTGCGTCATCATATTGGTGCATATTTTGCTTAAATATTTTAATTCCGCTGTGTACGATTTGTTCAAAGACATGTAATGCTGTAAGTATTGTTTTTCACACACATATAATTTATATTTACCGTATTTTTCGGATGATAAGACGCACTCCAAATTTATGGGACGATTTTTCAAAAAGAATATATTATATTAAGTAATATAAAGACATTTTCAAAAACTTACTTAATTTTTATTTATTGTTAAAATAATTCATACTAGCAATATTCAGTTAATCTCACTCTAAATTTCAGTAAATATTTCTATGTAAAAAGGAGTGGTCCTATGGTTTGAAAAATTTAGTATATATTTATAATAATATATTCATTAATTGTTATATATGTGTTTTTTTTTAATAAGTGCGCAAAAGAATAAAAGGTTGCAATTTAAAAAAAAAAAACTAAGAAAAATCATATATGCATTTAAATAAAATCAACGTGTTTATAAGAATTCATTTGTTTCAATTTTTTTTTGATATATTACATACTACTGGCTAGCACTGTATAATTTTGGAATACAATATTTAAAACATATTTTTATTTAAGTAACAGAACAATTAATTAATAAGATAATAAATGTTACAATTATTTAATAACTAATTTATTACATTCAATTTTCTTTATTGATTATACAGTAACATAATTTTCCTAAAAACATATTTGTCATTAGTGTTTAGCAATCAACCAATACAACATTTGTGAATCAAAAAAATGGATAACATACTTATTTCTTTAAAACCAATTTATTATTTGTCAAAATTATTTGGAATGGTAACATATACAATCAAAAAACAGAACGATTCTATATATTTCGAGAGAAGTATCAGTTCGATAATATATGGAACATTACTAATTATAATTTCTTATTTATTAAATGTGTTCCTATATTTTGAAATAATGATAAATTTTGACAAAAAAAGAGATAACTTATTCAAAATACGGCAATCAATAAAACACGTTAACGGCTTATTTCAAATATCTATAATCTTTCAAAATTATTATTTTTGTAAAAATATTGTTGTTATTTTAAATAAACTGACAATATTTGATAAAAAACTAAAAAATATTGGAATATTTGTTGATTATAAGTCAGTTGGTAAAAAATCATGTTTATTAATTTTACAAGAGACATTTTTTCTAATTAACAGCAGTTTCGTAACATACTATACCAAAACATTTTACGATAAACATAGTTTTGATATACAAATGTTTAATTATTACTTATTCATTTTGACGAATATAGGAACAAGAATACAATTTGAAACCTACTTTATGATATTTCACGAAAGATATAATTTATTATACAATAATTTAGAAGAAGTGATACGAGTAAAGTTATTGACAAAATATCATTTATTAACCACCATTTCAAACACATCTGACTTACATAAAGAGTTACTCGATTTGACTAAACAAGTAAACGTAATCTATTCTTTTCAAATGTTTGGGTATATATTTACTAATTTTGTAACATTACTATTGCATTTGTATAATATCTGTTGTCAAGTTGCTAAATTAAATGTGATTGGAGAAACAACTGAACAAATTATTTCATCAATATATTGGTGTTTCAGTTGCTTATCTATTTCATTTCCATTATGCACGATTTGTTCGAAAACATGTAATGCTGTAAGTATTACTTTAGAATTTTTCCGTTTACATTTTTGCTCGAGTTTCATGTACTAGAATCTAGTATAGTTTCATAGTCTTATAAATAATCTAGTAACTAGATTATCTATCCAAAACTAGATTATAGAAACGAAAAATATTTCAATCTTGCCATTGTATTAATAAAAAAAATCTGCTGTAGCAACCACAAAACCGACCGACATCGAATTAAATAAATTTATGAAATAGAAAAAAAAAAACAAATTAATTTATTAAAATAAAACTTGCTTTAGGTTAAAGTTCTGCATAAATATTTATTTATAATCGACGTTTCGACGAAACTTGGTGATGATACAAATGAGATTATCGTGAATAACAAAACATAGAAACAAGTTACTAGGTAACAAATAAGTAACCAGATCATAAAAATTATAGATTTTTAATTAATGGAAGCCTAAGATTTAGTTACTTATTTGTTACCTAGTAACTTGTTTCTATGTACTGTTATTTATTGTAATGTCATTTGTATCATTTATGCTGATAAAAACAAACGTTGAGTTTAGCTGAAACGTCAATTTTAAATAGATATTTTTACAGAACTTTAACCTAAAGCAGTTTTATTTTATATGAAATTTTTTTTACTGTATTAAATTAATTTTGATTAATAAGTAGAAATGTATTGTTTAATTTTAATAATAGAATTAGAATATTGAATTAACAATTACAATAACATTATTATTAATTAATTATATTCAATTTACTTTATCGATTACTGATAATAGAAAATAATTTCTTTAAAAGCAAGTTTGTTATTCATCTTTAATAATCAGCACGGTTTTAAATCCAAAAAAATGGAAAATTTATTTGTTTCATTACGGCCTATATACTATTTGTCAAAATTAGTTGGAATGGTAACATATACCATAAAGAATAAAAATGGTCCTGCATATTTCGAAAACTGTATATCATCTATAATGTATGGATCAGGAATACTTATATTTAATGTACTTATAAATGTTTTACTATACTTCGACTATCTGACAAATGTTAAAGAAAAAGGACATATACTGTTTATTGTAGTTCAAGCTACGCTATACGCAAACATATTTTCTAATATCGGTGTTGTCTATTCGAATTGTTATTACAGCAAAGATTTTGTTGACATTCTAAATAAATTTACTGTATTTGATAAAAATTTACAAAGTATTGGCATATTTATCGATTATAAATCGGTTGAGAAAAAATCGTTTTTGCTAATTGTAATAGAAATAATTGTGGGAATTGTTAGTTTTGCGATTGCATCCAATATGAATTTATTGGCAAATGAGAATGGTGTATGTTTAGAATTTTGTTACTATTACTTAACCATTCATACGGCAATTGGATTAAGAGTGCAGTGTTTAACTTACTTTATGCTATTTCACGAAAGATTCAATCTTCTGTACAAGAATTTAAAAGAAGTGATACGTGTAAAATTACTAACAAAATATCATCTATTAACGACCATTTCAAAAACATCTACTTTACATGCAGAATTAGTTAGTTTAACTAAACAAATAAATAAAATATATTCAATTCATATGTTTGGCTATATATTTAGTATTTTTATGGCGTTTTTGTTACACTTGTATAATATTTGCTGCATTATTGCTGAATTTTGGTTTAATAAAAAAATAATTAATTTAATCAAAAATAAACATAAACTTAGAAAAAAATATCTTGCTCACAAATGTAATAAATCTAAAGTTGAATTCGTACGTCTACGTAAGTTGATAAAATCTGAAATTGACGATGCATATAAAAAATATATTCAAAACACAGAAATAAATTTATGTAATGATGTTAAACAGTTTTGGTCATACATTCGAAATAAACGCGGCATAACTAGAATACCGGGTATAGTAAACTATCAAAATGTTATTTATGATAATCCACAGTCTATTGTAAATGTTTTTGGAACATACTTTAGTAGTGTATATAAAAAATCAACACCAAATTATTTATATGTACACAATGAAAACCAAAATTGTTTATATTCAAACAATGTATTGTCAAATGTAACTGATTCTGATATCGTAAACGCAGCAAAAAAATTGAAAAATAAAACAACAGCTGGTACGGATCAGGTACCATCATTTATAATTAAGGATTGTATTCTTGCATTAAGCTCTCCATTGTGTCATATATTTAATTTAATAATAAAAACATGTGAATTTCCAGTATTGTGGAAAACTGCGAGAGTATGTCCTATTTTGAAAAAAGGTGATGCTGCTAACATCGAAAATTATAGAGGCGTGTCTATTCTTTGTAATTTCTCGAAATTATTCGAAATAATATTGCACACTCACTTGTACAATTCGGTTAAAAACATAATAACTAACGAACAGCATGGTTTTATGGAGAAACGTTCAACGGTTACCAATTTAGCAGTTTTCTCACAATATGTATCAGAAGTACTTGATAGTGGAGGTCAAGTAGACTGTATTTATACAGACATACAAAAAGCTTTTGATCAAATTGATTTTTATGTCTTATTTAATAAGCTTGGTCTCTGCGGTATTCATGAAAATTTAATCAAATTAATAGAATCTTATTTAACAAACAGACATCAATTCATAACTTACAATGGTTATAAATCTAGCTCCTTCACTGTTACTTCCGGGGTCCCTCAAGGATCTAATATAGCTCCTTTACTATTTGCAATATTTATAAATGATTTATGTAATGAATTACAATCTCACACGTTAGTATTTGCTGATGATCTAAAAATATTTAGGCGTGTTGATACAATTACCGATTGTTTGCACTTACAAAATGATCTCGATATTATTAGTAATTGGTGTATTCAAAACAAATTGCAATTAAATGTTAATAAATGCCAAATTTTATCCTACACACGCAAAAAAACGGAGCTAATTTGTGATTATCAAATAAATGAACATATTTTAAACCGCGTCAATACTGCGAAAGATTTGGGTGTTACTTTTGACAAAAAATTCACATTTTACAATCATATAAATAATATAATTAAATCTGCCACAATCGCGTTAGGTTTCATAATTAGAAATTCCAAAGATTTCAATGATATTGACGTGGTTAAAATGTTGTATTACAGTTTTGTACGATCCAAATTGGAATATGGATCATTGATTTGGTTTCCTGTTTATAATCATTTTATATACGAATTAGAATCAGTACAAAGAAAATTTTTGAAATGTATTAGTTTTAGAATGGATAAAGTATATCCACAGCAGGGAGCTGATCATGATATGTTACTAAGTAGATTTGGCTTTGAATCATTGAATCAGAGACGAATTAAAACTAGTCTAGTTATTTTGTACAAATTGCTGCACAATATGGTGGACTGTCCTAGCTTACTTGAAAAACTCAATTTTTCTGTTCCAAGACTTTCATCTCGTTCTACGCTAATGTTTTATTGTGATTCTTCGAGAACAAATATTTTATATACGGCACCAGTTAACATAATGTGCAGAAATTTTAATAATTATTTAACTGATTTTGATATTTTTCACGAAAATCTATATTCATTAATTAATAGCTTAAATAATTAAGTTAGCAAATAATATATTTGTATATGTATTAACAATATTGTATGTATATAAACAGATTTTTTTTATGTGTATCTTGTCCTGTAATTGGTGGTAAAACTGTTGGGCAATAAAGTCATTATTATTATTATTATTATTATTATTAATTCCATGTTACTGGAGAAAGTACAGGACGGATTATTGCTTCATCATATTGGGTTGTACATTCTTCAGTTATATTAACTCTATTTTGTACGATTTGTTCAAAAACTTGTAATGCTGTAAGTATTTCCGTAAAATAATATTGTGTAAGATACTTTTTGGCGAATTAATTTTGTTTTTAATTCTCTAAAGGACCATGTAAAAAAAATAAATTATTATTATAATCAAAAACATTGTCATTTAATTAGACTACATTGTCATGTTACTTTTTATTAAATAAAATAAATTAAAAAAGGTCCTTAAGAAGGTGAAAAATATTACCGAAAGCTTGACATAAAATCTTAAATGAGAGCTTGATTCAACATTCAATCTTCGACTACCTTCCCATTATATTCTTATAATATATATAATCAGTGGTCAAAGAACACTGCCCACTGGACACGTTGAGTATCTGTGTAACCTTAGATCATTGATTAGGACTTTAGCTTTATATATTCTATCTATTATCTTAGCTATTTTTTTTTTGATATATTATGTACATACAACTGGCTAGCACTGTATAATTTTGGAATTCAATATTTGAAACATATTTTCATTTAAGTAACAGAACAATTAATTAAATGTTACAATTATTTAATAACTAATTTATTACATTCAATTTTCTTCATTGATTATACAGTAACATAATTTTCCTAAAAACATATTTGTTCATTAGTGTTTAGCAATCAACCAATACAACATTTGTGAATCAAAAAAATGGATAACATATTTATTTCTTTAAAACCAATTTATTATTTGTCAAAATTATTTGGAATGGTAACATATACATACAATCAAAAAACAGAACAATTCTATATATTTCGAAAGAAGTATCAGTTCGATAATATATGGAACATTACTAATTATAGTTTCTAATTTATTAAATTTGTTCCTATATTTTGAAATAATGACAAATTTTGACAAAAAAAAAGATAACTTATTCAAAATAAAGCAATCAATAAAATACGTTAACGGCTTATTTCAAATCTGTAAAATCTTTCAAAATGATTATTTTTGTAAAAATATTGTTGTTATTTTAAATAAACTTACAATATTTGATAAAAAACTAAAAAATATTGGAATATTTGTTGATTATAAGTCGGTTGGTAAACAATCATGTTTATTAATTTTGCAAGAGACATTTTTTCTAATTACCAGCAGTTTCGTAACATACTATACCAAAACATTTTACGATAAACATAGTTTTGATATACAAATGTTTAATTATTACTTATTCATTTTGACGAATATAGGAACAAGAATACAATTTGAAACCTACTTTTTGATATTTCACGAAAGATATAATTTATTATACAATAATTTAAAAGAAGTGATACAAGTAAAGTTATTGACAAAATATCATTTATTAACGACCATTTCCAACACATCTGACTTACATAGAGAGTTACTCGATTTGACTAAACAAGTAAACGAAATCTATTCTTTTCAAATGTTTGGATATATATTTACTAATTTTGTAATATTACTATTGCATTTGTATAATATCTGTTGTCAAGTTGCTAAATTAAATGTGATTGGAGAAGCAACTGAACAAATTATTTCATCAATATATTGGTGTTTCAATTGCTTATCTATTTCAATTCCATTATGTATAATTTGTTCGAAAACATGTAATGCTGTAAGTATTACTTTATAATTTTTCCGTTACATTTTTTCTCGAGTTTCATATACTAGTGTCCAGTATAGTCTCATAGATAATCTACTAACTAGATTATCTATCCAAAACTAGATTATAAAAATGAAAAATATTTCAATCTTGCCATTGTATGAATAAAAAAATCTGCTGTGGCCACCACAAGAGCGACCGACATCGTATTAAATAAATTTATGGAATAAAAAAAAAACTAATTAATTTATTAAAATAGAACTTGTTTTAGGTTAGAGTTTTGCATAAATATTTATTTATAATCTATGTTTCGACAAAACTTGATGATGATAACAGTAAATAACAGTACATAGAAAAAAGTTACTAGGTAACAAATAAGTAACCAGATCATACAAATTTTGGATTTTTAATTAATGGCAGCCTATGATCTAGTTACTTATTTGTTGTGTCATTAGTATCATTTATCCTGATAAAAACGAAGGTTGAGTTTGGCTGAAACGTCGATTTTAAATAGATATTTTTACAGAACTTTAACCTAAAGCAGTTTTATTTTATCTGAAGTTTTTTTTACTATATTAAATTAATTTTTATTAATAAGTAGAAATGTATTGTTTAATTTTAATAATTGAATTAACTATTACAATAATATTATTATTAATTAATTATATTCAATTTACTTTATCGATTACTGATAATAGAAAATAATTTCTTTAAAAGCAAGTTTGTTATTCATCTTTAATAATCAGCACGGTTTTGAATCCAAAAAAATGGAAAATTTATTTGTTTCATTACGGCCTATATACTATTTGTCAAAATTAGTTGGAATGGTAACATATACCATAAAGAATAAAAATGGTCCTGCATATTTCGAAAACTGTATATCATCTATAATGTATGGATCAGGAATACTTATATTTAATGTACTTATAAATGTTTTACTATACTTCGACAAACTGACAAATGTTAAAGAAAAAGGACATATTGTAGTTCAAGCTACGATATACGCAAACATATTTTCTCATATCGGTGTTGTCTATTCGAATTGTTATTACAGCAAAGATTTTGTTGACATTCTAAATAAATTTACTGAATTTGATAAAAATTTACAAAGTATTGGCATATTTATCGATTATAAATCGGTTGCGAAAAAATCGTTTTTGCTAATTGTAATAGAAATAATTGTGGGAATTGTTAGTTTTGCGATTGCATCCAATATGTATTCATTGACCAATGAGAATGGTGTATGTTTAGAATTGTGTTACTATTACTTAAAAATTCATACGGCAATTGCATTAAGAGTGCAGTGTTTAACTTACTTTATGCTATTTCACGAAAGATTCAATCTTCTGTACAAGAATTTAAAAGAAGTGATACGTGTAAAATTACTAACAAAATATCATCTATTAACGACCATTTCAAAAACATCTACTTTACATGCAGAATTAGTTAGTTTAACTAAACAAATAAATAAAATATATTCAATTCATATGTTTGGCTATATATTTAGTATTTTTATGGCGTTTTTGTTACACTTGTATAATATTTGCTGCAGTATTGCTAAATTTCATGTTACTGGAGAAAGTACAGGACAGATTATTGCTTCATCATATTGGGTTGTACATTCCTCAGTTATATTAACTCTATTTTGTACGATTTGTTCAAAAACTTGTAATGCTGTAAGTATTTCCGTAAAATAATATTGTGTAAGATACTTTTTGGCGAATTAATTTTGTTTTTAATTCTCCAAAGGACCATGTAATTCATTATTATAATCAACAACATTGTCATTTAATTAGACTACATTGTCATGTTACTTTTTATTAAATAAAATAAATTAAAAGGAAGTCCTTAAGAAGGTAAAAAATATTACCGAAAGCTTGACATAAAATCTTATATGAGAGCTTGATTCAACATTCAATCTTCGACTAAATTCCCATTATATTCTTATATATACACTGACCACTGGACACGTTGAGTATCTGTGTAACCTTAGATCATTGATTAGGACTTTAGCTTTATCTGTTGCTACTGATGATAAAAGCTTAGCTTTCGAAATACATATATAGCTTTTTTAAATTATTGTTTGTGGTTTTTAGGAAAATTATTTTATTTTATTATACATATTGTAGTATAGGTTATTTTTTGTCATTGTAGTTTTGATGGTTTATTTGACGTAACAAGTTGCTATGATAACGCGTAGTGTATAGTTTCGCTACTAAAGCGGCATTCTGTCACTAATTAAACTAATTACTAACACTGAAATATAGTAATATATAATAATAATAATAATTAATATTAATAATATTATTAATAATATATTACTATATTTCAGTGATTACTAACAACATAATGAAACAGCTACATAAATCTAGTTAACATAAGATCGTTTTTCGCTTGAGACACAAAAATTATTGAACTAAGATAATTTAAATAGTTTCGGCACATGAAAATATTTTTTTACATATCATAATCGTATTAAATTATTATTTCAATTTAGTTTTATCAAATTTTAAAAATTAAATAATTATACAAAATAAAACGGCTTTATGCTATAGTTCTGAATTAATATTTATTTATCAGGAAAACGATATAAATATTATTTACAGTAAATATACAAAACATAGAAACAAGTTATTAGGTAGCAAAGCAAAATAAGTAATTAGATTATAAAATTTATAAATTTTTAATAAATATTAATACAGAATTATAACCTAAAATCGTTTTATTTTAATATAATAAGTTCTGAAAGATTTTTTACTATGTTAATATACAAAATATAAATAATAAATAATTTATTTAAAAATCGTACTAAAAAAAATATAATTATTTCTATTATTTTCAGGCAAATAAAATGAATAAATTATTATGCGAAATACAAATAAATTCAAATGAAAAACAAATCAGACGTGAGGTAATTAATATTAGTACTTTATAATATAATTATATTATTAATTTACAAAATTTTATTTCTAGGTTACAAATTTTTCATTACAATTAATGCACAATGAATTAACAATAACAACCTGCGGCTGCTTACCAGTTAATTATTCTTTAATATTTGAAGTAAGTTAAATAAGGAATGGGATTTTTATGAACGCTGAAAATAAGTAAATTAACACCAGAATAGTATTATGTAACAACCATTAATAGAAATTTCACAACCGTTATTTGATAAGCAAATTAAAATAGCATATTAAACATTAATGTTAATAAAAAAATTCAAGAAACTTACACTTTATTTAAAAAAAAAAAATGAAGTTTACAAAATCTAATTACAATTACAATTAAAATAAAACTACTTTAGGCTTTATTTTCTTTTATTTCATTAATAATAAATCAAAACTTTATAGGAATCTTGACACCCCGTATAATTCTAAGTAAATTTTGTATTTGTTTTAGATGGCTGCAACGGTAACAACCTATCTAATCATATTGATACAGTTTTACGTTAACGATCTGAAAAAGTTGCAGGAAAATAATAATTCTACAATCACTCACACTACCACATACGATTAAAATAATTCTCGTCAAAATAAAAATAAAAAGCATTCTATATATTTTTTTAATTAATATGATAATTCTTATTATATTTTTCATAGTTGTTTAATACATTTTTAACGAGATAATTTGTACGAGTTATAAAACAATTGCACTGTGATTGTACTGTACTATAAATAATAAAATATTTTATTTATTAAAGTAAATTACTTTTTTTTCTAATATATTAGAAGAATTTGTAGCATCTATCTAAATAATCGCTGAAGTTTTAGCAAAACATCTGTTACAAAATATCTAAAGTATTCGGGTAATGTTGTTAGTTTAATGTAGTTTTCTCATTTATAATAATTATAAAGAACAATTAGTAGAATGCTTGTTGTCTAGACTCGGATGAATATTAAAATAAAAAAAAACTTAATCAACTGTAAACCCTATACTAGTAATTTAATTGAAGTAAAAAGTTACAATAACGTAAAAGCCAGTAATTATTTCAAGAATTTCACCACAGATGAAAAAATTCCATAATGGCGTTAATTAAATATTAGGATTAATTAAAATAACCAAACATGGAGCAGAATATTATAAATTGATTAAAATAAGGTAGATTAGTCAGTTAAGATAATATGGTCATCTTAAGCGAATGTCTATTAAACGTTTAAAAATAAAACTACTTTAGATTAAAGTTCTGTATTAATATTTATTTATAATTGGCGTTTCGATGAAACTCAACGTCCGTCTTCATCAGGATAAATGATATAAATGACATTATAGTAAATAACAGAACATAGACAAGTTACTAGATAACTAGATCATACAATTTATACATTTTTTTAATTAATGGAAGCCAAATTTTATTTATTTGTATGACCTAGTAACTTGTTAAGTTTCGTTGAAACGTCGATTTGAAATAAATATTAGTACTTTGTAGTTTTGGATCCTGTATTTATTATTTAAAGTATATTTTATGGAGAGCAGGAGGATCAATAAAACAATATATTTTAATTATGATTATATTAAACATAATAAAATATATTGTTTTATTGATCCTTCTGCTCGCCATAAAATATACTTTAAATAAATATTAATACAGAACTTTAATCTAAAGCAGTTTTATTTTACCCTGTATATATATATTATGAGTTGTTATTTTATTTATATAAATTAACAATTTTCACACACAATAAACAGCAACGTAAATTTAATATCCAGACTATAGCAGGAATTTTATTATATAAGTTATCGATATATTTCGTGATAGAAAATAAATTGTTCAGAAACAATACATCTATATTGGTCTTCGATTATTTGCCGAGATTAAATTACAAAACTATCCAATAATATGTTGACCTTCTCATAAATTTCGATACTTAAAGGGCATATCATATTATCAACCAACCCATAAGAAGTACCCTACGTACCCTTTAAGACTATTCATAAAACTATAGAAGTGAAAGTCGAATTAACCAGAATCTCGTTTGCTCGTATATTTAGTAGGATCGTTATAAAGGAATATAGGGGTCCAGTATTTTGTACACAAGAATGTTTACACAATAATGGTGTCCCGCAAAATTTTCCACTCGTGTTTGTATATGTAAACTTAGTTTGATCAGTACGATATATAATCCTCGTGTACATTACTAAAGTTTTACTATACATAATTAGATACATACAAAATCATGCCATGTATCTAAAAGAATGTGGCACTATCCTGACATTAATATTCTCCAACCATTTTTATCCAGACAAGCAACTGTAGCTTCATCCACATTTATGATATTTCTCATAGATGCTCCTCTATTCCTACCACTTGGAAACTTTCGCTCACGCAAAACACAGCCAATCATACCACTCTATCTATTCAACGGACAATCACGAAAACGTATACCTTTAAAATCATTCATATATATTGTTTTAATGTTTCTAAGTGCATAAAAAACATGTACGAGAGATATTATAAATGTGAATGAAGCTAGAGTTGTTTGTCTGGATAAAAAATGTTTAGAGAAAACTAATTTCGAGATAGTGGGAAAAAGTTTGTGTGACCAACCAAAATGACCAACACATGGTGATATATATATATATATATATATATATATATATATATCAATTTCTAATAAATAACATTAAAAAAATATTCGATATTGTCTTTTTTTCAGATATAAATATATATTACATATAAAGCAAAATAATAAAATTTAACATTGAATAACTATAAGTTGAAATATATATTTTTTGGCAAAAATATCATCAAATAATATAAAAACATCAATAATAATTTGAATACAATGAATAAATAATGAATTTTTTATATAGTTCATATTCTATTACAATTACTTTATATATATATATATATATATATATATATATATATATATATATATATATATAAAACTCACAATCAAAAAATAAAGCAATGTATTGTTTCAAAATATGTTAAACAAAACATTGTTTCACATTATTTCATATAAAAAAAATGTATAATAAAAATTGTATAACATTGTAAATTTTACATTTATATGTATGTATTTTTTTGTTATTTGAAAAAATAATGTTTTTTTTGTTATTTGAAAAAATAATGTTTTTTTTATTTTCTTATATAAAAAAAAAAATATGTAATATTTATATAAAACTGATACATCTAAAAAAAATCCAGATAAATCTGCTATTGTGCAACATGCGTTAGAATATCTTCATGACGTAAAATTCTAAGATATTGTAATAATTGCAAGATCCGTCAATATTAACAGCAGATTGATAAGAGAAGCAATAGAAATTTATACAGAAAAAAATAACATCCATCAGTGTGAAGAAAATAATTTAAATAAAATTTGGCTTAAAAATTTATAAATTTTTATGGTCTAGTTACTTATTTTGTTACCTAGTAACTTATCTCTATGTTCTATTTATTTACTCTAAATATTATTTGTATAATTTTTCCTGATGAAAATGTACGTTAAATACTTATTAATAAAAATTAATACAGAACTAAAACCATTGAATATATAATCTTATTATTTATGTAATGCTATAACCTAAAGTTGCTTTATTTTCATATATATTTATAATTTGATATTGTTTATTATCATATACAAAACATAATTCGTATGAACTGCAAATTCCACTCAATAATAATTTACGTAAATTAGTTTTCTTACATTTCAAACAAAACTAATCGTATTAAAAGTTTGGTTATATTTCAAAGTTTATTTTATAAATTTTAATTTAATATATCTAGTAAAAATATCACGTCAAAACATAAACTACAGGATATTAAAAGTTGCGCTTCATGAAATCTAAGCCAAAACCTATGTCACAACAACTACCTAATATAATATAAAAGTTTTAAAACTGTATAAAATAGAACTTTTTCTTCAAGCGTAACATAATATTAATGTTACGTTACCATAATGTCTATGTAGAAAAAGGTCGTTATGTTACTAGTACAATAATAACACTATTGTACAGCATTTAGTAATAACTTATTAGTAAATCAACGTTTTATCAAAAAAAAGATAGATAAAGACGCATGTTTAGTTCGTCGAAACGTTGCTTTATAAATAAATTATTACAGAACTAGAAAACTTAAAGCCGTTTTACTATAATATATTATTGTTTATAATCTATACTGTGCGTCTATATCAGGAAAAAAATATAAATGAAAATGCACGTTCAGTTCATCGAAACGTTGATTTATTAATAAGTTATTACAGAACTAGAACTGTAGAAGTCGTTTTCTTCTAATATATATTGTTGTTTTTATTGTATTTAATGAGTTTTATGCTTCTAATATTTTCATTTGTTATACCTATTAGAAAGACAACACATAATTCTAGCGAAATCTTAAGAATATCAAATTAATAATATCTGTTCCGTTTGCAATATAGCAGTAAAAAAATATTTACTGTGCCAAAAATTATTATTCGTCCAACGTTACTGGTTTGTTTTCTGTAGCAGGAAATAAGAAATATTTAAAATTACAGAGAAAGTCAGTGAACAGAAGTTTATTACTACCGGGCCTGCTTTGCTGTTTCTGTTTCACAAAATATTATATCCGGCTCTGACGATGCCAGTTTCTATGGCTTTATTTTTTAATATATACATTCATATATTTTTTTTTTGTTTATCTTTGTGTTGGCTGATAAAATATTGCGCGTTGTTTTATAAGCTCCTTAATATCGAAACATCGAATAAAATTTAAGCGAATTTGTAAATTCGTAAAAGTTATAAAAAAGTTAGCGTAGTTAGAGAAGATAAACATTTTCTAAGAAAAAGTTAAATACAAATGTTTTGTTATATTTCGATTACAGTTTTTATACTTTATAAATCTGCATATATTTAAAGTTAGAAATTAAAAGTTATAGACCGAGAGCCCGTGACTGCCAGACCTTCCTTATTTTATAAAAGCTGAAAGTTTCTCAGCGCATGCTCCCAACACAGGTAGGAACGATAAGCTACTTACGAAGTTTGGATCATCGTGGCTTTGGCAGGTAACAGGTTGCAAAGGTGTATAAAATGCCAACTTAAATTTTTGCGATATACTCCGTTCTCGAGTTAAATTAGAAGAAATACTTAGAATACTTTTTGATAGACAATAAAAAGTTCTATAATTTGGTTTTAGTTTTAATTTGCTAGCATGTGCCGTTTGGGCACTAGAATTTTTTTTTTGATTTTTTGGTTTTTATTTTTTTTCTCAAAAACTATGAGGTGTAGGAAAATAAGCATGTTATGGAAAAATGCGGAATAATGAATACGATAATTGAGTGAAGAAACCATTATTCTAGGATGCATTGTTTAGTAGAAAAAAATAAAAAACTAAATTTTTTAAAATTTATCAAGAGGGCAGGTACCCTTGCGATTTTTTCAAAATAAGATTTTTTTCAAAATTTGCTCAAAAAAATCTGAAAAAATTCAGTAATATAGATAAAAAATTTAGCTACATAATAGCTAAGTAACTTTTTTCTCTACCTCATTCTGGTTTGGCAGGAAAAATTATTGAAAATTCTAAAACGTTTTTTAAAATTTTCAATAAAATTGAAGTTTAAGGGTGTCTGGCAAGGGGTTGCTGTGATATTAAGTGTCTGGCAATGGATGACGTAATTTCTAATATTATTCTGAAGAAAATATATGAAAATTGCGCTTTATTGTTTGACAAATTTAAGTTAGCATTTTATACACCTTTGCAACCTGTTACCTGCCAAAGCCACGATGACCCAAACTTCGTAAGTAGCTTATCGTTCCTACCTGTGTTGGGAGCATGCGCTGAGAAACTTTCAGCTTTTATAAAATAAGGAAGGTCTGGCAGTCACGGGCTCTCGGTCTATTAGTAAAATCACACTTACAAATAATAGTAATTAATAATATAAATATAATGTAATAATAATATAATAAGAAAATGGTTTCAGGTTGTAGTTGTGTATTAATATTTATTAATAATCGACGTTTCGACGAACACCACGTATGTTTTCCTCAGAAAAAATAATACAAATGATATTTACAGAAAATAAACAGAACATAGAAACAAGTTACTAGATAACAAATAAGTAACTAGATCGTACAATTTATAGATTTTTAATTAATGGAAGTCAAATTTTATTTAACTCGGTGTCTTTACAGTAATTGATGTTATTTTCTTCTTTATAAATTTCTATTGCTTCTCTTATTAATTTGCTGTTAATATTAATTGGTCTTACAATTATTACAGTAAGAGAAACAATAGAAATTTATAAAGAAAAGATAACATCAATCATTGTGAGTGCACTGAGTTAAATAAAATTTGGCTTCCATTAATTAAAAATCTATAAATTGTATAATCTTATTTATATCTTTTCTTCAAAGATATAAATAATAATAAACAATAATAAAATAATAATAAATCTGATCTGATTTTATCAGCATTGGCAACACTGACGCGTCGTATTATATAACATCGTTTGGTAAACGTTCATTTTTCAGTGTGTAAACTGTAAACTTTAGAAACAGCTGTAGATAAAAATATTTAATTAAAATGCACTATATTTTTTTATCTAAAATAAAACCTTTCGCTCATAATTATTTTCATTCCGGTAACTTTTAAACGTTACCTTTTAAATTTTCATGTGTGGTTAAGTAAAATATATCCTCGTGGGATACAAATGAATTTTTTTTTCGCCACGATGAACTTAACTGATTCCCTAAATTTGACGTTTATTCACACCAGTTTAATGAATAGTTGACAGCTTATTAGACCGCGTTGAGCCAGTTTTTTTTTCCCTAAATTATATTTAGGTTGAACGCAAATTATTGCAAACTGAAGAAAAAATTTGTAGATTACATTCAATTACTGACAGTTTTATCCAAATTCAAATCTATATTGCTAAATCCTTTTTACGTGTCTGTCAAGTTTTTGCACAATTATTTTTTTATTGTAAATTTTTTTTTGCTGATTTTACAATGTTATGATTAATGAATTGTCCTCTTGTAGTTTTTATTAAAGTTTTTGTTATAATTCGTCAAAACAGTTGATGTGGATACTGATGATAAAGTCTTTCATATTTTATGGAATTGATGACTTTTAGAATTACAGATTTGTAATATTAGCGTGAAAAAATAGTAACAAGGCAATTAAGTTATCAATTTTTTTAAAATTTGTTTTAGCAGCTTTTTTTGTTTCAAAATAGTGTTAACGTTAATTTCTTCATTAAATAAATTATTGTTCTAGAAGAATGTATACAAAATATATTGAAAAAAAAGTATAATATTATTTAATTATTCATTTGTAAAATGTAATTGTTTTAGAAAAAAGTTAATACTTAAAAAAATACTAAATTGAGTAAAAAAATAGATATTAAAATAAAGTTCTGTTTTCAAATTACGTTAACTTGCTATTTGTATTTATATTACTGATAACATCGAATTTCAATTACAATAAAACGTATAATTCAAAACCTTTTTCTGTTCTGGAAAGTATTTACTTTGTTAAAACGATACTGATATTTTATTTAATCTACTAAAAGACTTCAATTTTGATAACAATATAGAAATAAATAATATAGAAGTATTATTATAATTTAACATAAATGCAATCATAAGTCTTGATAAAAGGATAACTTTAAAATAAAAAGATAATATAATTTTATATGTAATAAAAAAACTCGGCCAAAAGTTACGACAAAATTTTATGAATAAGCATAAAATATTATAGCAAAATCTATCTTTTCTTATAACTTACCGAAATGCATGAAATTTAGATATGTAAAGTATGTATCGATTTTATTTACATCCTAGAGTTTAAAACAAATTAATCGTTTAATGTAAAAACTAAAACAATTATTATCTCGCTTATGAGACGACTTTTACTAAGGCGTTTTAAGGTTTATTGACTCCTTTTCAGGTGTACTATCGCCCCCTAAAAAGATACAGAAATACCCTGTATTTGGCATATCCTATATTATGTATTTCATAATTAAATATATAAATAATTATTATTACTATTATTATAATTTGTTTATCAAAATGTTCAATGAAAAAATTTTTTAAAATTCCATTCATTTGCATAACAAATTTGCACATTACCAAGGACTAAACGTTTGTAAATTTTATTGCATTTGTATAATTTTATCATTTACATTATTAGATAAGACATTGATATAAAAAACATCTGATATTAACATATTTTTAAATTCGTTTTATTTTGTAGCATTATTATCTCAAAAATATTGTATTTAGTTTATTTCTATATTTTTTATTTTAAAATTTAGTATACAAATAAAACTATGCAATATTATAAGATTTAGCATATTTATATACCGAAATATTATAAACTTGTAAACAGGCCTTCTGTATAAAGTCTAATGACACAAATAAGCATCTCCTGACAATAGTAGAAAATATAACATCAAACCGTGATAAGTTCAGATATTTGTTAGCTTTCAAAGCTCAATTGATTTGAACAGAAAATATAATTTTTAATATTCCGCATACTGCTAACAAATTTATTTCGAATGATATTTTTACAATTCATTATAATGACTTATAATGCAAGATCAATAATCTTATTGCTGTGTTTTGATATCAAAATTTATTAAATATTAAAATACAAAACAAATGCATATTGTTGTAATATGAGCAAATTCCCAAGAGATTATTGCTATTGTATACAGAGTTATAATCAAATTCTTTTTGACATAATAATCTTCGTAGTGTCGTACAGTATTTTCGCATACAACCTTTCTGATTTGAAATAAAAATTGTAATTTAAAAAAATACGTACATGTTGAAAGATTATCAAAAAATATGAAAAATTATAAAAAAAATATTTAGCTACATAATTTATTTATGTCTATCATCAAAATTTCATATTTTGTGAATTCTGGTTGAGAAGCTTTATATACGAATTACCAAATAAATAATAAAACAATTAAATTATTTATTATTTAGAACGCAACTTCAGGGCAGTGTAGAAAGCAATGACGATTGCCATTAGCATTATAAATAATAAATCATTTATGTTTTCCGACTCTTACTTTGTTAATATTAAATGCTCGTTCAAAATTCGTAAATAAACGATAAAAATATGTACATTGAACAACAGTAAATCTCAATAGTACCCTCTTCAACAACATAACAAGGCTGACCCATATCCCTCCGAATTCAAAAACTGAATATCATCCTACAAGAAATAAGAACACGATACAAAACTGAAGTGAGGTCTCGTATCACTAACATATTCAAAGTTAGATTTTCATGGATCAGAGAAATTTGAATTTCTTATCATAGTATCCCTCCGAATAAATTCCCACTCTTCGTGGGACAAGAACACATCATCGAATCGCTGATTTCCGGTCTTGTCTAAAGCAGTGAGAAGGCCCTTTTGATCACAGAGAGAAATCGATACGAACTCATCTTTGATGCAAACGACTTAACTTTAATTCAGTATATGATAACGTTTGTGTTTGTCATATCTGAATTTACATATTCAAAGTTTGATAGTTTTAGATTTGAAAATATGGATAAAAAAACAAACAAACACGAACAAAAATTACAGTGCATAGAATTAGTTGGCTGTGTGGCATTGTTATTCACAGCGCAATGTCCAGGTTTATAAACAAGAGTTATCTAGCACTGGATTAAATTTAACTCGAGTTAAAATTTATATGAGTTTATTACATTTATTACTCACTGTATTTCTGTGTTAAATTCAAATGTGCACGAAGTAACAAGTTAAAAAAAGTTCAAAAACTAAAAAATAAAAAAATCTCAACAAACTGAAGAAGAAGCAGTTCTGATAAAAATATAAAAAAACAAAGTTAAATTAAAAGAAAAAAAACTAAAACAAAACTATAGAAATTAGAATTAATTTTATATATACGGTCTTCTATATATCCTTTTAGGAGGCGATAGTACACCTCAAAAATTTTAAAACGCTTTAGTATATAATCGATATTTTATAATACTCTGAAGGATTAAACTTTCATGCAAGGAATTGTCAGCTTACATTAAAATTATGTAGTTTTATTATAATATTTGTAATTTAATATGTTTACTTAAAAATGCATAAGATAAATTAATATTTTAATTAGAAACTGTAATAATTAAGTTATGCACTTAAGGCATATTGAAAATTCATGGAAGAAATTATAAGAAAAAAACGCGTGCAGCAAAGTTTCTCAACTGACACGTGTAAATAAAAGACGTGTCGAATCTATTCATATGGGGCTCAATTCAATAGTTCAAAACTCAGAATAAACATATACGAGTAGTTTTGATCAGTTCGTAGTTTGAATAAAATTATAATAAATTCACCATAGTAAAAAATTTATTAGAACTCAATATATTAAAATAATGCTTCAGGTCTCAGTTATATTATATTTAATTATTATATATATATATATATATATATATATATATATATATATATATACAAATAATATAAATAAAAAACAAACAAAAGGTAGAATATCAAATATAATATTAAAATAAAATAATTTTAGATTAAGTAAGTAACAAATAAGTAACTAGATCATAAAATTTATAAATTTTTAAAATTTTATGATCTAGTTGCTTTTCTTGTATGATTTCTGCTCTTACTTGTTAATACTTTAAATTATTCATTATGATAAGTAAATAATAACTACTAATAATATAACTAAAAATATTTTATTTCGGTGACTAGTTTCGCTATACAATAGCTTCGTCAGACCAATAGTAATTTAAACTAGATATTTATATATTATTTCAGATATTTGTTGTTGGTTGGGGGTGGGTGATTACAAATTTTCTAAGAAGGTTAAGAAGGGTGAGGTATATAGGTTGGTTTGGTCATTTAGTGTCTGCTGGTTTTTATTGAGGGATTTCCTTATCTAGTTACTTATTTTGTTATCCAGTAATTTGTTTCTATATTCTGTTATTTACAGTAATTGCATTTATATCATTTATCCTGATGAAGACGGACGTTGAATTTCGTCGAAACATCGATTTTAAATAAATATTAATACAGAAACAGTTTTATTTTAATATAGCTTTTAGCTTAATATACTTTTTAAATTTTTCGCTCGTGATGTAACTGGTTTATTGTCATTCAAATATAAAATAATTCTAGCTCAAAATATATTCATTTTGACATCTACTGACAGATTTTAAAATTATTCAATCACAGTTATAAATTTTGTGATAGTATTTGAGGTTATTTAATTTTAAAACCTTTTTACATTAAAACAAAAACCATTAAATTTAAATTAAAATTACTGCAATACAAAGCTACATAAAATTTAATAATACTTTATAAACTTACTAATCATTTTAACCGTCATCGTATTAAATAAATTTATGGAATAGAATAATTTTTATAACAACAATTACTGTAGTCGTGTTAATTAAAAACAAAACTGTTTTAATATAAATATATACCACTTATTTACATATATCATAAAAATATAAAAAAGTTGAAAGTATCAATTTCAAAAACAAAAAGAAAGTTTATATTGAATTCAAAAAACTATTCAAGATAATTCAGTTTTTTTTTATTAAACATAATTTCCAAGAAAATATATTGAGTCAACAAAGTAATATTTTATATGTATTCTTGAAAAATTCCTGAAATTTTACTTGTAAAATTTAATAACATGTAAAAGTTCAAATGCTTCGCTTATCAATCAATTTTAAATTCGAAGATACTGTATTAATTGCAAAACATATTCAAGATAAATCAGTTTTTTTTTTATTAAACATAATTTCCAAGAAAATATATTGAGTCAACAAAGTAATATTTTATATGTATTCTTGAAAAATTCCTGAAATTTTACTTGTAAAATTTAATAACATGTAAAAGTTCTATGCTTCGCTTATCAATTAATTTTAAATTATTGTTTATTGTTGAGTACATGAAGTTTTAATTAATTAAAAAATGTTGAGACAAATCTTTTCTTCATATATTTATTTCTAAAAAAGAATGTACATTTCGACCACTCTGTGGTCTTCTTCAGCTAAGACTGACGGTTTCGGCTTGATTTACAATGTGACATAAAATACTTTACAGATGTTATTCTAAGAATTATTTTAAGAAAGGTTCATTTATTACTAGACTCAGAGAACTTTCAACAATTGGTTTTCTAATGGTGAAAGATCTGTATTTAATAAATTTGTTTTATTTTTGTGCATTTGTGTTGATTCTAATATATTTAATTTTCTCTTATTATTACAGGATGTTAGGCAATTCAAATTCTCTACTGAAAAGTTATGTCCTGTTTCATGTTTATGGAATGCAAGTGATGATTTGAAAATGTTTTTATTTTTTATGTGATATTGGTGTTCTTTGAATCTAGTGATAAATTTACGCTTTGTTTGGCCTACATACACTTTTGTACAATTAGAGCATTTTATACTATAAATACCTGATTTTTCAGAATTGTTAATCGGATCTAAGTTATTATTTAATAAATTACATAATTTAAATTTGTTTGTAAAAGCTATTTTTATGTTATGGTTTTGAAATATTTTTGTTATTTTATTACACATACGTTTATCATAAGTACTGGTGCCAAAATATATGTTATCTTTCGTAGTTATATTTGTAAGTGTTGTGTTTCATTTTCCAAAGTTTTGGCGTAGATATGTCGATGATATTTTTGCAATAGTAGATTCTGATTTTAACATTCCATCGTTTTTAGAGCTCATTAACTCACAATACCCGTCTATAAAACTTACTCATGAAATTGAACAAAATAATCAGTTACCCTTTTTGGACTTACTAATAATAAAAAATCTAAATAGATTAGAATTTGATATTTATAGAAAAAGTACACACACCGACAACTACATACACAACACATCATACACACACCACAAATATAAGTTATCAACATTTTACTACTTTATACATAGATTAATTAACACCACCCTCACAACTGACAGATTTAATAAAGAAATGAAATACATTAAAAAACTGGCAACAATAAATGGATACGAAGAATACATTGTAGACAATATATATATAAAAAACAAATTTATAAACAACACCTCAAATCAAACACAACACTTACAAATATAACTACGAAAGATAACATATATTTTGGCACCAGTACTTATGATAAACGTATGTGTAATAAAATAACAAAAATATTTAAAAACCATAACATAAAAATAGCTTTTACAAACAAATTTAAATTATGTAATTTATTAAATAATAACTTAGATCCGATTAACAATTCTGAAATATCAGGTATTTATAGTATAAAATGCTCTAATTGTACAAAAGTGTATGTAGGCCAAACAAAGCGTAAATTTATCACTAGATTCAAAGAACACCAATATCACATAAAAAATAAAAACATTTTCAAATCATCACTTGCATTCCATAAACATGAAACAGGACATAACTTTTCAGTAGAGAATTTGAATTGCCTAACATCCTGTAATAATAAGAGAAAATTAAATATATTAGAATCAATACAATTGCACAAAAATAAAACAAATTTATTAAATACAGATCTTTCACCATTAGAAAACCAATTGTTGAAATTTCTCTGAGTCTAGTAATAAATGAACCTTTCTTAAAATAATTCTTAGAATAACATCTGTAAAGTATTTTATGTCACATTGTAAATCAACCCGAAACCGTCAGTCTTAGCTGAAGAAGACCACAGAGTGGTCGAAATGTACATTCTTTTTTAGAAATAAATATATGAAGAAAAGATTTGTCTCAACATTTTTTAATTAATTAATTTTAAATTCGAAGATACTGTATTAATTGCAAAACCTGTCAATATTAACAGCAGATTGATAAATTTAAGAAAGTTATAAGAAAAAAGACAAAATAACTCATTGTGAAAGTATTGAGATAAATAAAATTTGGCTTCCGTCAATTCAAAATCTATAAAATTTTATAATCTAGTTACTTATTTGTTACCTAACTAACTTGTTTCTATGTTTTATTATTTACTGTAATGTCATTTGTATCATTTATCCTGATAAAGACCAACGTTGAGTATCGTCGAAACTTTGATTATAAATAAATATCAATACAGAATTTAAACCTAAAGTAGTTTTATTTTAAAGTTTTACCTATTATAATATAATCAATAAACAATATATTCATACCAAGCAAGACCAGAGAATTGACAATGTTGCTAGATCATGCAATTTTGTTGGTGTCCTACCTCTAATCAGTTGAAATTACTTCATATATATGCTAATAGTTTGTTAAATGCTTTTTATACACATTACACTCGCGATATGTTAAAAATACCATATACTTATTGCGAAATATATGGACGCAAACAAGCATACCGACGCGTTCCGCTGAATGCTTGCAACTGAGTAAAAATTGACAAAATTTTACCTGAATAGCGAACGTCTTTTTCCTTACCTAACATTTTCGAACAACAAAATTAATTTAATTAGTATAAACATATTATCTAATATTTATCGTATATACGGTGGTGTAGCGTTTTTGCGATTCTATTTATTTTTATGTGTGTTCCCTTTCCAATAAATTCCAAGAAAATCTATTAAAAAATAAAAATTAAAAAAGGTTGTTTTTTAAATGATCAAAATATTATTGGTTTTTTAATTTTTTTTTATTAATATATACGCAATATAATAAATAATACCATCGAACAAAATTAATATAAAATATAAATATAAAATGGCCAAGTGTCTTCCCTCTGACAGTACTATGAATTTCTATGAATATTTATTTTCATTTTCAAATTAAAATACATCTAAATAATCTACGTATAATTTGTTTTTGTCAACTTATCTGTTGAAAAAAATATTTCAATTGAAATATATACGCAGTATAACAAAATTACTTTTTAAGAAATGTATATTATAAAAGAATTCTTTCAAATATATAATAAACCTTAAAAATAAAAAAAAATTCTTAATTTCATATAACATTTCTCAAGATATAGAAAAATTTATTATCATTATTATCATTTAGATTTTCAATTCATGTTATTAATAAAATACACAATGCACAGAGTAATTATTTTGTAAAATTTAATTTAAAAAATATTTCTTTTCTATATATAAATAAATATGTCTTTTATATTTATCTGAAATCTTTTCATGTTAAAATTTTGTTATATTATTTTAAAAATAAAACTGTTTAATGTTAAAATTCTGTATTAATATATATTTATAATCGAAAAAACAATTAAACCAAAGTAAAATGTTATTATTGTATAATATGTAAAATAATTATGCCAATACTTAAAGAAACAGATAACATCAATCACTGTGAAAGCACTGAGTTAAACAAAATTTGATTTCCGTTAATTAAAAATCTATAAATTTTATAATCTAGTTACTTGTTACCTTGTAACTTGTTTCTATGTTGTGTCTATTTACTGTAAATGTCATTTGTATCATTTTTTTTTCTTGACGCAGACGTACGTTGAGTTTGTCGAAATGTCGATTATTAATAAATATTCGTACAGAACTTCAACCTAAAGTAGTTTTATTTTATCATGTATATGCTTAATTAATACGATTTTGTTAACAAAAATATTATAATGAATTATGTATTAAGTACCAAATTTAATGCTGATATAATTAAGATGCAAACATATTTTTTAATGCTTCCTTATTACAAAAACAAGAACATTAAGACAATGTGTGCATTAGGTAAATATTTCTCTTATACTTCAATAATATATTAAAATATTATTTAAATTTATGAGAATATATTTTCTACGCAGTTCCCTATGCAAAAAATTTGACACAATTTTTACACGTTTATTAATTATTTTTTTTTATGATTCTTAATTTGATTTAAATTATATGGTTCAGATTTTAATGCTAGTAATAAATTAATACAAATATGAATGGCATAAATGATAACTTTAATAATATCTAATGATTAAGTCATTAAAATGTGTATAATTTGGAATAATTGGAAATTATTATAAATATTGCTAATAAACAAATTTAATAGTTAAAAATGAAATGAAACCTGTAATTTAAAAAAGTTATTGATGATTAAATTTAAAAAACATTTAATACATAATATGATTTTTTTATCGTTTTGATTTTTAATAAATATTAATACAGAACTATAATTTTTTACTACTTTTTACGGCTTAAACATATTTTCAGAGAATTCACAAATTCACATAGAGCTGATATTACAACAGGATAAGTATTACTTCCGCTTAAATAAATTCAGTGAAAATTCTACAAAACTGTCTAAAACAGAAAACTCAAACATTAAACTTGATTTTATTACAAAATTCTGGTTTTGAAGCTAAAAATCATAATTAAATGAAAAATAAAACATGCAATCAAGCATAAAAATTATCACTTATCATTGATTCATAATTTTGAGAAACACATTAAAATTGCAAATGTCATATTAAAAATAATAAATTTCATTTGAGTTTCAAGTTTTTGTTTGAAAACAAAAAAAAAAGAATATAAATCTTACATGAAATATTGTCGTAAAAAACATGCATTTTTACTACAAGAAAGTGCGAACGATAAATTTATTTTATGTCTTGTTTTAGCTTGAATTCGCGGTATAGATCTTGGAAAATTGTCAAAAAGTACTAATTTGAGAAAAGTAGGTCATATATTTGACAATATTTTGTTAAATTTAAATATATTTCGAATTGTTAATTAGATTAAAAAATTTAAAATAAAATTAGATAAAATTTTATTTTGTTTTTCAACATTTATTTTATATTATTATTATTATTACATCAATCTATATAATATTGCACTGTAAAAAATTTATATAATTTTTACATGATTTGTGAATGTAATTTTTCATAAAAAAAATGTAATATTACATAAATTACCATAGTAAAAATATAAAATGTTGTTATTTTTACTGTTAAAACTTATGTAAAATTATATAAATTTAAGATCTATTTTTTACAGTATATAATAAACTAGCATTGCATGAATAGCAATATAATTTCTCTGTTACAATAGCAAAACGAGAAAATTTTAATCCATGTAATTACAGAGTTACATCCATTTTAATAATGATATTTTTTTAAATATACCTTATCAGATAATTATAAACGCTGTAGGGGTAAAACTATTTTATAGTATTCATAGCTCCTTTTAGACTTTTAGATAAAATGCGTATATATTTTTTTAAAAAATGTTAGAACTGTTTATTTAAATCAGTGTCTCATTTAATTACAAATTTATAAATTTTATTATCTAGTTACTTAATTTGTTACCTAATAAATGTTACTGTAAATGTCATTCGTATCATTCTGATGATGAAGATGTATTAATAAATATTAATACAGAACTACAACCTAAAGCAGTTTAATTTTAAAGAATTTTTAGTTAATGCTTAATGCTGCTTTAATTGATTGAAAATTAACAAAGATATATGCATATGTAAATGTAATTTTTAAAAGTTGTTGACTATAAAATTTAAAATGATAAAATATTGTATTTCGTGCAAACGCATTTTGCTTCGAACGTTTACAAAATTGACTTGTAAATCTGTAACAAGTCTGCGCAAACTTTGAAAGAATAAGATCATAAATATTAATAATGGCCGGGAGCAATGAACTAGACAATTAAAATAACAAAAAAAAAACAATTTTTTTTCTACATTTTACTAATTATTTCGACATTTTTTTTTAAATAAACAAAAATCACAAAAAACACACGCACGGATAACTAGGTGATACAATTTACAATAAATATAAATTTGCAATTCAAATTAACTGAAAGAAAAAGTTTAAAATATTACGGAAATTTTTAATCTAGTTCATCTGAAATCTGTTGGATAGTTCGAAAAACATTTGTGTGTGTTTTGGAGTTTTTTTTTCTTCTTCTCCTTTTTATCTCGCATAAACACACACGATAAAATGTCTGTTGTGCTGACAGAACCACAAATACTTATTTACATAATGTTTTCATATGATTTAACATTTTTCGAAAGAATGTTTCTCCTAAAATGCTAAAAATGGCATTTTTCGTACATTTCTCGGTGATATGATGGACATTTCTCAAATATTACGTTAGTAAATTCAACGTTAGTAATATAATAATATTTATAGGTTATTTTATTTTTTTAACATAGTAAAAAATCTTTCAGAATTATATTAAATTATATTAAAATAAAATAGCGTGATTGTGTATGTATGTATGTATGTAATAATTATACTCTTATATGACTATTGAAAAGTTAACTCGAGTTAACTCAAAAGTTATTTAATACTAAACTAAATTTAACTCTGGTTAAAATTTACATAAAATTTATTTCGAAATTTTAAGTCTGATTTAGTAAATCTTAAAATAATTCTATATCAAGTTTAAATTGGTAGTGATATGATATGTTTCTTTTCAAATTTAAAAAGTAAACATAAAGATTTACTACAAATAAAATAGTTTAACACCCAAATAAAATCTGTGACAAATCGTCGAAAATCCGGTTTTTATTTTTCTGACTGTAAAATTCTCAACAAAAAATAAATCAATAAAGATTTATACTTGTTACAAATTTCTTTTTTTTTTACACACACAATAAAACAAGCTAGTAGCGAAGAAAACAAATTCTTTTTTCTAACCCGTTCGATAAGTTTACAGTTGTTTACTTTCGGTTAGTGGTTTAACATTCAGGATAAAACTTTATCGGAAATACGTATATTAAACAGTCGTTGGTCCTGCTTCAGTATCAGTTTAGTAGTATCTTGTGTGCAACACCGTGTGAGATTCTACGGTAAATTCACCCTTACAAAAACGAAACTTTATCTGTTTTTCGTTCAAACTTCAGCTAGCACCAAGTAATATGAGAATAGTTTGACGAGTTTTACGAAATTTGTTTTGCTTTTGTTAAAAGTTAGTTTCTTGATTATGTTATAATTATATTTAAATGATACAACTTTACATTATTACGAAGTATTTACAAAAAAATAAAGTTTAAAATTCTGTATAAATATTTATTTAAAATCGACATTTCGATGAAACTCAATGCACGCCTTCATTAGGATAAATGATATAAATAACAATACAGTAAATAAACAGAACATAGTTACTAGGTAACAAATAAGTAACCAGATCATAAAATTTATAAATTTTTAATTAATGAAAGCTAAACTACCTTTACAGTTACCTAGTAATTTTATTATTTAGTCAATCATAAAATAAAATAGAACCAGAACTATGTAATAAAACAACTATAAATAATTTAGATAAATTACACTGCGATTCTCATTTAATATAAGTACTTTAAAAAATTATTTGTTTTATTAAAAATTCATCAAAAATTAAATTCTAAAATATTGTCCTTGAAATAAAATTAATTAAAAATAATTTAAAAATACCCGAAATTTTTTTATATTAAGTTAGACTAATTGCTGTGTAAAATTATTAATTTTGTTCCTTAATTATTGTTAATAAGACATGCAAACATTTAATTTTCGCAGCATAATTATTATAAAATTATCTCTCTTTTAATATGAATTTTAATAAATTACGCAGAGAATCTGATGTTTGTTAATAAATTTCCATTGTTTTAAATAATTATTTGAATAATGTACGCAATATCTATGAAAAATACAGTTGGCTGTGTTTTACTTAAACAAAACAATTGAAAACAAAACTTGAGCAGTTGGTATTAAAATTGCAAAGATTTTTATTTCTTAAATTTAATGTTACAATTAATTGAAATAATTGAATTTGTAATTAGATCTGTCAAATATGACAGTTCATACTTAATAAAAGTTTAATAAATAACTTATACTCCTAATTATTTTCTGGGTAAAACTTTTTATATATTTTTCATTTGTCTTATCAAAATATTTGCATTAAAAATTAATTAAAAATAAATAATACTAAATTAACATAAGTATTTAATTGATTTTATGTTTTTTAACATTTGTAAAAATTATAAAAAATATATATATACAATTCTGTAAATAATTTTTTGTTCTAATTTTTTTTAGTATGATCAAAATATTACTAAATACTAATCATTGTGATTAGTATTATACATAATTTTTAACCACAATTTTAACAGAAATTTTAGAAATAAAAACATTAAAGTTTATATATTTATTATTATTTTTTAAAACAATTTATGTATGATTCTTTTTTATTAAATACTTTCGTAAAATACAAAGCATTTTAAAATTTCAAGCAACACTGTATTTTTTAATAAAATAAATAATATTGTAATAATTAAAACAAAATATATAGAAATCCTTCCTATAGTCCCTAGATGACGAATTCGAAAGTCAGTTCGCTCGCTCGGTCATCAATCAAAATTTTAGATTCAGAATATATTTATTTAGTGCCCAAAATAGTCATTTGGTTTTATTTTTTCAGTGATGCCAAATTCTCGAAAAAAAAATTACTAAAATATTTAAAAATTTGTTATGTCTACTTTATTTATGCGATTTTAATCAAATTTTCATAAAAGATTCTTCTAGTGCCCTAATAAATTATATAATTTTACTAATATACAGTGTCGCTAACTTTTCGAGAACAAAAATTACTACTAAATTTTAATTCTGGCCTCACTATTTATCCAAGATTAATTAAATTTTTACAAAAAATTCTATTAGTATCCATATAAATTTTATAATTTTAGTAATCTTACAATGTTGTTAATTTATTAAGAAAAAAATTATTAAATTTTTAAAAATTTTATTTAGGTTTTTTATTGGTTAGTGTCTATAAAAATTATATAAGTGTTACCAACTTTTGGAGAAAAGATATACAATTTTTATTTCTATTTTTTTAGTATACATGTAATAATATCAATCAATATGCTTGTAATTTTGTTTAAGCAGAAATTAGTTTTTGCCAAATATTTCTATTCAGACTAACATTTGTTTCTTTTTTCAATTAAAGCTAAACATATTTTAATAGATTTTATTGTTTTTCAGAATATATTATTATTATATTTATTGTATTAAACAAAAAATAGATATAAATGCGAAAATTTGTGGTTTTTCTCGTAAAATATTTCGGTAGCAGTTAAATTAGCTCAAGCAAAAAAAAAGAAATATCAGTTTAACCTTGACAATTTATATGAATCACTTATACGTATATCTAGTTTTCTTTTTCATATTTCTTTCCACTTATTCTGGTTTTTGCTTAGATTTTTTTTATCATGTTTATTGGCCTGGTTCTTTGGTTAGTTTTTTTTTTTTCAGGTATTTTCGTTCCAAACGCTATTTGGATGATTCGCTTTTTTTTTTCTTTTCTCATTCTGTAAAAGCGTTTGCAATTGATTTTTTTTTCGTCTTTTTATTGGTTGTTCAAGAATCACATCAGCATTGAAAACTATCTAAGTGTCTCTTTTTTATAGAATTTATTTGTTGTCAACTTCAAAGAAATGCTCTAGTTTGTATTCTACACTGAAAAAAATCCATTTAATATTACATAAAACATCTGTGTAAAAATTATATAAATAGTTTGTGTAAAACATATTACGTCAAGTTAAGTTGATTGATAATTGCGAATGGAAACAAAACCAAAGTTGTACTCTTATATAGGAATGTTTGACAGAAACTAATTTCTGTTTGAATGCAAAGAGTTTGTGCCACACCATATGACTATATAGCGAGAACCTGTATGTAAATATCTTTCACATAAAATGTTCTTGTACAACAAATACTAACAAATATATTCAATATAATTGTATTAAATTTAAATAAATTATTTTAGAACATTTTTTTACATGCTTTATTATTATTATATCAACTGCAATATACGTTTTTCAAAAACTCCAGAAGTTTTTTAACATGTACAAAAGACGAAAAAAGCTATTTTTCTACCAGTTCTCTTAGGAAAACTTTATACGTGAAAATTTTTCTTAAAAGTACTTCTACTACATTTTCATGTCGTTTGTCAAAAATTATGTAAATTTATTCAAGATAAAAAAAAAATGTCAACAAAAAGAAAATAGATAATATTTAAATTAAAGAAAAATTATTTGGCCTTTCTGAATATTATAGACAATTATTAAACAATATTTACCAAAAGCAATAAATTATATATTCGTTTGCCAGGTTGATATAGGGCATAGGGCAATAACATGGAATACCGATAATATGCAGAATACTTCTTTCATCAGTATGAGTTAGAGAAAAAAGTTACTTATCTATTATGTAGCCAATTTTTTTCTCTTTCTTACTGAAGTAACTTTTTCCTCTAACTCATATTGACTTAGCAAGAAAAATTATTGAAAATTCTAAAAAAATTTAAAAATAATTCTAGCGCCAAACGGCATATGCTAGCAAATTAAAACTAAAACCAAATTATATAACTTTTTATTCCCTATTCTAAGTATTTCTCCGAATTTTACTTCAAAAAAAAGTATTCTGCATATCATCGGTATTCCATGTTATTGCCCTATATCAACCTGGCAAAGGAAAACCCTGTATATTTAGAGTGTCCGTAAAAAAATTTTTCCAGTTGCGGCTAACATCGATAATTTTACATCGTATAAACATCAGAAATAATATTTTTTGCTTGTTTTTACGAAAGTAATAGGTTCATCTACCACAATTGAAATTTTCGAAAAACGCGTGTTAATACATACGCAATATAAACGATTAACACGCGTTTTTCGAAAATTTCAGTTGTGTAGAGGAACCTGTTACTTTCGTAAAAACAAGCAAAAAATATTATTTCTGATGTTTTTACGATGTAAAATTATCGATTTTAAACTTACTGGAAGAAATTTTTTTACGGACACTAATAATATATATTATTTTCAGTAAATGTAAAATTAGTCCGTACAATTTGTTTAATCTATTCTATATTCTACGCGAAATGAATATGTAAAAACTTCCTTTTCATAACAAAAACCATGAGATAACAAGTTTACTGTTTACATTCAGAATAAATTGAAGCTGTAAAATCTAATAATAATATGAATACCGTGAATGTTCTGATATATGTGGGCGATATCGTGCATCGTTGCATTCTGATAAGACTGTTGCACTTATTTAAGCTCTGCATGAATGTTATTTTGCATAATTTGATGTCACATCAGATTTCGCAAATGTTCGTTGACTTTAAGCTTTAAACATCGTTAGGTTTGTTTATGATCAGAAATATACGAAATCTATTTCCGTATTTTAATAATAACAACAGTTAATTACAATCAGTAGCAGGCCAAAATAATTAACTATATAAATTAACACAGTAAAAAATCTTTCAGAACTCATTATATTAGAATAAAGCGGGTTTAGGTTCTAATTTTGTAATAATTTATCAATAAATCAACGTTTCGACGAACTGAACGTGCGTCTTTATCAGGAAAAAAGATAGAAATTACATTTATAGTAAATAAATAGAACAAATTACTATTTAACAAATACGTAACTAGATCATGAAATATATAAAATTTTTAATTAAAGAAAGCCAAATTTTGCGTATTTTTAGACGTGTTTTACGTCTTATTTTTTTAAGTATTCATAGTAAGTGCTTGCTTATAATATGTGTTTAAGACATACATTCATTTCGATATGACACACACAATTTACGAGTGAATGTAGACAAATATTCATATACATTCTCAATATGATTTGTAGTCTAATCTGCTATCTGGTAGTCTTATCTAGATAGAATAAAATCTGCTATATACTTTTAAAATAAACATCACAAGTGTTTCGTCTAAGCTATATAACCGAACGAGTGTTTTGGTTAAATATTTCAAAGGCACTATTTTCACATACGTATTTTCAGAGAGAGAATTTATTCAATATTTTATTGAACACATTCCGTACAATGAATGTGCATTGAATGTGAACATATTTATTAAAAATATATCTAGCTACATACATACACAATCACGTTATGTACTCAAAAGGGTGTGGCACAAACTTTGTCCACTATTCCGAAATCAATTTCTATCAAACATTCCTATCCAGACAAATAAATCTAACTTTATCTACATTCAAGATACTTAGAAATACATATATAAAAAAATAAAAGTAATATTTTTTTGTTAAAATAAAATAATAAACGAAAGAAAAAAAAAACAACACAAAAATAGCATTAAAATGTGGTTTTTATACTTTTTTAAGAGTCTACGTGAAAATATTTCAACTGTTTTGTTTTCGGAAATACTTTTTAATTTTTTTTTGTATCAAAATTACATTTATAATCATCTATTTAAGTCTCTTTTGTCATTCAGTTGCCAAATAATTTACAATGCTATTCTTTTGTTTATTTTAAATGGTTTGAAAAAATATAATAGACATTTTTTGTGGTATAACTACTTTTTAACATTTTATAGAGATAAATATGGTAAAAAAATACTAAATAAAGTAAATAAACTTTAATGTGTTTTTTCTCCACTGAACCACGAAAGGTAAACAACCTTTGTAATTCCTTGATCACTGTTCTTAAAATATATTATATTCGTAAAATACAAAATTTTATAACGAAAAAAAAAACACATACATACACAATGACGCCATGTACCTAAAAAAGTGTGTGGCACAAATTCTTTCCACTATTCAGAAATCAGTTTTCTTTTAACATTCCTATCCAGACAAGCAACTTTAGCTTCATCTACATTTATGATACCTAGAAATACATGTTTTTATATTCCTGCTACTTAAAAACTTTTTCTCACGCAAGGCATTCGCTCAATCATACCACTTCAACTACTCATCAAATGTCCATGCAAACGTATTCGTAAAAAATTAAAATTATCGTTGTTACATTAAATTAAATTTATGATGATAATTTATTATTAAAATAATAATTTGACATGCATTTAATGTAACAAGGATAATTTTCTTTTTTAATTTTTTGACCAAGTATATATATATATATATATATATATATATATATATATTGCGTTACATAATATTAAACACTAATTATGTTCCACACAAGTAACATCATCAGCTAATTATATTTTGTTGTAAGTGTGTTTTTGTTGAGTTGTTCTGTATATTATCATATATGAATGTAGTTTTATGTATAGCCACATATTTGTATCTATTGTAGAGCTCTGAAGAAGACAATATTAATTGCCGAAACGTTGGCATAGAAGATAATAAAAATATTTAAGTATCTCACTGAATTCCGTCTATTATTTATAATTTAATAAATTTTAACTATACAATATTGTTTTGTATTATTGCTTTTCAGTCTAATTTCTATAATTATTTTCTTTGAAACATTTCAAAAATGTGTAAGCAAATAATTTTTTGTTTTTCATGTAATAAATATCATATTTGAAACAGAAATATTTAGAAATTATTTGAATTGTAAATTCTTTGTAAAATATTCATTCGCCAAAACACTCAAAATACTTGTGTCAATTACTGTCATTTTTCAAACAAAAATTCCGGAACTAATTGTCAAGAAGAAAAAAAAAATGTGAACACGCTGAAGTATTTCCGCTATTTACCGGTCGACAATAACGCCATCAAGCGGAAAACGCTGCAAAACAATTGAAAGTGCGTGATAGGTTATGTTTCTGACAGGTACAAAGAAAATTAACGTGATAAACGTTTGGCGCGCTACTGCATAAAATTATTGTTTGAAGTGCTTTTTCTATCACAAACTTTGCAAAATGTTTTTTGTAAGTTATAAACTTTTAGGATATAATTCGTAAGTTCACTGATAGTTCTTTAATAGTTAAACAAATTGGCTGTTTCTCTGTATGATGTTGTAACATAGAAGATTATAAGTTTTAGTCCCTTTGATGGTACAAGACAAGTTCTCTCTGGCACATAAATCGGTTAATCAACAATAGTAAGTCTTTGTAAGTACTAAAGACAGTTGAATAATTAACAAGGACCTTGATTGATCGGTTTAATTATAATTAATTATTTTGTTGATTATCAATTTGACAACAGGAATATAATTATATTCAAAATATTTTAATTTTAATTTGAAGAATATGGTTTACCATAGTAAGACTGATTATTCGACATTCTTTCACAATCAATATGGTTTATACAATCAACTATTTAATTATTAAATGTTTAACGTTTGCTATTAAAATATTCAAAATTCAAATATCAACATTATAAAAGAAAGTAAAACTTTTCCGTTTTTTGATATATTTACATATTAAATGTACTCAATTTGAATTTGTAATTTTGGAAAATTACAAAGTTATAATAAAACGACTTTTGATTGTAGTTTATTAATAATCGACATTTCGACGAACTCAACGTGCGTAAATAAATGGAACAAAAAAACAAGTTACTAGATAAAATTTATATACTAAACAGTAGATTACTAAGAGAAGCAATAGAAAAAGATTTAAATAAAATTTAACTATCTTTAATTAAAAATTTATAAATTTCATGATCTAGGTACTAATTTGGTTACCTAGCAACTTGTTTTCATGTTTTGTTTATTTACTGTAAATTTTATTTGTACCATTTTCGTTTTGTTAATAATAATACAGAATTACAACCCAAAGCCGTTTTATTTTAATTGTTAAGTGTTTAACGAACTAATATTATCCAATTAAATAAATAAATTATATAAAACTTAAAATATCTAATTTGAATTAAATAAAATATCTATTTAATTTTTATCTTTTTAAACTTTTATCATTTTCTTTTAACAGTTTTTTTATTTTATTTGTATTAAAAAAGAAAAGACTAAAAGACTTTGTTTACTGTTTACTTTAAATTCACTTGCAAATATTCTATACAGAACATCTTTTTTTAATAGAAATTTTATCGTATAAAATTTTAGGTTCAAATAATTTTATTTATGAATGTAGATGAAGTTGAAGATAACCGATTTTATGAATATAAAATATATAATAATAAAATATTTCTAAGACTTATTTTCATAAATTGCGCGACAGCCCTAGGCGAGTCTAGACCTCAAATACCGAAATACTTGTTTGGTGATCGATCTTTCATTTAAACAGCTTTTCAAAACTGCAAGTCGTGTATTCGCGTAGAACATCGATAAGTTGCGAACAGTAATCTAAACTACTGATGTTTTTAAGACAAACAGTTGTGTTCGATTCTGTTCAATTAATGCCTAATTTTATGACATTTTTATTTCAATACGAACAGAAATGCCGGCCAGCGGCGTCAAACCATCGAATCTAATATTAAATTCAGTAATATTTAACGCTTAAACACGTTCGGCTACCGCGCTGATCCCTGTACTAAATAGTCTAAAATATTTATATAAAAGTTTTTTTATATTTCATATTTAACGAAAATGTTCCAGTATATTTATATCAACGATAAATTCAGTGTTACATTTTTATATATTTCGGATAATTACATTTTATAACATGCTCTAGAAATATCAACTATTTTTTGCACATATAACCAAATTATCTTTTGAAATATTTTTTGTTTTTTCAATGAGACTTATCATTGCATCTCACATTTTTGCATCAACCAATTATCTATCAATTTCTCTTCGTTTTCTCTACGTAAATTAATCCTATCAACTGACAGCATAAAATATCTTTCAAATAAAACTACATATTCGATTTGAATATTTGCAATATTCCAGCTGCACGTGCACATCAATATTATTTTTGACGATATTTCATATCAGTTCTGTCTGTAAGAAAAACTAAAGTAGTTATTATGTATCAGATACGTAAAATATTTTCCTAGCCGTAACAAAATATTCTACTTTCTTTTGTAGTTATGTTAAAATCTTTAAAATCAAGAAAAATATTTTATTTAACTAAATAAGACTTCATTCTGTATATAGGAAGCCTGTGAGTAGGCTAACCTACTAATTTATATTCAGAAAATGCTAAAGCTTTATTTAACTAGAATTAACTGAAATAGCTCTTTCATACCCCTAACTTAATTAATACTTTATAGTAAAAATTATTCAATAAAGTAATATCATGCAAAACGTGATTAATTATTCGTGAAATGGAAATACGTGCAGTATCTGCAAAGTCCAGCTATTATATAATTAAAAAGAGATGGAACATAACTTTGACATCGTAAATTGAATCAGGAATTCATTGCGTAACTTCACTGAATGGCTATTTTTACTATATCTGTGCACTAAAAAATAAGCCTTAATTGATTTGAAATCAAAATATAATAAAATCGTATCTAACTCCTACAATTTACAAAAATATCGATGTTGTTTTGTTTATTTATCAAGATTAAAATGGTTCACATGGACCAATAAAAATATAATGAAACATTGACAAATTTTAATAACTTATCATCATGTCAATAATATTTGTAATCCTATAAACAATATTTACATTTATTTGATAATTTTTTTTATTAAAAACAGACAAATACAAGAGATGAGCTTCAAATTGTATAATTAAAATGTTACAAAGACATTTTAACATAAATAGAAATTAACTATATACTAGAAAGGTAATTTTTCGACAAAATTAATTGTTAAAAGCATACATTTACTTTGAGTGTTAGATATACAAGAGTTGCTTACGTTAAACATAAACAATGCTTTAAAATGCAAATTTACCTAACAAGCAAAACATGTAAATTTTATCCTTTAGAGCAACGTAAAACTGTTAGAATATGAGATGATATTTTAATCTGTTACTCTAGTCAACTATACCATTCTAAACATAGATTTATTTTGTATTTATACCGATTGTCATATATCACATTTGATAAGGACGGTATTGTTATCATACCAAATTTGACACATCGAGATTTTTACAGATAAGCAGGAATTCGGCCTATAGTAACACAAATCAATTATACAAATATTAAATACAAACACATTTGTTAAAGTTAAAAAAATACAAAAAAGTCAGTAAACAAAGGCTTATAAATATACATATTACATTCATTAATACATTAATGCATGTTTAACAAAAAAATTTTTTTTAATATTTTTAAATATGTTAATATAAAGATATTAATACTACTGAGCAACTTGTTAAATAAAAATCCACCACCATGTGATTGTATTTATTCTGATGTCCGTCTGTCGTTCTGTAGGACAAATTCAGATGAACGGATTGTTATAAAATTTTATTGATCAACTTTTGGTAATTTACTTTATGTTTTACAAATATTAAAAAAAAAAAAAATTAACAAAAGTTTCTGAACAAATTATATCTAACAACTTTGGAACATTTTTCAATACGGATAGATAATTTTTTTTATAATATTTGATATTTTTATAATAAACATAATTCTGTACGTAAATAGGTAGTATATTTATATCAAGACAGTTTTGTTTTTAGTTACCAAGGCTACAGTAGTTGTTGTAGTACAAATTTTTCTATTTGATAAATTTATTTAATACCATGACGGTCGGTTTTCTGCTGGCCGCAGCAGATTTTTATTACTGTTTACTCAAATGCAATTGGTAATTCTTTTTTATGTTTTACCGCAGTAAAATCTTCATTCGCTTTTCGGTTACAGAAAGGTTGCATTGGGTTGTTACATAAAAGTGAACATATAAATGCACAGCACTTTATTTACAATAAAATTAAATAAATAAAACTAGAAAAACAAAAATATAAAAATTACTACACGTAGAAAACATTTTTCTCAAAATTACTTTTAACGTTTAGTTAAAATTATCTACTAAGTAATTTTAATTAGGTTATTTGAATTCTATAATATTAGATATAAAAATATGTAAAAGTATAAATGTGTTTGAAAGCAAAAAATAAAAGTACTTTTTTATAATAATAATTAAAATTTACTTAGCCTTTTTTGGCTAATTAAATACATTGTAATAGAAAATTATAAAAATTATAGAAAATTTTGTACTGTAGCGTAATATTTACATAATTGGTAATATATATTAACTTTATTAAAATAAAAAAAAATTAATTTCAAACTAAAAGTTTTAAAATATTTTGAATCTTTAATATATTTTTATAAATTTATTCTATTCAAGTAATCCATTGTGAAATATATTATTAGTAGTACTACTTTTAGTCTTTTTAGTAATATGAAAAATATCTACATTTCTAACATCATAAATATGCAAACTACTATTAAATTTCAGACTGCCACTCAAATACTTCGGAAGCAAACCAAGTTGCATTTTAAATATAAAAAAATCATAAACAAAAGAAGTGAGAATACGGACTTATATGTTCAGCTTTTCGAGCATGTAGCCCCCCCCCATTTTGAATTATACGAGAATTGATGGCTATAGGTAACAATCGAACATTTTTATACTTAGTGGCAGATATGTCAATAATAAATTTATTTTTCATAAACGAAAACATTGCTGAATATATTTATTATTTACCAAAATTGGAAATATTGTAATTCTCTTCATATCGAACAAGAATTTCTATCTTCTTTTTTTTCCCATTATTTGTTTTACAAAAGCTCCTATCACTAAATTCAAGTTGACAGTAACAAATTCGTCTCATGAATACTTATTTGAACCTCTTAAAAGAATAGAAAGACAAAATAAAATTCTATAAAAAAAGATTTTTGTTTTACATTTAATACCAATTATTTTTTTTTGGGTACAAAAATCATTAAATTTGCTTCTCAGTTACAACCTAAAGAACAAGAAAACTAATGAAATTTCTAGAATTCCACAAAACCTTTCAGAAACATTTTGACGGCTTTTTCCTTCTTTTTTATCAAAAAAAAAAAAAAACTGGTAGAAAAAGATAAATAAAAGGAAAACAAAAAAAAAACGAAAAAGTTTTAGGTAAGGTTGCTAAACTTTTTTGACAACTGTCAACAAATATCGTTAAACTACAAATTCGTTTCCAAATTGATGTTAATTTAATGAACTATAGTAAATTTAAATTATTACAAGGTGGCGCAAAAAGTCACCACTCGATTTCCTAAAACAGTAACTTTAAATAAAGAGAATTGGTTTCTGTTTGGTTGAACAATTATTCATGAGAAGTATAGATATTCATGGTTCATCTATGTGTATTCTGAATCTGTTTACTTCACAAATATCAAAGTTGCGATAACATCTATAAAAAATTGATGCGAATTTAATGAACCACAATAAATTTTGAATTATTACAAAGCGGCGCAAAAGTCATTTAGTCGATTTCCTAAGGTAGTAACTTTATTTGTAAATAAAGAACATTGGTTCTTTAAATTTACAGAATTTTTGGCTGACATGCCGTGATTGATCTATCCTCATCGCAAACTGAACTCAATCATCAAGCACTGAAAATGTCAACGATGTATGATGAAACGTCTACTATGAGAATAGATTGATTTTTCAGAACTCATTATATAAAATAAAACGGCTTTAGCTTTAAGTTCTATATTTATAATCGATGTTTCGACGAACTCAACGTCCGTCTTCAAACCTGTTTGTTGATTAAATTTATTTAAACAACTCTTCCGCGTTCTTGAATAGTATATCGATTTATGGTTCGTCTACGTGTATTCTGAATCTGGTTACATCACAAATCTCAAAGTTGCGTTGACATAAAACGTCGTCTGCAAAAATTACAGTATCATCAGATTAGGGGTGATTACTTTTGGATCACCTTATACTTATTTACAGTGTTGTCACGTCCTCATTGTCAAATATTTCTACGACAACGAAATTAATTTAATGCCGTAAATAGATTGATTACGGTAAAAAGTATTTTGCCAGTATTCTATTTAATTGAAACGACGCGTTCTGGAATTTATTCAAATCAAGAAAAAAATTGTATTTTCACTTCGATGCTGATGTAAAATCAATTTATAAATTACCCGAAAAAAGGCATTAAGCGGAATTAAATTTAAAATGAAAAAACTTAGCGAAAAGCAGAATGTTTAAATTTTTTGTTTTAATTAATACGAAATACAATTAATATGATTAATGATACAGATAAAACAATATTTGTTATTGAAGTTCACAGTGTGATATGTTTACGTTTTCGTACAAAAAATATCAATTGTTTTCTCACCTTGATGCGAAGGACATTATTAGGTTTATTTTTTCAGTGACCGGTCAACTAAAAACTGTTTGTCCCTAATATGACGCACATATGTAAATAATTTTATTAATATATTTTGAAGGTATACGTTTGCGTGGATGTCCAATGAGTAGATAGAGTCTTGTGATTGAGTGTGGCTTGCGTGAGTAAAAGTTTCCAAGTAGTAGGAATAGAAAAGCATGTATTACAAAATCAAAACATTACAAATAATTTTCTGACCAAAAAATATATACATTGCATTACATAATATTAAACACTAATTATGTTCTATATATGTAACATCAGCTATATTCTGCTGTAAGTGTTTTTGTTCAGTTGTTCTGTATATTATATATATATATATATATATATATATATATATATATATATATATATGTATTTTTATGTATACATATTTGTATCTATTGTAGGTCCCTGAAGAAGGCAATAGTGATTGCCGAAACGTTGGCATAGAAGATAATAAAAATATTTAACTGACTGATTTTCGTCTATTACTTATTTATTAAATTTTACCAGTAGACTATTTTCCAATTTAAAACAATATATTATTTATGTCATTTGTGTATTTTTTCTAATGATGATATACGTAGAGTATATCGAAATGTAGATTTTTAAATATAAATTATACAGAACTTAATCCTAAAACTTTTTAATTGTAATACAGAAAATATAATTTTAGTCAATGAACAATTACAAAAAAAAATAATTGTAAAAATTTTAATATAGGCTTTAATAATATTAATAATTTAAAAAAAAAATGAATACTCTTTAAAGAATCTATTTTTTTTCAATAATCTATTTTTAATATCTTAGTAATTTCACTTATTAGTTCATTATTAATTTTACTTGTCATAATAATATTGTATACCGTTAATTAATAATATAAATTAGTTCCAAACTGTCTAGACTTAATTATTATTTATTTCAATTGTCGATTTTGTTTTATTGAAAAAAGCATGAATTCCTGCAGAGTTTGCCCACCAATCATAAACTTACATATCCCCATTCAATAAAACTAAAAGTTATACGAAAATGTTTTTAAATATTATGTGTATACAATATACATTTAGGTACAAATTTCCTTCAAACATACTGCAATACAATGTAGGAGTATTTGTGATCTGTGGACAAGCCATAACTAAATTTGTCAATAATATTATTTATAAAATATCTATACAAGTCTCTTAATATATATTAAGAAACTTTTGCTGTAACAAAAAAAAACAAGTAACTAACATTAAATAAACAAAAAATAAGTAATAAAAACAAAACAAATTTTAATAGAAATTATATACATTTTCGTCAAAATAATTCTATGTTTATACTGTTTCTCTCTTGTTCATTTCCACGTTTGGCGAATGAGCAATCGAGTTTTTATTAAAGTTAGGTTAGGTTCAAAACTTTTTCTAACCTTAACGAATAACCACTAAAAAAAATAAATGTAATTCCAGATTAATTTCACAACCTTTATTTGAAATGAAAATTTCCCGAAGGTATAAACTAGTTACAAACTCATTGAGTTTCAACGATTTGACGAATTTACTAAATAAAATAAAATAAAATTATTTACTTATATTCTTTTATTTGTTCAATTTCACATTCATGATAAACTAAACTATTTCGCATCTCTATTTCATATTCTATCTCATTTGCACAGCAGTTATTTTTCTTTTATGTTTTTGCCATCAAACTCTACATCACTATCATACTCAAATAAGCTTCTTTGGAAAAATTTACCTACGTTCCTAGCAAACGTACTCAATGCACTCAAAACCTTAAAACCAGCATTAACTTTTCTTTCAGTCTCACTATCAAAGCGACCATACTTAGACAATAAATCACTCAAATACACAAATTCATCTACGTGATTTAAATATGCACCATCAACAGATACATTGTATCTGATAATTTTAAATATAGAGACATATAAACAGTACTCTCAAGATAATAATAAATATTTTGAAATATACATCAAATAGTCCTTTTATCTAAAAGAAGCTGTAAATGCGGGCCAACGTTATTTACATAGGACTAAAAATGTGAGAGCAAATAAAACAAATGAATAATTTGAGAAAACAGTGAATAGAAGATGTGTCAATGTATTAATTACTTTACATTAAGTATTTTCGTTTTGTCGTCGCTATTTTTTCAAATAAATTATACAACTGAAATGAAATATTATCATACAGATAAAAAATGAATAATTTGTAAAACATTGTTTTCTACATAAAAACAATATCATAAATTTGAAATAAATTCTTTAAATCGGTGTTTCCCAAACTTTTACTCATATGGATGACGAACCAGTTTCAAAAATACAATTTTTTGCAACTCAACTGCTTGAATGTATATTTTAAAATTAACAGACAGGAGTTGCATAAATTTAAAAAAAACTTTACTGCTTTTAATTTTTAGTAAATATACATAATAAATTGATAAATTCAATATTTCAAATAATAAAAATAACATACATTGAGAAAAATTTTGGGTTAGATTCAAGGTTTTTACTATTAACTCAAAAGCAAACGTGTTTTTGAACTCTAAACTTAAGTTTTTTTTGTAATAGAAATAAAAAATTTAATGGAAAATAGTGAATAACAGTATAACTAATATAGTAAAAATCTTTCAGAAGTCATTATATTAAAATAAAACTGCTTCAAGTTAAAGTCCTGTATTAAAATTAATTTAAACGTTTCGACGAAACTCAACGTCCTTCTTCATTAGAATAAATGATACAAATGACATTATAGTAAATGACAGAACTTAGAAACTAGTTACTAGATAACAAATAAGTAACTTATATCACAAAATTTATAGACTTTTAATTAATAGAAGCCAAATTTTATTTAACTCAGTGCCCCTTCATAGTGATTGATGTTATCTTTGATATTATTTTTTTCCCCTTTCTCAACATAAGCTGTATTATTTCACGGAGATGCAGTCTACGAGAAGAAAGAAAATTAAATATAATGTGTTTTTAAAAACTATTGTTATAAAATGTATTTTTTAAGAATTATATATGCAATGTATCTAAAGAATTTTATATACAATATTTTATTTTATATATGAATATGCAATGTATTCAGTTATATGCAATGTATCTTAAAATTATATATACAATGTGTCTAAAAAATTTATATACGAGTACAAAATATGTAAAAATTATTAAATCTAGATTTTTTTTTTAGTGTACTTTATAATGTGCCAACAAACTTTATATTACACTAAATCTAATATAATAAGTATCTAATATTCATTAAACTAAATTACAAATTAATATGTCTTGATGAAATATAAATTAATGAAAATACAATTTCCAAGTTCTAATTATAAAATAATTTTAGATAAATTAGTATTTAACAGAAGATAATTCTAATTTGTAAGATTAATAATTAGCAAAATAATTATATTTTGTTTAGCACTGAATATTTTATTCTAACTGTTTTAAATAGTGTCATAAAATATGTTAAATTTTTTTTTCTATTGTAAAAAGAAATTTTGTCTATAATTTTTCATTTTTTTTTTACTTTTATCATTAATCAAATAAAGAAAAAAGTGATATAGTAATCGGTACGGTGTCTGTATTATTTTCAAAAACTAAATAAAAATTGTATAGTAATCCTTCATATAGCTGACGAATCTGAGCTTAGTTTATGAAGTTGTATATTTGTACGTCGTTTGCTCGGTCGTGGACATATCTCCTCCTAGACCGTTCATCCGATTTACACCAAATTTTCAGGGTATGTTCAGTTAGTGCCTAAGATGAATATGTCGATTTATTTTTTCCAGTATTGCCAACTTTCCGAAAGAAATATACTAAAGTTTTTAAAATTAATTACAGTTACATTATATTCGTAATTAATCAAATTTTCACAAAAGTTTCTCTTAGTGCCTACATAAATTATATAATTTTACTAAAATTCAATGTTGCCAAATTTCCGAAAAAAAAATATAAATTTAAAAAAAATCAATTATGGCTAGATTATTTATCCAAAATTAGTCAAATTTTTACAAAAATATTCTAATCTTGATGAAATATCTGTCATTTTATAATTAATTAAATTTTTTTTAAATATAATTATTAAAATTGTTATTTACCAAAACATATTGCAAAATACGAGCCGTTATTTTTAATTTGTTAGATCAAAGAATTAATAACGTGATTTCAAATTACATAAAATAACTAACTTTCTTCGCGTGTTTAAAGAAATTACAGCTATGATATATAAATAATTATATATTATTATAAAAAATAATATGTGATACAACATTTGCTATGTATGAATTCTTCAAAATCTTACTTAATTAGCATGTTGATAAATTAACTTATAAATTGATTAAAAGACGATTAAACTTTTCACATTCATAAATTAATATTGAATTAATCTTAATTTAGGTGAAGAAAAGGTTTCTTAATTTATATAATTTACCATGATAATTACAATATATAAAATGTAGGTCAAGAAATTCACATAGAAAAGAATCTTTAGATAATCTTTCAAATATTTCAGTTGTTTTTTGAAAAGAAAAAAAAATTCTCTGGTCACCACAGAATTGACCGTCATCGTATTAAATAAACTGATAAAATAGAAAAGCTACTGTAGTCATGGTAACTAGAAAAAAAAAAACTACCTTGACATAAATATGTCACCTATTTACAGAATTATATATTATAAAAATATGAAAAATTATTTACTCGTATCGATAAATCTTCCAAATAAAAGTTGTTAGTTATAACTTGTTTAGTAACTTTTGTTAAATAAGTTTTTTAAATAATCTGTATGTATACAACGATAGTACTCAAAGTTGTCAAATAATTCAAAATTCTTGCTAAATAATTAATTTTCTTCAAAATTTTAATTTATTATCTATTATGATGCCCAGGTAATTTAAATTCTGTAATTAATTGTATTATACTATTATTTATTATAATTATATTAGTCGTAGAATTATTACATCTAACTGTTTGTAAGGATAAAAATATTACTTATCCACAAATTTACTAAATATAAATCTTTCTTTATAAGTTTTATTAAATTATTTTTATAAATAAATATTAACATTAATAAAACTCACCTAGTTAAACGGTAAAAAAATAATAACAAATAGTTCACACAAATTCAACTGTCATATGTTTACAACCATCGTAAAACAATTGAAAATTAACCACAAAGTTTTATAAACTATCACAAGTTCTACAACTTTTCTCTAAAGTCTTAAAAAGTAAAATGCAACGCTATATATTGAAACCAAAATTTTCAATTCTCATTAATCCTGCTGTACTTATCACCCGAAATATCTGTGGACACGCAAAACGTAACCCGGTAACTACTTGGTGTTTGATTTGGTCGTCAGCTGAGCGCGAATGAAACTGCGTTTGTAACTCGCCGATTTTCTGAATGCGAGGTTCCGGCCGCCCGCCGAAGATTCCCAAAATGCGCGCGCACACCTTCCGAATACTATACCGACGGCGACGATTTTTTATTCCTGCTGTTCGCCTCTTGCTGGCGATATCACTTCACCTACCCCTAAGTGTTGGAGTGGATGTATATAGGAACGTTTTACTGCTAGGTGATTGTAAGTCGTATTAGCACACGGTTTAATTAACGCTAAATGATTATTATTATTTAATTTGGGAAAATAATGAATAATTAATTTGATAAGAGACGACCTTTTAAATGGTAATTTATAAAATTTTTATCAGTGCTAATTGCCTGGATTAGTTTCTGAGATTTAAAATTTTATTTAATCTTGATATTTTCATGAACAAAAAAATACTAATTGTAAAAAACCGAGTAATTATTATTACTTACACACGAAAATGGATTCAAAGTTTCAATAAGTAAGAGCGGAAATCATTGAAGAAAATAATAAAGATGGAATGGGATTGTTCCGTTTTTACAGACCGTTATATTACTTATGATATGGGAGGTATTGTAATCATACCAAATTTGACATATCGAGATTTTTACAGATAAACCCGAATTACGCGGATAGTAACACGAATCAATTGTTATTAGCGTGATATTTGTCTGTCGTTCGGTCTGTGCGCACGCATAAACCAAATTCGGCTGAACGGATTATAAAATTTCATATTCACGAAGGTGAATAATCTCGATTTGATTAACTTTTGGTAAAGATCTACCAACTGAAAGTAGCAATTTAATGATGTCATTTTTATGTTTTTTACGAATATTTCGCAACAGAGATATAGTTATAACTAACAACTTTTATTTGGAACATGTTTTGATACGGCTAAATATTTGTTAAATAATTTTACATACACTAATTTATTTCGTATATATATATAGTAAGATGTTTCGGACATGTTGAGCGAATGTCAAATGAACATTTGATTAAAAAGATTTATTTGAATGATTTTGATGGTATACGTTTGAGTGGACGTCCGATGAGTAGTTCGAGTGGTATGATTGAGAGTGTTTTGCGTGAGCGAAAGTTTCCAAGTAGTAGGAATAAAAGAGCATGTATGAGAGGAATTATAAATGTGGATGAAGCGAAAGTTGCTTGTTTGGATAGGAATGTTTGGAGGCGACTGATTTCGGAATGATGAAAAGAGTTTGTGCCACACCCTTTTGGGTACATGGCGTGATTGTGTATGTATGTATGTATGTATGTATAGAATACACTCAAATACCTATAGTAAATTCGGCTTTATTATAAACTGTAGTTTACATAATAGAAAAGATTTATTGCCTAACTCATTTTAAATGTATATAAAACATTTTTGAACAAAATATTCAGCCGCCTTGCAATTGAAATAAATGTTCTGTTAGCAGATTGTATAACCAATAAAATACCTTATAAAAATTTATGAAATATGTAAACAACACAAACTTCAGATATTAGGAATATTTTTTCAAGGTTCCATAAATTATCATTTTATTATCAACCGATTTTTTTCTACTTAATTTTCCAAAAACACAATTTATTTAGAAAAAATATTTATGTACTGATACTATAATTATTGACAGACATGATTAAAAATGTTTTTATCATTTCCGGTTTAAAAAGTTGTATAATTTAGTGTTAAGGCCGTCTGACACGATGTATTATTTTGTAAAAAATAACGTACAGAATTATGCAATGTGTCATACAGTAAAATAACACTAAAAAATTAAAAATAATGTAGATTAAAATGCAGGGAATTTTGAACACTTTTCTGTGCATTATTTTACAGATAATTTTGTACATTATTTTATATAATATAATGCATTGATGTATCAAACGGCCTTTTAGATTACAAACTAGACAAAAAATGAGGAAATGCAGATTTGGCAAAATTATGCTAGCAAAATCAAACCGCTTGTCTCAGCAAAAACTTGGATTATATTTACGACATTTCCTCGTTGATATATCGTACAACTTCGACAAATTGTATAAGTTTTTGTTAACAAAAAAAATATCTTATAAATTATAGTTTTATAAAATTAAATTAAAAAAAAAGTGTAAACAAAAATTTATTATACCAGTGTGTTTTAAAAAAAAACTGATCTAATTTAATTTGGTAAACTAATTAAGTAAAAGCAAAAAATTAATTAATATGGAATGATTATAAGTTTATTAAATGGAAAATGTAAAAAATAAATATTTATATTAAAAAATTATACTAATTGAGCGATTCACTTATCATAGTGAAATATATTAATTGAAATATCAATAAATATATATATATATCAATATATCTATATATATATATATATATATATATATATATATATATATATATATATATATATATATATATATATATTACTATTTCAATGTTATACTTAATTTACTAATAAGTATCTTGTAACATAGCATCAGTTTTTGTGATAAAAACAAGCGTTAAGTTTCGTCGGAACGTTAATTACAAATAAATTTTAATACAGAACTTCAACTTAAAGCAGTTTTATTTTCAGTATCTTGTAAGTTTACGCCAAAAACAATATTTCCGTTATAAAAATATTTAATTGAAAACAATAATTGCTGTTTCAAGTCTACACATGGTAACAAAAACAGTGCGATAACGTCACTTGTATTTGAAATAAACAAATATTAAACGGAATTAATACTAATTTCGGAATGATGAAAAGAGTTTGTGCCACACCCTTTTGGGTACATGACGTGATTGTGTATGTATGTATGTAAATAATACTGAAAACTAGTGTAGTCACCTGTAGTCTAAGAGTCTAAGAGAATGCAAGTTCGATTCTCGGCAGGTGACGTAATTTTTTTAATTAATATTTCGACTGTAAGATTGTCTGTAACATTGTCCAAAATTAAAACAAAATATATAGAAATCCTTCATGTAGCTTCTAGATGACAAATCTGGATTTAGTTTGTGAGAGTGTATGTGTGTGATCGCTCGGTCGTTCGTCACAATTTTGTGATCGCAATTCCTCTTACATGATTCAATTTTGATAAAATTTTCGAGATAAGTTTATTTAGTGCCCAAGATGATCATGAGGTTATCAATATATTTTTTTTTAATTTTTGAAAATGTTACAGATAGAATACCTATACAAAATGGTAAAAATGTAAAAAAAAAACGATTTAAATTTAAAAATTGTTCTACATCATATATACATTTGTATTTGTACATTCTTCTAGCTACAAGAATATTTTGCTGTTATGAAATAAAAAGTATTGTATTCATAGCTTTGTAGTAATACATATATATGAAATATTTGTAGAACAAATATGAATAGGTATGTAAAATATTACACAAATTTAAATATTCAATGTTACTATCAAATTTTCCATATTTCTTTGAATATGCTATTAAATAAAAACTGAGTAGAATGAATAATCAATCGTTATTTACATGTTTATTCTATTTTTATAATTTTGTTAAAAACAAAATTTTAATACACGTTGATTTAACATAGAAAAAAACGGACGTTGAGTTCGTCGAAACGTCGATTATTAAAGTAATATTAAATAATCAAAAGTATTCTGTAAATAAAAAAAGAAAACGTTAATGTCAAGTTAATAATGAGCAATAATTATTATAGTAATCAACAATTTTAATGACACTGTATGTATCAATTTTAATGTAATTTAAGATATTTTTCTTATTATTATTTCAGGCGAAACATTTATCTCCAAGCCCGAATTAACTCGGGCTTCCACATAATGTTACATCGAAAACTCGGATTGTCCGAGTTAACTCGAATATACAAAATTGATAGTTTTGCTTACCCGAGATAACTCGTGCGTATGCGTGGTTAAATATGAATAGATTATAGTTTTATAAAAATATTTTTTCCTATAAATATTACACAACTAACATTTTTACTTTTAAAATATTTAATTAAGTTTTAGATTCCATTTAATAACTAAGATTATTCAATTAATTAAGTTTTGCATAAATTTTAATTAAAAATTGACGTTTCAATATACTCTACGTATATCAGAGAAGATAATAATAATTTTTCTTGATAGTGATATACGTAGAGTATATCGAAATCTCGATTTTTAATTAAAATTCATACATAACTTAATCCTAAAACCTTTTTATTTTAATATAATGAAAATAAAATAGAATAATTTCCATAGAAAATAATCTTTCAAACTCATTATATTAAATAAAACTGCTCTAGTTAAAACAAACAAGAATATTAAAAAATATAAAAATATATACTTATTTCGAAAGCTAAGCTTTCATCATTAGTAACAAAAGATACAGGTAAAGTCCTAATCAGTGATCTAAAGTTACACAAATAATTAATGTCTCAGTGATCTTTGATCTCTGTGTACACTGAGTATTTATATAACCTTAGATCACTAATTTAGACTTTAACTTTACAATTTGCTATTGACAATGAAAAATTATAAATAAATAAAAATAACTTTGTTATATCACTAAAAAGTTAAATAATGAAAAATTAGCTATCGAAATACGTATATAATATTTTTAATAATTGTCTGTAGTTTAAAGAAAATTATTAACTTTTCGCCACAATAGGATCATATCCTAATTTATTATTAATATAATGAGTTCTGAAAGATTTTTTATTGTGCTAAAATCTTTCCAGTTTCAAACAGACAACTATCTATAGAATATCTAGAAAACAATATAAGATATTCAACAACAATTAATGCGACAACCGTACAAAATTGTTATGCAGACAACGTTGCGTTTAGATGAATTGTTAGTTTGGGAAGCTAACTTCCAATATAATTTAATTTCTCGTTCTATTTGAATTTGCCCTATAGGGTTAAATACTGTGGAATCTCAAATATCGTTTTGCCTATAACTTGTAATTCAGTGGGGGGGACGGGGTTGCTCTTCTCGTGTGCCAGCAGTCGCGTATTGCGTTTTATTCAACCCCCGAAAAGCTGTTAAGTTCAATTTTGTTGCGCCCAGAAAGGGTTCAAACATATTACGCAAGAGAGTTGAAACTTTATATTCAAATATGGTATCTTAACTTGGAGCAGAACATTGACATTGAAATTGGAGATTAGATATAGTTTAGCAAAATCTAATCGTACATCTATTAAACCAAAGTTGATTTGAATACTAATGTATTATATATATATATATATATATATATATATATATATATATATATATAAAATGGTATATTATGTTACGAGGAATAAAAAGCGATGATTATTGTGTTGATCCCAGAGATTTATAGTCGAGGCCAAGTAATTAAGTTTGATATTCAAACAAATGCGATGATTCAATAAAAATTACATTCATACAGCGTTAATAATACTAGTTCGCCAAAAAGTACAGATAAATATTTTAAAAATGGTTTATCAAAAGTTGGTAGGGTCAAAATAAATTTTAAATAAATATTTTTTTCTGAATTTAATAATATATATATATATAAATAGCGAGTGCTAATTTCTTTATTTGTATATAAAGCATATTTCTCGCTGTTTCAATTTTAATAAAATTATTACAAAAATTTTAATTAAAAATAAATCTTGTTTCCAAATATTTACATGTAATTAGAATTTTGTTAAATCAATTCAATTTCAAAAATTAATCTCGTTTTCTTTAAACCTGTAAATTTATTTCAAGTTGCTTACAGAATAAAATTCAATGTATTTCATTAAAAAAAATCATTTAATTTCATATTTGCGTTTTTATAGTGGTTTTTATAAACACTTGTAGTTACATACAATATTATATATATATATATATATATATATATATATATATATATATATATATATATATATATATATATATATATATATATATATATATATATATATATATATATATATACAATAACAGCACATAGAAATCAATTACTAGATCATAAAATTGATGTAAAATTTGAAGATACTGTAATAATTGCTAGATCAATCAATATTAGGAACAGATTGATAAGAGAAGCAATAGAAATTAAAAAAAAAATTATAACATTAATCACTGTAAAGTGGCACTGAATTAAATAAAATTTGGCTTTCATTAATTAAAAATCTATAAATTTTATGATATAGTTATTTGTTTTTTACCTAGTAACTATATTCTGTTATTTACTGTAATATTATAATATCTGTATCATTTACCCTGATGAAGACGGATGTTGAGTTTCGTTGAAACATCGATTTTAAATAAATATTAATACAGAACTTTAACCTAAAGCAGATTTATTTTAATATTATGAGTTCCGAAAGATTTTTTCTTATGTTAATTTTATGTAAATTCATTGAAATATTTTCTTTAATATTAATTAACGGTGCTAGTCTAAAAAATAATACTCACAAATTATCCTCCAAAAAATTTGATTAATTTTTAAAATAACGAAAAATTCTAGATTGCACATTCATATGATAATTTCCAGTATTTAAAAAAATAAAATAAAAATAAAATTTTTCTTGAATTTATTTGCATAAATAAAAAAAAGTTAATAATATTTATAACTCAATTCATAATTGCATTTTTTTCTTCCAATAAATTTTAAATTAACACCTAATAAAAATGCGATTTTTATATGTTTACATATATTTATAATCTACCAATTAATTATTTATAATCTAAAATTAATAAAGACATGTGCACATTTTATTACAAATAATTTCAATTTTATTCCAATAAAACTCATGTTTAATTGAATATTGAATATTATATTTATTTCATAATAATAACTAATTTATTTTGTAATTATTTTTAAATTAATTAACAAAAGTAAACTAATATTTTATTAAAATAATATTTTATATATATTTATTATTTTATAAATATTATGTACAAACAATATTGATATATAAAATAAATTATGTTTCGTGCTAAGTGTGATGATAAACTACATGTGTAGAATATATTTATTTAAATAATTTTTATTTATCAAATTATATAATTATATACGAATTCGTATCATATGATGTATTTGTTTAATTATTTTTTCTAATTTAAATTTGAATAATAAATAATTAAAATATATATATATATATATATATATATATATATATATATATATATATATATAATATCTAACATTTAATAATAGTTAATCTTAAATTTATTTGCATTTCCGTATAAATACAAAAAAAAAACTTTGTTGATAACTTTATCAAATTTAAGTAGTAATATTTATTGTTGACGGTAGTTAAATATATGTATTGTATATTTTCTAACAAGTATTTTATCTATAAATAATTAACTACCGTAATTAAGAATGCGAAATAATTAGTTAATTTAACGAAATTCCAGACATTTAAATGCATTTTATTGTTTGCGGTTTTTTTCATCAAGACTTAATAACTGCCTTTAAAAAAGTATAGTTTTATTTTGTCTAACAAGTTTTGTATTGCATAATTATACAATTCTTATTTATTTAAATTTTTTCTTTAGTATTGATTTTTTTCTCTTTCCTGATTAGAAAAAAAAAAACATTATACGAAAAATTACTTAAAATAATCGGGATAAAAATAATGCAATTTCTAAAATATACTTCAATTTATAAACATTAGATTTTTACTAACATTTTGAATGAAAGAAAAAGGGGTATAGTACCCAGTACGGTGTCTGTAACATTTTCAAAAGTTAAAAAAAAATTGTTGGGAATATTTAAGATGTCAATAGATAGATGTCTTTATTATACTGGTAGTTAATTTTTTCAATGTACCAATGTAAGTAATTTCATAAAAATTCCACAGAGAGTTCTGTTGTTGCAATTCCTTCAGTTTTTATCCAGTTTTAAACAAATATTGAGTTAAAAAGTCTCAAATTCTTGAATGAATTAAATAATTTAACTATTATACAGTTTTACTAATTTTTCGGAAAATCTATTTAAAATTTTTTAAGCATATACTGTTTGTCCGATTTAAAACAAATTTCAGAATAGAGTCTTTGGTATAAACAATTATTACAAAATATAATTTTTGAGGTGTGTTGCCAACTTTTGGTGAAAAAATATGAAATTTTTATTCATATTTCTTAATATTTATGTGATAATATCAAACCTTATTATAAAATCTATTTGAAAGCTTTTCATTATTTACTGATATCTTTCACGAAATATATGTTAAAATATTTATTTAAATAAGCACTTACAATAATAAAGACTAATTTATTTACTTAGTTAATTGCTAATGAAAAGTAAATAAGCAATTAAACATATCATATTATATATCAAAAGTTTAATAATGTTAAAAGTTTTATGTAATGAAAGTTGCTGTCAAAGATATTTATCAAACAATATTTATTATTAAATAGTAGGAATCTAAAAAAATAACTGTTTTCTAATTGAATTAAATTTGGTTTTCGTAAAAATTATTCTAAAATAATTATGAAAGTTTATTATTGTTAAAATAGTTTTCAATAATTTGAACAATTTTTTATATTAGTAATGAGAGTAGTAAAGTTGCTTCAAAATAGAGCCATTACAGTAATTTTGCGTTGTAATAGATATGAATCCATTAACAATATGTTAATAAAACTAAAATGGTTAAATGTTAAAACTTTCTTAGTAATGTTTTCAATGATTTTTATATTTAAAATGCAACAAGATGGTTTGCTTCCCAAGAATTCAAGTGGCAGTCTAAAATTTAGTGCATCTAATCAATTGCCGAAATATATTAAAGATTCAAAAAATTTAAAAAACTTTTAAGTTTAAAATTAATTTTTTTTACCTTAATAAAGTTAATGCAAGTTAATAATTTAGTTGATAATTTGATAAATAATAAATGTCACCAATTATGTAAATATTATGCTACAGTAGTAGATTTCCTGTAATTTTTATAATGTTGTAAACATGTATTATAATGTAATTAATTAGACAAAAAACCAAATACAGTTTGATTATTATTATTATTATTATATAAAATAAATAAAAATATGTAATATTTATTGTTATTTCTTTACCCATGATATGATATTTATACTATCTATATATAACATGTTGGCGAATGTTCAAGATTAAAATGTCTTATACACTAAATATATGAGGTTCGTTTTTTGCCTTTTATAACAAAAACATTCTATTTTGCGAAAATATATTGTTGCTGTTTTTGTTGTATATAAAATATTATTATATTTTATTGCAATATAAATAAAAATGTCTTTAAAATTTCATATGAAGTAAAAATTATAAAAAAACTTTTTAATTTTAGTTTGCAATAGTAACTCGTTTAGTAATTAACTGCTGTATAATAATGTTCTCATTATTGTACCAGTAACATAATGATCTCCATCTACATAGGCAATATAGTAACGTAATATCAATATTTTATTACGCTTGAATAAAACAAACCTTTTTACTTAACCTGAAACCTATCGAATCTTACAATAAATACTAGTCAATTTACAGGCAAAATGATTATTTATGTATACATATATTGTAAAAAAAAATTGTTTATTGAAAAAGTTGATATTTGAATTGTAACACTTTTGAAACTTTATATTAATCAAATATTTTAATAAAACTGATACAAATTTGTTTTTGTTTTGTTTTCAATTTAGTTTGGATATACAAAAAGAAAAATATTATAAATGTATGTTTCTGTTAATCTTATAAAAGAAATCAAAAATTAAAATTGGATTTGAAAAAACAAAAACAAATAAATTGGAAGTAAAAACTTTTGGCAGATATTAGCAGTCTCGAAATTCAATCCTTATGTTTGTTTTTCCTCAAATATTCCTTTCAGATTGTTAATTAAATGTGAAAACAACACAAATAAGATTTGTTATTGTTACTGAATAATAAAAAAACCGACGCAGTTAAGAACGTGAACTATGCAATATGTTTATTCATAAGTATGAGACAGGATATTTAATAATAAAATATATTGGAAATGTATAAAAATGTGAAAAATAAAATAAATGAACAACATACACGAGACGCATTAAACAGTTGACAATCTAGTTAGCTTTTTTATCGATATCGATTAAATATTAATACAGAATTTTAACCTAAAGCAATTTTATTTTAATATAATGAGTCCTGCAAGATTTTTTACTATGTTAACTATAAATGTTATTTTTAATAAAATAAAACAGTTTTATGTTATAGAATTAATATTTATTAATAATCGACGTTTCGACGTACTCAACTTATATCTTTATGATACAAATAACATTTACAGTAAATAAACAAAACATAGAAACAAGTTACTAGGTAACGAAATAACTAACTAGATTATAAATTTTTAATTAAAGAAACCAAATTTTATTTAAATTTTTTTTATAAATGTCTATTGCTTCTCTTATCAATCTACTGGTAATATTGATGGGGTCTTGTAATTATTACACTATGTTTGAATTTTACAACATAAAGTTGTTTTATTTTAATATTTTTACTTTACTGAAAGTTTTAAAAGATTTTTACCATGTTAGTTTTATTCCTATAGTTTTATATTCCTATTTATTCCTAGTTTTATAGATAGATAATATTAAATCATAAAACAGTCATTTAAAAAATATAGAACGGCATAAATAAATAATTTTAAATATTATTAGTAAAACTAATTTTCTATTATAATATTTAAAAACATTATACATAATTTTACTATATTTTTGTTGTATATTAAAAAGGAAAAAAATTAATGTATTTCTCGAAAGAAATACAGTATACATTATCATGCTATAACTCAATTCATTTCATATGCGGTTATATTTTAGTCCAATAATCAATTTCTATTCTGAGAATAAACAATTTGCTTTCTGATACTATTAAAGATAATATATATATTTTTAAATATTTATACATTTAATATTTTGTATATATTAGTTTCAGTAATTTGTAACTGAAAAATAAAGCTATTGACAATTTTCATATTTTAATAGATTAAAAAATAATTAAATGTTTTTCGAAATTTACATTTAAAATTATTCTTACCTATTTTGTGTAGAAATAAGTGAACAGTTGAACATATACACAGCAGGACAAATACCGGTACTGTAAAAAAAAAACAATATAAATAAATAAATTATCATTATAAAACAGAGTTGAGCTAATTTTAACTATTTAATTTAAATCTACAATTATAATCATTTAATTTTTTAAATATTAATCAATTATTTAACTCAACTTTAATTAATTACATTTTTAACTAAATTTGGTTTGTAATAATTGTTTAATTAAAATATCTAGATATATCTAGCACAAAATAAATATTAAAGCAAAAATTTATGAATAAATAAACGTTTCTGAAAGCGTCTCAGACACAGTCCAACCCTTTTAGAAAATCAACGACATCAAAAGAATAATTAATAAAAATATAATAAAATATTTAATTATCTATTATCTTAGGTATACCGTGGAAAATAGATTATAATATATAAATAATTTGGCTTAGATGCATAGATAAATAAATAGTTAAACGGCAAAAAACACATATTTCCGTTCCTTATTTTAATTATTTGCATAATTAAATATATCTCGTATTGTTACTTATTTATCATTTTAATTGCTCCAAATTAAATTTTTAAAGACGTAAAATTTAATTACACAAACCGTAAAACTTAAAATTAATGATTATTACACAATTTGACAAGTATATCCGGTAAAAATTATTTAATTTTGAAGCAAAAAGTTATGATCTAGATAATTGAATTATCTAGAATTTTTACCGACCGTCACATCACATATGATAAGAGATTTAACATTTGCCATAGCGACATTTTTACAGATATGTACGAATTAGGCTTATAGTAACACGAAACAACTGTTTTTAGTGAAGTCATGTGCTTAAACTTACGACTAACGAACTATATAATATAATGATATAATGAAAGAGATGATAATATAAAAGTACAAAATGTATCAAACTTAATTTGGCGACATTATTAAAATTCTTCAAAAATAATTATTTATATTTGTAAAATATTAATAAAAAATTTATAAAATTGTATTCTAATTCTGAAAAATTATTGTAATTAAATATTAGCAAAAATATTTCAAAATATTTTGCAGTTACAAAAGATTGCAAGGTTAGTATGTATATTATTTTACGTTTCAAAAATGATAAAAATTACTGAAATTTATTATGAAATTTTAGTAACCTTCATACGCTAATAATCATGTCAAAAATAGTTAAATAATTTTACAAACTATATAGTCCAAACTATTAATTAACATTATCTAATAGACGAAAAAACTTATAACAGTGTGTTCTACATGTATTATTAAGTAATTTATAAACATATATCATAGTTTCGTTTACACTTTTTTATTGCCAAATTGCGGTTAAGTCATTTATATTCACTTAACATTTTTTGTTGTCAGGTAATTGATTATTAATTTCCAGTTTTATAGTTCCGAATTTTAATTTTGACATACTTTTAAACTTCGAATAATTAAAATAAATTGTTTCATTTTTATATTCTAGATGAGTTATTTTTATCTCGAGACAAAAAAACTATCAGGAAAACTACTCATCGAATTAAAATAAAATTTGTTCGTCTCAGATGGGAGCAATCGAATGATACTAAAATATACCTCTCTCCTCATCACCGGTATTTTTTGGTGGTAATTTTTTCAGAAATTTAAACTTTTATTTATCTTATGTATCCGTGATATTCTCTATCGAAAAGTATTATACACATTTGTCACTGAAACTTATAGTTTATTTTGAGATGTATTTTATGTGGGGCAACTTTAAAATTTTAAATGGGAACCCCTATTTTTATTGCTGATTCTGTTTCTCCAGAAAAATTATCATTAATTTTATCTACAATTAACCCTCCTCCGATCCACTTAGAGGTGGTGAAGAATTAACTAATATATTCTGCATCAGAACAGTAATAACATCAAGTAATGTAGGAATATGTGCAAGAAATGAGGAAACATATTTCAGAAAAGAAGGATAATGTACAAGCAATGAAAGCAAGTCAAGCAATGAATAAATATTTAAGACAAAGTGACCACTTTAGTGATTGATTTTAAATGCAATACATTTAGCTGAGTAATACTTATGATTAATTCATTAAAAACACAAGTTTCTTGTATTAGAAATTACGATTAAAAACATTTGAAAAAATATATATTCCGTATTCCTAAAAAATGTTACAAATAAATGTTGTTAGTTATAACTTGTTTAGCAACCTATAAAAGTGACATTAGTAAATTACCTGTTAAGAGATCTCAACAAAAAATTGATCAAATTGAGATAGTCACCTCGGAAGTTTAAATATGAAATTTTATAACACTTTGTTCAGTCGAATTTACTTTACACGTGTCCACAAACCGACAGACATCACGCTAAAAACAGTAGATGTGTTACTATAAGTCTAATTCGTATGCTTATCTGTAAAAATCTCGATATATCTAATTTGGCATGATTACAATATCTATCTTATGATATGTGATATTACAGTTGGTAAAATATTAAAAATTGTTGGATAACCCTCATTATTTTAAAAACAAGATTAGAAGTATATGGATAAACCCATATATAGACTACTTTGACATTTCTCGGAAAGTTGGCAACACTGTATTTTAATAATATTATAATTTATGTGGGCATTAGGAGATACTTTTCTGAAAATTTGATCAGAATCGAATAAATAATGTAGCCACAATAAATTTTTAAAAAAATTTGTGATTTTTTTCTCAATAAGTTGGCAACACTGTATTTGGTTAACATTGCATAATTTATTTAGGCACTAAAAAAAAATTATGAAAATTTGATTAAAATCGGTTAAATAAAATGATTATAATAAATTTTTAAAAATTTTACTAATATTTTTCTCGGAAAGTTGGCAACACTGTATTTTGTTAAAATTACATAAATTATATGAATACTAGGAAAATCTTTTGTGAAAATTTGAGTAAAATCCTTTGAATAACATGGCCATAATAAAAATTTTAAAACTTTAGTAATTTTTTTCTCAAAAAGTTGGCAACACTGAATATTAATAAAATTATGTAATTAATAGGAGCATTAGGGAAATCTTTTCTGAAAATTTGATCAAAATCGGATAAATAATGTAGCCACAATGAATTTTTGAAAACTTTAGTAATTTTTTTCTCGGAAAGTTGGCATCACTGAAAAAAACCAAAACCACATGACCATCTTGGGCACTAGGCAAATTTATCCTGAAAATTTCATTATAATCGGTTGAACCGTCTAGGAGGAGTTGCGATCACAAAATTTTGTCTGACGACCGAGCGAGCGAGTGAGCGAACGAGCGAGCGAGCGAGCGAGCGAGCTGACGACGCACATCCATACACCCACATAAACTAAGTTCAGATTCGTCATCTAGAGGCTATATGAAGGATTTCTATACAAGTTTTTTTTTTTTTTGAAAATGTTACAGACACCGTACCAAACACTATACTACTTTTTCCTTGCAGTCAAAGTAGTAACAATATTGAAGTAAAGAATATTGGTTAGTGGATCAGTAAGGTAAAACAATGGATTTGCATTATCTATTAATTCCTAGAAACATACATACACACACAAACACAGTGATTACCTTTCAGTTGGTCTTGACCTCTGTATATAATTTTACTTGCTAATTATACTAGTTCTCACTTAATCGAGTCATGTAGAAATTAATTTACAAACAATTCTAAAGGCATGTGATACTCAACGCATGCCACAATCGCACTCCATTTTGAATATAAATATTTTAATTAAGAGAAAATATTTGTAAACAAGGTTTTTTTTTTTTTAATTCGTAGTCTCTTCTGTATTATATATGAGCAGTAGCACAGCAAAACGGAAATAGGGCATAAATTACCTTCCGAAAATACGAATTTAAATTAATTTACTTAAAAAATTTCTTGTTAATAATTACTGTTGACTGAAATACACGATAATGTGTGAATGAAACAATATAATATGTACTATTTAATTTTATATTTTTCTGATTGACTAATATCATAGTCAACAAGTTTAGTTTGTAATTCATTCATATATTTACTTTCGTTTTTGTAAATCATCTGAACTGAACAGCTGAAACTGAAACATTGGTATTGACAAATATTTATCTACGTGTAGTGGTTATAGAAACACAAAACATTGTAAATATTGTAGGAAAATCTTCTAATAAAAGTAATTACATATACGTACAAGCATTAAATAAAATAAAATATATTATATATTTTACTCATAAATGCTATTTTTGAATACATTTGACTTTGAAAATTAAAAAAAAATCGCCTATGGCGCTATTACTCGGGGGCTGCCGACCCCTGCACCCCCCCCGATTTAATTTTTGTGTCTAGCTCCGCTATATCACTTTCTAATTGCACCTTCACCATACCCCAATTAAAATTAGTCTATATTAGGTTTTTCTAATTAAAAAAATATCTCTTCTTGAAATATTTTTCTGCGTACGCCACTGTGTATGAGTATTTGTTTCTAGAAATTAACCAAACTCAATTTGAATCTGTCAGAATGTAAATTAACAGGTAGAATGATGAACATAGGTACAACTTTCAAAATTACGCTTGTTTAATTAATTACAAGTTCGACATTACAATGTTTGATTTCATGATAATGTTTAAATTTGTTTGCTACCACAATTTCTGTCACCCACCCTGCAAATTTTAAAATGAGCCCAGGTAAATATAAAATAACAAATAATGTATAGACAAATAAAAAATAATATAATAATAATATAAATAATATAATAATAACAACACTTAATATTGTAGATTAGTGCATATATGTACTATTATATATTATTTATATTTAACATAGTAAAAAATCTTTCAGAACTCATTATATAAAATAAAACTGCTTTAGGTTTAAGTTCTGTATTAAAATTTATTTATAATCAACGTTTAGACGAAACTCAACGCTTGTCTTCATCAGGAAAAACTGATGTGATAGCCGAAAATGTCAGATGTCGACATTGGTGCTGCCACAAGTGGTATATATAGTAACTAACTGCTGTATAATAATGTACATTATTGTACTAGTAACATAATGACCACCACCTACATCAGTAATATAGTAACATAATATCAATATTTTAATACGCTTAAAAAAAATTTATAAAATAAATGACTTGTCATAATTTTAAAAAAAAATAGTAATTCCTTATTTACATACAATTGTAAAATAAATAATTTTATATTTTATATCTATTATTTATGAATAATAAATATAACATGTATTTATGTTAAAAATATATACTATATATTAATAATTTAAAATTTTACATTAAAAAATAGTATTAACTAGAACACTATACATTTATAATTTATTATCATTTTATATTTAATATTTTATTAACAATATTTAGTTACTAAAAATGTATATTTTTAAAATTAAAACACGAAATACAAATATTTTCAATAATTAATTAATTTATTCCATCTGTTGTTTTTTGTATAGACATCGGTAATAATTTTAAATAAATATACATAGTTACATACAAAATCATGCCATGTAGGCAGAAGGATGTGGCATAAACTCTTTCCACTATCTCGAAATTAATTTCCTCCAAACATTCCTATCCAGACAAGCAACTCTAGCTTCATTTACATTCATGGTACTATTTGGAAACTTTTGCTCAAAACAAACTCAATCATACTGCTCCATCTACTCATTGGACGTCCACGTAAACATAAACCATCAAAATCAATCACATATATTCTATATCAATTGAAAATATTCAGAAAATAAATTTATTATTACCTTATATTCAATTTTATCTATCAATTAGTTTTTGTACTTTACAAAAATAAAAATATAAAACATAAAAAAAGAAATAATATTATAAAAAATATCGAAGTACGGAAAAAATAAATACAGAAACAACTATACAAGGTAATAAATTTTATTCATTTACTGATTAAAAATGCAAAATAATTTATTTACAAATTTAACCTTGTTTTAATCGGTTATTTGTATTTTTTCATTGCCAAGGTGTAAACTACGTTTTTATAAATAAATAGATACTCAAAAATAAAACAATCAACACATTTACAAATATTTAATTTTGCAACCAAATCTTAAAGCTACTTTATTTAAAAAAAAAATCGAGTTTTTGTTTATTAAAATATCATTTTAAATAAGATTAGAAGCACGTGGGTAAACCCATATATATATTTATCACAAGTTAGCAACGCTGTATAACAATAAAATTATATAATTTTTGTGAATACTGAACAATGATTAACAGCGGATTGATATGAGAAGCAGTAGAAATTTATAAATAAAAGAATAACATCAATCACTGCGACGGCATTGATTTAAATCAAATTTGGCTTCTTTTAATCAAAAATTTATAAATTTTATGATTTAGTTACTTATTTGTAATCTAGTAACTTTTTTCCTTGTTCTGTTTATTTACTATAAATGTTATTTCTATCTTTTTTCCTGATAAAGATGCACGTTCAGTTCGTCGAAACGTTGATTTATTAATAAATTTTTACAGAACTAGAACTTAAAATCGTTTTGTTCTAATGTAATAAATTCTGAAAGATTTATAATATCTTTATTTTTATTTATTTACAATAATTATATACAATAAATTATTTATGATCTAAACTACAAAAGTAGAGAATATATATTTCGTCAATTCCAATATTAGTTAAACAAATCAAACAAAGATAGCGTTTGCTGGAAAATTTCCAGGGCACAGCTTTTAAATTCCAGATGTCTTTCATGTAAAAAAAAATCAATAATTTTACTTTCCTGCTGCTTTTATAGATGTCACTGTAGAATATTTTAATATAGTAAATTATCAAGAGAATATTTTTAGTTGATGTTATATTACATGTTACGCAAATATACATTATTTGGTCAGAAAATTAAAAATATAAAAATTATCATTGTTATATTAAATGCATGCCAAATATCATTTTAATAATAAAATTAATCAATTAATTTATAGTTTTAGATTATAAGTTATTTTTATAAAATATATAAATATATAAAACAGTAAATTACTTTTAAATGTGAAATAAAATATAATATTCTTAGTTGTACATTCCTACACGACATCAAGACGGCAAATTGTTTACTTGCCAATAATAAATATTAAAATTTTATATTTAATTATGTTACATTTAGATTACCGATTTAGTTTCAGTTTTACGCGCAAAAGTACAAGAATTTGTCCAATCCAAATACTTGGTATAAAAACGAAAAAAGTGTCAAGTGTTTGGATTGATCAAATTCTTGTACTTGAGCGTAAAACTAACGCTAAAACCGCGGTCTAAATCAGACTTTAATTATAATATTAAAATAAAGTTTACTATTAATACGAAAATTAAAAATATATCGATATATAACGTTTAAGATCTCTGCACTTACAGAAATATATGTTTTTCAGTTTTCAGCTTTCTGTTGATAGATGTCGACTACGGTACGGAACTCAGTCAATTGAGAATAAAATCAATATTGTTATTGATAAATGTTTGTGTTAAATATGACACGTAAATTTAATTAGAAAATTGAAATATTAATTTAAAATTGGTATTACGTAAATATTTCTTTATACAAATATTTCTTTAAATAATATATAAGGTCAACGCAAAAATAGTATCACAAACTTTGTCATAAATCAGATTTCAATTTTTGATATTTATTTAAAATTGTTAATTTAGCTTTAAAAAAATGTATATTTCAAATATTACATATATATATATATATATATATATATATATATATATATATATATATATATATAAATATAAAATTATAACGGTAACGATAGCTATCTGTGTGGGGCTAGGAAAAAATTATTTTATACTTTTAAGTCCGTGTTAAAAAAGTGGTATATTAATTTTTTTTTATTTAAATCATTATTTTTTGCTTTTATGCCACTATTCTGGTAATTAAATTTACCTTAAATCTTTAAATTTAATAAACTTTAAATAAATTTCAATTCTGATCGCTACTTAAATACTTTAAGTGTAAAACTTTAGCTTAAATACCATTAAATTTAAATGGTCATCGGAGGTGCTTTAACTGCTAAATTTGAGATTAAACTCGTCAAGTTAACAGAATTAGTGTGAACAATATTTGCATGAATATAAATAATACAGAAATGTTTGCAATTTCTTATATTTAGAAGATTTTGGAAGGTAAGAAATTAAATATATACATTACTAGTATAAAAAATAGAATTCTTAAATGGGTTTCGCTTAAAGATGAATGTTCGGAATTGCTTTATTGAAATTTCTTTAAGTTAAAGTCTCATTTAAGCTATGATTACAATACCTCCCGTATCATATGCAATATAACGGTCGGTAAAAATACATAATTTTTTTTATTGTGATTGTAATTTATCTCGTCTGTGACACCTAATAATAAAATCACTTTAAAATTTGATAACAAAACCGATGATAACAAAAATAAAATTTATTGTAAATCAGCGATCAAAATTTGAAACAATAGCAATTGCAGGCTACAAGTAAAATATAACCTAAAATAAATGTTATGATTTATGACAAATAAAAACAAAAAAAAACGCAAACTGAAAATCGAGCTTGTCATTCACAGTCAGTCGGGCTTGTAATCCGTGCTCAAATAAATAAAATTATCGTTCATTTTAAAACATTCATAAATACTCATACGCATCAGGAATTACGTCACAGTTTCGCCCAGAAATTCATTGGTAAATAACCCTTTTGCCCAACAGTACGCACCAACGCGATGCGATACGACACGACGTTACCGAAAAATACAAAAAATTTGTTTCGGCCGCGCGTTGAAATACAAAAAATTTCATAACGCCAGTGAATGTAAATTATTTATGTCAACTTTAGGCTGGATCACAGCCTGTGATCCAAAAGTTACTAGACCATTTTTTTTATTTATTAATCATTCATATTTATCCTTTTATAAACAGATGACACACTTCTTGGAAATAAAAATTGGAAATAAAATTCTGTTTAATTATTTTATAAAAACAACATTTTAACGAAATTGTTTTTATAAAATAATTAAACAAAATTTTATCTTAAAACAGTTTTTATTTTAACACAATGAGTTCTGAAAAATATTTTACTATATTAAATTTCATTTAGTTTTGAAAATTACATATTTTAAATGATCTGCCGATTTCTGGGCTATACTGTATATATATATTTGTTAGGTGATTTCTGAGAATTAACTGAAATAACTTTTTTATTTATTCACATTTATTCTTTTATAAACAGAAAACGCACTTCGTGGAAATCAAATTGATTTAATTTTGAAAATTACATCTTTTAAATGGTCTAGCGGCTTTTGGGCCATCCTGTATTGTACGTAGGTTTTGGATACATGAGTTTTACACTGTCTTTTTTCACGAATGTCATTTGTTATCCTGTTCAATAAATTTTATTTTATATTGTAGTGACTGGCGTTTCGATGTTGAATTAAAATGTTTGGTATATGAAATTAATTTTTAGCTTTTTGCACAAGTTGTTCTACCATAAAATGGAGATAATTTTGACGAGAATTAGAATGTAGTAAGTATTATAATAAAACGGTTTTAAATTGTAGTTCTGTATTAATAGTTACTAATAATCGACATTTCGACGTACTCGATGTACAGTAAATAAACAGACCATAGCAACAAGTAACTAGCTCATAAAAATTATATAATTTTAATTAAAGGAAACCAAATTTAAATTAAATTCAATGCCTTTGCATTGACTGATGCTATCTTTTTCTTTATAAATTTTTATTGCTTTTCTTATTAATCTACTGTTAATATTGATGGGTCTTGCAATTATTACAGTATCTTCGAATGAGCACAGCAGTATTTTTTGTAAACTAAAACAGTATCCCTGCCTAAAATATTTTTCTGCGTACGCCACTTTCATCATTCGTCTTAAGAAGTAGTTAGATTTGTTAATAATTTATCAATAAGCTAATTTAATAATGTGCCATTTATATTATGAAACGGAATAACATATACTTCGATTACTGTAAGTAATTTCGTTACAAAATCAATCAATTGAATAGACTTTGTATAATAAAATACAAGAAAATGAATATGTTGTAATTTCTTGTTTAGAGTGTTTTGAGTGAGCGAAAGTTTCCAAGTAGTAGAAATAAAAGAACATGTATGAGAGGAATTATGAATGTATATGAAGCAAAAGTTGCTTGTTTGGATAGGAATGTTTGGAGGCAACTGATTTCGGAATGATGAAAAGAGTTTGTGCCACACCCTTTTGGGTACATGGCGTGATTGTGTATGTATGTATGTATATTAAAGTTAAAATAACTTTAACTTAAATTTGCAGAAAATGATACTGCCAATATTTAATATTAATAAATAAAAAGCTTTCAATGCAAAAAAAAAACATTAAATTATCTGTACTTATTAAAAAACCATCATGTTTAAAATCATATTTATAGCATTATTAATATTTATTACTGTTTATAAAATCCATGCTAAGACAACATTTTCGCTGAATTCATAAAACATCAGATTGTTATTCTAAAGAATTCAGATTCAAACCAACTGTATATTTTTTAAATTAAATTTTTAATTTATTATCTTTCGTTTTATTTTCCGTTATTAAACTAATCACAAATAATCAATGTTAGTTTATCTTCTACATTCATAATGTTAAAATTGAAATAATAATACAAAAAATAACAAAAATAAAGTAGTTGTTTGTAATGAATTTAATATATTTGTTGAAAATGTTTGTAGCACAATTACTATAATTTAAGAAAAAAAAAAAAACATAATAAATTAAAAATAGAAAAAATAAAAATGGTATTATAGTATCATATATGATATTGCGTCTTTTCTCAAATTGGGTACACTATAAAAAATTCAACTATAAAATCAATATTAATAAAAAATAATTGTATTAAGGGGGTAGTACACTTTGAACGTCCAAAAAGTAAGGCATTTTCGTTAATTTTTTTAAGCAATAAAACACTAAGGGAGGGCAAATATGTTATAACCCATTTATTACTCATCCTTCGAACTACAATTTGTATTTTTTTTGAACTCGATCGGCGCCCCCCCGTGGCCGGTGCACCAGGTCGCGCAGACGTCCTCGCGCGGAAGTCGGAAAACGGTGTGGGAAAATACTCCTTCCCATGTGATCCTGGTACATAAATCGAACTAAATCCTAATTAGTAATGAAATTTGGGTTAGAAATACGTATTCCGATTTTTTTTAAATTGATTTTTTCAAAAGTTGTGGCCTTAGGAAAAAAAAAATCCATTTTTTCACCCTAAAAATGCTTACAAAATCGTGGATTAAAAATCCATTTTTGACAAAATCAAAAATGTGGATACGTATTTCTAAGCAGAATTTAATTCTGAACAAGAAAACCTAGGCGATATCCAAATTTGATGATAACTGGTTAGAGTTATTTCCCACACCAGTTTGAAAAACCTCGTTTCGAGATAAACGGCGTTCATTTTTCTCGTGGAAAAGTATTTACCTTCAATCGGCTATGCCGGCTCCATACATTTTTTAGGAAATCGTTTCGTAAAGCGGTAAGGAATATTCTGGCGGACTTGGAGTCTTTTCTAAATTAAAGTATACATCCCAAGGAACATTTTAAGCCAAAAAAAAAAAAATGCATTTTTTTGAAAAGTCAAAGTGTACTCCCCCCTTAATACAATTAATAATACGTTTATTATTGAACGGCGATAAAATAATATTTAATAATATACAAATTTAATTTAGTACTATTGAATAAGTAGATATGAAAATTATTATGTAAAAAGCAAATTTGTGTATTTTTCTTTATTTCATTGTCTAAGCTAACATTACAAGACATTTATTTTAACAGTAAAAAAATTTCAAAACTTATATTAAAATCGAAAAGCTTTAGAATTAAGTTCTGTATATATTTTATTGAAATATCGACGTTTCGATATATTATACGTATATCTTCATCAGGAAAAATAATACAAATGACATATATTATAAAAAAACGAAATATAGAAACAAGTTACTAGGTGACAAAGTAACTAAGTGTGAAGACATTGAATATTCGGGCATTATAACTATATTTGCATTTTTGGCAAAATGGAGGACCTCTTCAAATCTTTGATGCCAATATATTATTATTCAAAAATAGTAGGCATGGCAACTTATAAAATAGAAAGAAATTCCGGATATTTTGTATATGAAAAAAGTAAATTTTCGCTAATTTATGGCAGTATTTTAATTGTCTTAAATGACCTAATACACGCAATTTTATACATAAAAGTAGCTGTCGATAATGCCATAGAACATCTAGTCAAAATAGTGTACATTTTTATAATAATAACAGTGATAATATTTCATGTATCACTAATTGTAACAAATTTAAAATACTGCAACCTAAACACAAAAGTCTTGAATGATTTAACAAAATTCGATGAAAGACTTAAGCAACGCGGATTATTCGTAAACTATAAACGTGTTTTTAAAATATCTATTATGCGAATTACATTTGAACTTATCGCATATATGATTTGTTTTATATTATCAGCTGTAAATAAAATATTTTTTCAATCTCATGATTATCTTTACGGAGTAATAAATTACTATTTATACGTTCATCTACTAATGGGTGTAATTTTGCAATTTGAAAATTTAATGATGATTTTAGAGGAACGTTTTCTCTTATTGCATAATAATTTGAAAGAAATTGTACGTTCAAAATTGCTAAGCGATCATAATTTGCTATATACAATATCAAAAACTTCAGAACTACATAGAGAATTATGTAGAATTGTTCAGAATGTCAACACTGCATATGATTTTCCATTATTGGGCTATTTAATTATAACATTTTTAGTATTACTCTTGTATACTTATCAATTCTGTTGTAAAATTACTGACATGCAATTTACCGTCACTAATGTGAAATTTATTGTATATTTGTCATACTGGATGTTGTACAGTTTTCTTAGTGTTAGTGTTATTTGTACAGTTTGTGCAAGAACTACTAATGCTGTAAGTATATACTTTATTTAGCTACACTGTAAAAAATATATTTTAAATTTATGCAATTTTACATAGGTTTTAACAGTAAAAACAACAACACTTTGTAATTTTACTGTGATAATTTACGTAATATTACATTTTTTATAAAAAATTACAATCACAAAAAATTTCGCAGAGTACTTTTATTGGTAGCTGTAACTGTGCTACAAAAAATTAACCTAGCTATAGATTGTAGCTTTAGGATTTGTCGCAAGTAGCTTATAGATACGGGCCACTATTTATGTATTGAGAACTGGCAACACTGGTATTGCCAGGTGAAATCTGAAGTTGCCGTCGTAAAGTTTGACATTTTTGAGGTTATAGGTATTCAGAACGTTTTGACGTGCGAGTACTATTTGTGTTTTCTGAAGTGTTTACAATTTCATCTCAGCCAAAATATGGAATTAACTCGCGAAAATTTTCGAGCTATGATTTATTATGACTTTCGACGTGGTCTAACTCAAGAACAATGCATCAATCAACTGAATTCAACTTTTGGGGATGAATCGCCATCCATAGCCACTGTATATCGCTGGTATACTGAATTCAAACGTGGACGTAGTTCGCTCACGGACGAAGTTAAAGAAGGTCGTCCAAAATCGGTCGTTGTGCCGGCAAATATCGATGCTGTGCGAAAACTAATTGAAGAAGATCGTCATGTGACATATCAAGAAATCGAGAGATGTTTAAGCATTAGTATGACCAGCATACATAAGATTTTGCACGAACATTTGTGTGTTCGGAAGCTGTGTGCGCGTTGGATTCCACATTTATTGACAGATGCGCAAAAACGAGCTCGTGTGGATTGGTGCCGTAAAATGATTTCAAAATACAAGTGTGGTGCATCCAAAGCGGTATACAACATCGTCACAGGTGATGAGTCGTGGATTTATGCAAATGAGCCAGAAAGAAAAGGTCAGTCGGCAGTTTGGGTGTTTCAATGTGAAGCAAAGCCAACAAAAGTTGTTCGTTCTCGAAGCGTTAAAAAGCAAATGGTGGCGTTTTTCTTCACGAAAACTGGTCCTGTGGCAACTGTGGCTCTCGAAAATCAAAAGACCGTTAATTCAGAGTGGTATACGACCATTTGTTTGCCTGAAGTTTTCGGTAAATTGAGAGAAACCAACCCAAACCGACGAATCGTTTTGCATCATGACAATGCGAGCTCACACACATCACATGCAACAAACGTGTATTTGGACACACAAAAGATCGAATTGATGGGTCATCCGCCTTACAGCCCTGACTTGGCACCCAATGACTTCTGCGTGTTTCCGGTAATTAAAGATAAACTGCGTGGACAACGATTTTCATCGCCCGAAGAAGCGGTTGAGGGCTTCAAAACGCATGTTCTAGCGCTACCATTTTCTTCCTGGACAAAGTGCTTTGAAGACTGGTTCAATCGAATGCAAAAGTGTATCGATCTTAAAGGCGATTATTTTGAAAAACAATAAAAGTATTTTTCATCAAATTCATTTGTTTATTCTTTCTATTCTCAATACATAAATAGTTGCCCTCGTATAACATAAATAAACATTCTCTTTAAATGTAGTAAAAAATCTTTCAGAGCTTATTATATTAAAATAAAAATGGTTTAAGATTGAGTTTTGTATATATTTTATTTGAAATTCAACGTTTCGGTATAATCTACGTATATCAACATTAACGTCGATTTTCAAATGAAATATGTACAGAACTTAATTCTAAAGCAGTTTCACTTTAATTTTCTTTAAATACTTTTTAGGCACGTAATATAAAAAACGTTTTATGCGAAATTGAAGTTCTTCCGAAGCAAGTACAATTAAAACGTGAGGTAATTAAAATTAAATTAAACATTAAAATAATTAAATAGATATAAATACTTTTAAAACTTCGCTGAAAATTTAATATAATTAAATAAATTTCTAGTTATAAGTATTGAAAATGTCGCCAAAAGCAGTTTTTCAGTTACTTTCTAACAAGAAAATGCCTTTTTTTAAAAGGTTGTGATATAAACACAAAACTGTTACAATTTTTCAATGTTCTAAACGTGAATTTTCTATGTTTATTTTCTTATTTTACATATTTAACAAAATAAAAATTATTTTCTTAAATGTGTGAGAAACTAATATAAAAAATTATACATTTTCAGGTAACAAATTTTGCACTACAATTACTACATGATGAAGTAAAAATAACAGCATGTCGATTTGTAACAGTCAATTATTCTCTAATTTTTGATGTAAGATTCACTACATTTTCTTTCTTAAAAAATAAAATTGTACAATATCTATTAATTTCAGATTGCAAGTGCCGTGACAACTTATTTAGTTATATTAATACAATTTTATATTGCAGATTTAAATAAAGATATCAAAATTTATAATAATGTCACTGATGCTTTGTAAAAAAAGTAATTTTCTGTATAATATGTTAGTATATGTATTTTAATGTCAAATATGAAAATAAATACTGTGTTTACTAATTTTTAATAAACGCTTCTTTAATTTTTTCAACAAAATTGTTGTTTTTCCTGTTCGGGGGTCGAGTTTGAAACCCGCTTGAGACATGGATGTCCGTGATGTTTTTGTATCGGTCCAAATTACTTTGAAACTTAAATGCATCTACTGGTTGATGGCCTGAGTTGCCAAATCAAATTATATGTTTAAAAATGAAAATTGTTGTTTGCCCCCCTTGACTTTAACACTCCACTAATTTGTTACGCCGCTGCTCATAAATATTAAATGTAAAAACAATAATGTAAAAAAATGTAATTGATGTAATTATAATACTAATTTAATATAGTACTTTTGAGAAATTATCAATTTGTAATATTTTTTCCATTCTAATATTGATGCAATACATTAATACAAATTAACAATCTAGTTTATTTGTTTCGGTTAATAAATTTTTTATTAAAAAACTAAAATTATATGAGAAAATATAACGTTATTTCTGGCGCAGAACTATTTTGCATTTCTATGATAAAATGGAGAATTTATTTACGTCAATTTACCCGATATTTTATTTCTCAAAATTAGTTGGAATGGCAACATACAAATTAGACAAAAAATCTGGAAATATAGTTTACAAAAAATGTATAATTTCTTTAATTTATGGAAGTATATTAATTATTATAAATGACTTAGTACACTCATATGTATATAGTGATATAGTTACACATCCAGGTGAAGTAGAATCTTTAACACAAATGGTGCATATTTTTGTATCGGCTACATGTGTTATATTTAATATTCTAGTAATAATTTCAAATATATACTACTGTAACTTAAACGTGAAAATTTTAAATAATTTAACCCGGTTTGATGAAAAACTTAAACAATGTGGAATATTTGTTAATTATAATCAAGTTTTAAAGAAAACTGTTTCAATAATATTTTACCATTTAGTTTTTTATGTTGGATGTGTAATTTTTACTTTTATCTGTAACTTTTTTTTCTACTCAAAACATTATATTATTGCTGTATTTAATTATTATTTATATATTAATCTGCATGTAGGTGTAATATTACAATTTGAAAATTTAATGATGATTTTAGAAGAAAGATTTGTTTTACTATATAACAATTTAAAAGAAACTATACATACAAAATCAATCAGTGATAATTATTTGCTGCAAACGCTTGCAAAAACATCAGAACTACATGGCAAATTATGTGCAATAGTTCGAAATTTAAATAATATATATGCTATTCCATTATTGGGCAATATATTGATGTCATTTTTAACAATATTGTTATTTTCTTACGACGTATCTTGCAAAGTTACTGATATGCAGTTTACTACGAGTGATCTAACACGATTGTTATATGTAATCTATTGGATAATTAATAACAGTATTAATTTGTTTATAATGTGTAGCATTTGTTCCAAGTGTTGCAACGCGGTAAGAATAAATTTTGGTATAATTTTGTTATCTATGTTTTAGTATTTTATTTTTTCAATGCTACACACGTGTATCTATCGTATTATTTCATATTTGAAATTTACAGGCCAACAATATGAAAAATTTACTAAGCGAAATTGAAGTTTTTCCGAAAAATATTCTACTGAAACGTGAGGTATAAAATAACTTAAAATAAAACTGCTTTAGGTTAAAGTTCTATATGAATATTTTAATTGTTAGTATTTTAATATAAGTATTTTTTATCCTAGTGAAGATAAACGTTTAGTTTCGTTGAAACGTCGATTTCAAATAAATATTTATGCAGAACTTCACCGTAAAGCAGTTTTATTTTAATACTACTATATTATACAAAATTACTGTTTTTAAACACAAAACGAATGCAATTTTTCAGTGTTCTAAACGTAAATTTTCTGTGTTTATTTTCTATTTTACAAATAAAAAAATAATTATTATTTTTTAAGTGTGAAATAAACTAATATAAAAATTATGCATTTTCAGGTAACAAATTTTGCACTACAATTACTACATGATGAAGTGAAAATAACAGCATTTCGATTTGTTACAATCAATTATTCTCTAATTTTTGATGTAAGATTTGGAATATCTTAGTTCATAAAAAATAAAATTATACAATATCTATTAATTTCAGATCGCAAGTGCTGTGACAACATATTTAGTTATATTAATACAATTTTATATTGCAGATTTAAAGAAAGATTTCAAAATGTATAATAATGTCACCGATGCTTTTTGAAAAAGTTATTTTTTTATATGTTAGTTTCGTTAAATAAATGTATTTTAATGTTAAATTTGAAAATTAATTATAAAGATATACTTTTTTGTGTTTATCAATTTTTAATAAACGTTCCCTCAATCTTTTCAACAAAATAATTTACATATTGATAATAATTAATTAAATGATTAATTTATTTATTATTTTTGTTAGCTTTGCATGTATCTGATATAAGACTGAGATCCAGATATATGATAGTTGCATTGAAAGAAATAAGTTCACCATTATTTAGTTGTTTAAAACTAATTCGTTGTTGTACTAAAAATAATTTGAAAAATCAATTTGTAAATGCAATTTCACTGTAATTTTGTAATTGGATATTTCCTGTAAACTTTACTAGTACCAATAATCATTCCCTTTTTTTCATTTTGATAAACTTTAATATGTCATAAATTAAATAAATTGTTTTCTTTAAATGCTAAAGTAATTATTTCAATAGCAATTTTTATTAATTAGAAAATTTTAGCGAACAAAATATTGAGGAAAATTAAAAATAAAATTTATTATATTTAGTAGACGTTTCCAGTTAACAACTTCTAGAAAAATGAAAGATCTATTTACTTCTTTAAGTCCAGTTTATTATTTTTCAAAATTTGTCGGTATGGCAACTTACAAAACAGTAGGACATAACGGAAATTATAAATATCAAAAATGTTGGTTTTCTTTAATTTACGGCTGCATTCTAGTTTTAATAAACGATATATTAAATTATTATATTTACTTCAACAGATATTTCATTAATTTCAAAAGTGATTATTTAAAACAAATTGTTTACATTTTTATAGTTTGTGCGACTGCTGTGTTTCAATTTTCTATAATTATAACAAATATATATTACTTTGAAACAAATGTATATTTACTGAATAAAATAACAGAATTTGATCGTCAATTAAAGCTAGCTGAATTATTCGTCGAATATAAACAACTTTTTAATAGATCCGTTTTAAGAATTTTTTGTGAAATAATATTTTTTGCAAGTTTACCTATAATATCAGTTGACGATGCATATCAGTATGTAGCGTTATTCAATTTTTATTTATACTGCCATTTAATAAAAGGTGTAATACTACAATTTGAAAATTTAATGCTGGTATTACGAGAAAGATTTCTCCTATTAGATAAAAATTTGAAAGAAATTATTAAAACAAGATTTTTACGACAATCCTATTTGATATATAGTATTTCAAAAACTTCGCAGATGCATAAAGATTTGTGTGATATGATGAAAATACTAAATAAAATCTATTCGTTCCAATTACTGGGATATGTAGTTGAAACATTTTTAATTTCGCTATTCTATACCTACGAAATATCTTGTAATATCGCTGAGATGCAATTTACTAAACAATATATAACAAAGTTCATACCGCTGGTACATCAAGTTTTTTATTGTGCATTTAGTGTAATTGTTTTATGTACAATTTGTTCCGAAACTTGTAATGCAGTAAGTATTTTGATTATATAATAATAAATGTTTGAAATCAAACACCTTTAGGTTTAAGTTCTGTATTAAAATTTATTTATAATCGACGTTTCGACGAAACTCAACGCCCATCTTAATCAAGATAAATTATACAAATGACATTAGAGTAAATAAAAGAACAAAAAAGCAAGTTACTAGGTAACATATAAGTAACTAGATCATAAAATTTATAGATTTTTTTTAATTAATGGAAGGAAAAATATTATTTAACCAGTGCCCAGACAGTGATTAATGTTATTTTTTTCTTTATAAATTTCTATAGCTTCTCTTATCAATCTACTGTTAATATTGATTGGTCTAGCAATTATTACAGTATCTTCAAATTTTACATCATGAAGATTTTTTATATCTGCTATTGCTGAACATGCGTTAGAATTTAGTTCATCGAAACGTCGACTACAAATAAATATTAATACAAAACTTTAACCTAAAGCAGTTTTATTTCAATGTAATGAATAAAATTAAATAAATTATTGGTCCAAATCAGATGCAATCAGATGCTTGATGCAAATTGCTCATTATAAATGAATGCAAGGATTTTTTTAATAAAATTTTATTTAAACTTAGATTTTAAATAATAATAAAATATGTTTTTCAATCAACAGGCAAATAACATTAATAGATTATTATGCGAAATCAAAATAAATTCAAACACTAAAACACTAACACGAAAGGTATTTTTAATAAAATTTAAACATTTATTAAAATCAAAAAGGCTTCAGGATTAATTTTTGTATAAATTATAATTTTGTTTCGATATACTCTATATATATCGGAACATCGATTTTTAATTAAAATTTATACAGAAAGTTAATCCTAAAGCCTTTAAAATAATGAGTTCTAAATGATTTCTTTAATAAGTTAAATATTTATAATTTATTTTGCAGATAACAAATTTTTCATTACAATTATTACATAATGAAGCAAAGATTACTGCATTTGGATTTTTTCCTGTAAACTATTCTTTAATATTTGATGTAAGTATATTTTATTTGCATAAGTACAAAGTAATAGAATTTTGTACAATTATATATTAAAAATTTATTAAAATATATGTATATTGTTTCAGATTGCAAGTGCAATAACAACTTATTCAATTATTTTAATCCAATTTTATATTTCCGACTTAAAAAAACCAAATTTGGACAATAATAATACCAAATAAATCAAAAGACATATATAAATCAATGTATTTATCTTTAAAATAAAATAAACAAAACAAATCTTTAACATAAGTAAACTCATTAATGTAATAAGAAGTGAAACAGCCCGTGTGCAAATATAGTTAATGATAAAATTTTTATCTCATGCTTGAGACACACGGCAAAATTTTATTGATCATTAAGCTACATTCACACTGCGAATTTTGCAGTAGCACTCTGCTGATACTGCTAAAATTGTAGTGGTGATGGCAACTTAATGTTAACTAAATTTTACAGTGTGTCCTCAAGCATTACACTTTTTTTTATATAATGTAAACTAAAACATTGTTTAGTATTTTGTGAATAATGAATTTAAAAACATAGAAAAACAGACCTGAGTATTTTCAAATGTAAAACTTTATTAAAATACGTTATTAGAGTATCTTTATAAAGATTTCATCAGGGGAGGGGGATGTAAAGTCGACAACAAATCGGTCGACTCCGATTCAAACTCTAAATTTTTATTCCGAGTGACATTTGAGATTTTTTCTTCAAGCTTTCTAAACAAAACTAAACTAAGAAGAAATACAAAATATTTACTAAGTAATCTTAACCTTGCTAACAATAAATTGTAGAATAGTATGTATGTGTATATATTATTTATAATTGTTATGTGATTTGTGAGAATTAATCTTGTTTTGGTTGAATATATAATTTATGACTATCCTGGACGGCATATATTGCATTTCCTGAACTTCTTCACACATTTCCAAAAACTAAGTTCAAATTCAAACGATAATAAACAATGCAATTGTCAATTAACTTAAATTAACTTAATAATTTTTAAAATGGCCGTCGAAGATGTCAGATTAAATACACCGGTGTTGTGTATAGTGACTAACTGCTGTATAATAATGTACATTATTGTACTAGTAATCTAAATAGCCAATATGATAACGTAATATCAATATTTTAATACGCTTGGAAAAAAATTACATTTTTTGCCCAATCAATAATAATACGTAGTTTACGTTATTATAATTTATTAAATTTATTAATTTGTAAATATTCTATGTATAAATTAATACGTGTTTACTAGCTACTTCGACTAATTGATTAAAAAATGTAATGAAATTACTTAATTTTATTAAAAAGCACACAAACAAATAACATGTAAGAGATTAATAATACGAAAGCTAAAATCATTAGTATTATTTTAGCTGCTCAGCTTAAAGTTATCAAAATGGAAGACTTAGAAACATCATTGCGTCCGAGTTATTATTTTGCAAAAATTGTTGGCATGGCAACGTATTCAGTCAAAGGAAATTTTGCGAATCGTAAATATGAAAAAAATTTAATTTTATTAGTCTACGGTTCGATAATAATTATTCTACTAAATATATTGACTATGGATTTATTAAATTCACAATATATACAACTGAGCATGAAAGATTTAATAAAATTTGTTTATAATGTTATAAAATATACAGGAATACTTTATAATTTCTCACTAATTGTAACAAATATATATTATTGGAATTTAAACATACAACTTTTAAACAGATTAACACAATTTGATAAGAAGTTAAAAACCATTGGTATATTTGTTGATTACAAGAAAGTCTACAAGAAAGCCATCATTCGTATTGTCAGCGAAATAAGTTTTTTTGCTCTGTACGTTATTGTATTTCATATTGAAGGTATTTCTAATTTCGAAACAAGTTATTTTTTTTTATTTTCTTACTATATTTACATCAATATTGTAATGGGTAATATAATACAATTTCAAAACTTAATGATGGTATTTCACGAAAGATTTTTGTTATTGCAAAAGAACTTGAAAGAAATTATTCATACAAAATTACTGAGCGAGTATTATTTAATCAACACGATTTCGGCAACTTCAAAAATGCATAAAGAATTGAGTTGTATGCTTGGTATTGCAAATCAAATGTATTCTTTCCTATTACTAGGCTACGTATTAACTTCATTTTTAAATATACTATTCAATACGTATAGTGTAGCTTGTATGATAACTGAATTAAAATTTACAACAGCTTATATGTCAGAGTTTATACCAGCATTATATTGGGTATTGTACGGAATGGCGAGTGTTATTATTTTGTGTACAATTTGTTCAAAAACTTGTAATGCGGTAAGTAGTTTAATCGGCCGCTTGCCTCTATTATTAATCATTATTGTTATTTTAGGCAAATAGAATAAAAGAATTATTGTGTGAAATAAAAATTATGTCCAAAAATCCTGAACTAAGGCGATCGGTAAGTAAAATATTTTTCAAATTATACCAATAATTAAATTTACGAATACTCAACAAAAAATTTAATTTTATGTAAATTATTTGTTAGTTACACACTGTAATTATAAATAGATAAATTAGTAAATAAATTTTTTTAAAATTTGCTTAAAAAAATCTGAAAAAATTCAGTAAAATAAAGAAAAAAAATAGAGCTACATAATAGCTAAGTAACTTTTTTCTCTAACTCATACTGATTTAGCAAGAAAAATTATTGAAAATTCTAAAAAACATTTTAAAAAAAATTCTAGCGCCCAAACGGCACATGCTAGCAAATTAAAACTAAAACCAAATTATAAAACTTTTTATGCCCTATCGAAAAGAATTCTAAGTATTTCTCCGAATTTTACTTCAGAAAGAAGTATTTTGAATATTATCGCTATTCCATGTTATTGCCTTATATCAACCTTGCGAACGAACACTCTGTATATATATTCACGTTGTATAGCACTTGTTATTATAAAGCTAAAAATCCTCGACATTTATTTTTTAATTTTTTGCAATTATAGGTAACAAATTTTATGCTACAATTGCTACACGATGAAGTTAAAATAACAGCATTCGGATTTTTCTCAGTTGATTATTCTCTGATATTTGATGTAAGAATATTTTTTAAATATATTTATTGTAAAATATATACAAAATATTATAATTTTGTTTCAGATTGCAAGCGCTGTAACAACCTATCTAATTATACTAATACAATTTTATATATCTGATTTAAAAAAGAAAGAATTAAATAATTATGAGAATGCTACAATCTTCAATAACTTTACTTTGAGTCCAGAATAAATAAATAAATAATAATAATAATAATAAAAAGCCTGTTTGAGTGTATACAATAATATAATTATAACAAAAAAAATAATTTAAGAGAAAATGTTTTCTAATTATTTTTTAATTTGTTGACAATTCAAATCAAATTAAATTTTTGACAGCTTTGTATTAGATGTAAGAATATAAATCAATAAAAATTCACAAAATAAAATCGTTTATTTTCGTTTTACATTAATTTTTAAATAAACCAACTGTCAAATACACTCTCGCTCGTAACGTTTGATTTTTGATAAGAAAATTTTAAGTTGGCCACGCATAATTTCAATGCCTATTCAAATGTCTTTGCAGTAGACGACACTAGCGCCATCCAACTGCACCGGACGTGCTTAATATCAATTATTTAAGAGAAGATTACGTTAGTTTAAGTTCTTATTAACTTGTCAAACACCGGAATTCCAGTTATGTTAAACTTTTTCGAAAATAAAACGAATTTCAGTAATTTAAAAAAAAAATAATTTGGATGATAATTTTTAACTTGGTATAATTTCAATTTAATAATACATACAAGCAGATTTATTAAAAATAAAAATCTTATAAATGGAAATAATAAAATATTTTTTATTTAAATAAATTCCATGGAAAAATACAAAAACTAAAAACTAGAAAATTATTGCCTTTTAAAAAGTACCCAACATAAGAAATACTGTTGATTTTGTCTTCAAATAGAAAATAAATTTCAAATATTTTTTATAGAATATGTCGAGTAATTTTAATGAATAAACAAATATTGACTGTTTTCATCGAAAACATATTATGAAAACAAACAAAATGAATTCAAAAAATTTAATTAAAAATATTCGCTAATCATAATAAAATTCATTAAAAACAAAGCGCCCAAATAAAATTGTATTTCAATTATAAAATATTTAATTATAATATTATTTAACTAATTTGAATCGTAAAAATATAATATTATTATAACATTTATTATCTGCATAGTTGGAGGTTGGCAAACATTAAAAATTTATAAATTGAATTATTTTACATAAAATTTAATATTAAAATTATTATGAACTAAATAATTTAGAGTGCTATAGAGACAATAATCATAAAATGAATTATGTTAGCTTGATTTATTAAATATTTATTAAATATTTATTGCAATAACCAGATAATAATTTCATTAAAATATTTGTATTATTTAATTAAAATAAAATTTAATTTTAAATTATTAAATTTGATATTATTAAATAGAAATGTGTTTTTTTATAATTTATTGACTTAAAACAAAAATGTGTTGTTACCTAGTAACTAGTTATTATGTTATATAAATATAATTTGTATCATTTTTCCTGATAAAAACGTACGTTGAGTTCGTCGATACGTCCATTATAAATATAAATTTTAGTTTAGAATTTGACCCTAAAGCAGTTTTATTTTATGTATTTACTTAGTTATGTTAATGTATATTTTTCATTAAAAAATGCGGAACGATTCCATCACAGTCATCAATGTATGAAACAAGATCACTTATAGTTGTCACCAAATCATCAAGCACATACTAGCCCACAAAGGTCAACCGAAGGTCACGGACTGAGTCACCGGGCGAGCGAGCCAACACGGCGACAACGACTATTCCCCGCTTATCATGTGCAGAAATCGTGCCGTAGTTAGCACTATTAAATTTAGTATATGTGTGTGCGATCGCGAACCACCCTCTCTCGGCCACGCTTCGATGCATTTTCGGTTCTCTCTGTCCCACATTATTACTGTCAAAATCGGGCGATGTGACAAGGAGAAAAGGTGCCAGTGGTGATGTTAACCCAGGAGTGAACATGGCCAAAGTCACTGGCTTGTGAAAACTGATACCGAAAAAGAGTGTGCGACAGTGGCATCATGCGTTCTTTGCTTTAGAGGGGATGATTTTGTTCAAAGGGGGTGAAAAGTATTTCGAGGGAGAGATGATACGGTATGTTTGCGTAGGGCTTATATAAAATTGTGTTTGATAAATATGTAATGTTGTAATTATTATATACCGTATAATTAAGTAAATAAAAATATTATGAAAGCTTGATATTATGAGGGTGAAAATATTTTGTTTGATAATATTAAACTTGTAAATTTTACGGTAATAATTACAAAGTAAATGTTTTGTTTTCTCAATTATGTATAAAAATAATTATATTTGTTTTTTTTTTTAATATATATGTATTTAAAATTTCAAAAGCTTTAGATTGAAATTCTTTTTTATTTTATATATCACCATCAGGAAATTATGTAAACAAAAAATATTAATATACCATGTTTTTAACACAGACTGAAAAGTATAAAATAATTACTTCTAGCCCCCATACAGATTTATAGGGATAAAAAATCGAAACTACACAAGTTCATTTACTTGTATCTGAAAGATTCTTTGTCGTTTCAAACAGACTACATTTATATTTCCAAATGCATTTCTTCTACAAAATTACAGTAGATTTAAATTTTATTAAAAATTCTAAGACGATTTGAAATTGTCGAAACGAACACAAGCAAACATATTTCAAAAGATACTTTAAATAAAAAGTCTAAACTCACCCCTCCGCCCTCTTGATTTCAACAAAGCCACATAAAAGAAAATGTAACTAATATATTTTCATAATGAGCACGCATCGCTTGAACGTCAAGCGAAGAAGAAAAAATTTCATACTAGAACCCGGCCGCCCCTAAGCAGTTTGTATAATTTAAAATGTAATTTCTCAAAAATTGAAAGCTCTAACTTTTTCATCTTTGAGATTTCGAATTTATTTTATTGGTTCTTCTTTTCCTTTTCAATCGCGGATTTATTTTCATAATACATTGACGTTTTATTAAAAAAATAAAAATAAATAACTTTAGAATTAATTTAACTTAAATGTATTTGAATGTTGTATTATAAATTGTTGTATTATATATTAAATTGTGATTTATACAAGATGATTCATAACGAGTTTGTTTGTTAGGAAGGTCATTTCGAATGAAAATTGTCATATGAACATAAATCTTATTCTATTTAGTTGAGCAATTATAACAAGTTAAAATTTTATTGGTGGTACAGTAAGTTTACGAATTTAATGATAAGTTTTCAAGCGTTTAAAAAATAAACAAAAACAGATATCCTGTATCATTTTAAATAACTCAATTCTCTATAATTATGTTTTAAAGTGAAGTAAATCAGATGGATAGTTTTCGAGATTTCGGCGGAACAGAGTTGAAACAAATGGTTTAAAAAAAAAAACGCGTTTAAAGTTTAAAGTTAGTTTATTACTACCCGATCTGTATGTTTTATCCATTGTCACAACCGTTTCACCATATTATTTTATACACTACACGTTTTCAAAAAATGTAAAAAATTTTTTGTTTTTTTTTTGAAAAGTCGGAGTGATGTCCCCCCTTAAGGTTAACACGTAATGTACAAGTAAATTTTGAGTTTTAATTTTATTCCAAATTACATATAAAAATAATAAAATTTATACATGTATGCTGTCGTATTTATTTTTTTTTAAATCTTTGATTGTTGTTGTAGCACAAATAATGTAATTATAATTATATGAGTAAATATACATTGTGTGTATGTGCGATAGTAAGTGTGTGTGAATATGTTTCGGAAGTGACGCAGACTGGCAACCGGAACCTCTAGTCCAAATACTTTTTTATATTCGGTGGTAATGTCGACGCTTCCAACATTACAATATTCTAGCCCGAGCACCTATATGTATATACACAGTGGCGTAACATAATTTTTTTTTATTATTTACGTTATTTTGTGAAATAGATTTATCTATTATTAGTTTAAAGTTATAGAATTTACAAAAAATATGCGACAAATTTTTATAATTCTTTTTACATTTCTAACATTTTGGTGGAGGTGCTTAGATATTTAAAAAATATATATTATTAAAATAAAAAGGCTTTAGGATTTAGTTCTGTATTAAGTTTAATTAAAAATCGACGTTTTTTTGGTGCTGCCATCAGTGATATATACAGGGTGTAACAGAATAACTATTCCTAATTTTCAGAAATGGTAGAGGGCACATTTTTTATTAATAAACTAGTGTCCGGAATTTTTTTTTTTTTTCGGCAGTCGATTGTACGTCGTTACAACTTGTGAATCGAAAATGGTGGTCGTAACTTTGAACAATTTTTATAAAGTTTAATGGGCACTATTATTTCTAATAAAATGTTCCTTAACTTAACTACTCTTTGATGTTTTGATTAAGATTGTTTTTAACGATATCTAGTGTATCTTGGCACCGAGAAATTTTCGGACACTAGTTTATTAATAAAAAATGTTTCTCTAAGTGCACTCTATCATTTCTGAAAATTAGGAATAGTTATTCTGTTACACCCTGTATAATATGTAACGTTAGACAATAATGTTCGGATTAGCTTTGTTTGACAATTAAGCATGCGCGTTTCAATTTTAAGCATTCACAAAAGTTCAAACTTGTACGCCAAAATTATCATGCGTACTTGTCACAAACTTAAGGATTCACTTCGCGAACAAGGCTAATAATTTACTAGTAACATATAGGCAATATGGTAATGTAATATCAATATTTCGATATTCTAAAGAAAAAAAATACACACAACAAAGTTTAACTTAACCAAAAAGAAAAAACTCCGCCACTGTCCAGCGTGACCAAACCGACGCGCATCGTTTCCAAGTCGGGAAGGCATCGTTTGCGTGGGGGCGTCAAAGCGTATCTCGCTTTGGTGCGTCGTACCCTTCTGTGTGTGCGTGTGTGAATGTGTGTGTGTGTGTGTGTGTGTGTGTGTGTGAACGCGCCGTCGAGTATCCTTTTTATAAATTGCCGCGCGCAACCCTGACGTTTAATATCCATACATTACGTACGCGAACACGTTTAGAAACGAGAACGCAGCGGCCGCGCGCCAGGGCAAACGCGAATTTATTCGTCGCGGCCACGAAGCCCCGGGTTCGGGCGCCGGGCATCGCTCCGGGAACACAATCCGGCGTTCGTTCCGTTCGCAAGGCGGAACGACAAAAATCGGACATCGGACGAATTTAACTCGTTATAAGCTGATTTTTATATTACTTGCGTTCATAAAAGTACGATTTTGTTTAAAGAAATACTGAAGAAAAATCACCATTGATAAATTGTATTTCTGGTAAATACATTTTTTCTAAATTTATTAAATATATATTAATACATATGATAATAAATACGATTTAGTGAATCTACTGTCAAATTTTATTTAACTCTGTGCCTTCATCAATCACTGGAGTTAAATAAAATCTGGTTCTCATTAATTAAATCTATAATTTTTATTATCTAGTTACTTATTTGTTACCTAGTAACTTGTTTCTATGTAATGTTATTTACTATAGTGTTATTTGATTAAACACGTATTTTTATTGTTTTTTACTGTTCCGGGAATTTTATTCTCTCTGTATGTAATTAAAATTATTATTACTTGTTAATATTTATAAATTTGGTATATTTTTTTTTAGCAAAATTTAATTATTAATTTATTAACGATATATTCGAGAAATTTATATGTTAATTAAATAAAATTAATTTTGAAATGTTAATAATGGAATGTTAAATATTTCGATATTAATTTTATGTATATCTAAATATACATATTCGGTTTACAAGAATATGATGCGTAATTCGCATTTTTAATTTTCAAATAACAATATATAATTTTTGTATATTTTATTTGCTATCAATAATTTGTTTTTTAATCATATAACACGGGTTTAAGATCTAAGAATAAAAGTTTATCTTTTAATATGAAAGTAAGATAAGAGCATTCCTTTGTACAAACCAATTTAAACAGAATTATAGATAATTTGATATTTTCGTATAAATATTTAATGCGTATAAAATTTTTGAATTTCATACACGTGTAGAATATGTCAAGTACCATAGTACAAATTTACTACCTATTTTACTTTGTAAGCAATCATCCAGCATAATTTAATAATATTTTTACAACTTTATGTGAAATTTTTCCAGACAGAGATTTTTATAGGGTTGAGTGAAAATTTTCAAAGACCCCTTGTAAGTAGTTTCACCCTTAGTGATTTGGTCAAAGTACATACGTACTGCCGACCATAAAAATTCTCTCAAGCACACTAAACAGATAGGGCAACTCAACATAGCACATACAGCCGGGATGTTTCATATCACACTATACTCGTATGTCGAGCATAACAATATATATATATATATATATATATATATATATATATATATATATATATATATATATAAATATATATATATATATATATAATCAATTTTTGGGAAAGTAGTCAGAAAACGGGTAGGTGTAAAATCAAAAACTCATATATGCTTAATTGTCAAGCTTTCGATGGCAGTATCCCATCTTCTTCAGGACATTATCAAATAAAGTTTTGTGAAAACACACGTATGAAGTGATAGTTAGCGAAAAATTATATTCTAAAATTCGTGGTTCGTATATATAATTGGAAAGTTGTATAATTAGAGATAAACATGAAGCACAAGTAATAGTCAAAATTTAAATAAAATATATAATTTCACAGACTGTCAATAATTAAAATAATCTATTAAACTTGAATAAAAAAAATAATAAATAAATAAAATAATAAATAAAAAATAATTAAAAATTTAAAAAAAAATCAAAGTTAGTTATGTTAATACAGTAACAGCCACCGTGGCATGTTTATCTCTAATTATACAACTTTCCAATTATATATACGAACCACGAATGTTAGAATATAATTTTTCGCTAACTATCACTTCATACGTGTGTTTTCACAAAAATTTATTTGATAATGTCCTGAAGAAGATGAGATACTGCCATCGAAAGCTTGACAATTAAGCATATATGAGTTTTTGATTTTACACCTACCCGTTTTCTGACTACTTTCCCAAAAATTGATTATTATTTAAAATACTATTATTAATATTATTTAAAATACTATATAATGTATAAATTTTGATGTGAAGGTAGTCAAAGGTTAGGTGTTTGAATCAAACTCTCATTTAAGATTCTGTGTCAAGCTTTCGGAGGTATTTTCCATTTTTCAGGATCTGGAATTTTTTTATTTGAAATGAAGTAATTGTACATTAAGAATAATTACAGTGAAAAATGTTAGAACTTGTTTTTGTAGCTTAACACGTTCGTATAGCAATCATAAAATTTGCAGATTGTAAAAATCATCAAGTTGAAAATTTAATATGTTAAAACATTTTAATGGGCACAGAGAATAAATTACAATTTTTTTTTTAAATATGTGTCACTTCAGTTAGACTAAAAATAAATACCGATAAAACACGACCAGTAATGACATTTTCTCGAATGAATGCAATAATAAATAAATTTTAATTAAAATTGTTGATAAATTAAATTAAAATTAATACTTTTAACATAGATAAAATCGAACAATCAACATGGGTAGTTTTATCAATAATTAACATAACTAAAAATTAAATACGAACAACCAATTGCACTCGAGATACGAGACAGGCGAACGGGATTTTCGGGATAATCGACAGTTTTCAGAGCGACCATCAATTATTTTTCATTTCCATTTGTCAATTACATCAGTTTGGAAAAACGCGAGCGAATCATAATGCAATTTCAATGAACCATTAATATAATTTTTCATTTCTAAATGGAATTAACCTACAATTCGTCAAATCACACAAAATACTAACCCCCCCCCTCCCCCCTCATTCGGTCAGTATGTTTAGTGTACGTTTACCAATCTCGCTTGCCGTTCTATTTTTCTATGTGGAAATGCACAATTATGACAAATAAAATGAATTAATCACGCATTTTGGTCAATAACTAAATGTGTATTGATTAATCTGCTAATCCTGATGAATTTGTTGCTATCCCTTGATAAATTGATAATTGATAACATATTAAAAAAAACCGAACTCATTATATTAAAATAAAAAAAACTTTGGCTCGTATTTTCATCTCACTTTTAAAAGTAATTTTTGTCAAAAACACTTTAAAAATTTATTTAAAATTACTTATTAAACAATTTTAATTACAGTGTAAAAAAAATTTATGTAATTTTACATGTTTACATACAGAACTTAAACTTAAAGTCGTTTTATTTTATATAATAAGTTCTAAAAGATTTTTTACTGCGATAATATACTATTGATTACAATTGTGTCGTCTTAAGGAATAATTACTACAAGCATTTGTCTTAATTCTTCTTAATTTGGAACTAATTTAGAACTAGAAATTAATTTTTTATTACTAATTAAATCCGAAATACATTAAAATGTCTAGAGCTGAGAGTTAATAACTTTTAAATATAAACATATTAGTCTGATATTACAAACGAACACAAAATATATATTCTTTAAGGCAGTGGTAAAATACACCTTACCAAAAAAGTTAAGTTGTGCAATTAAATTTTTTTTGTAGAGAGTTACAAAACTTATATTTAATTGATTTATTTTAGTTAAGATTATATATTTCTTGCATATATGTTATATGTTAAGAATATCAGCTTTTTATTTTTGTATTTTTATAATTAATTGTATTTAAATGTTATCTCTATTAGTGCTATTGTTATTATTATTATTATTGTTACTATTATTAATATTATTATATTACAAGTTCAGTTTTCAGGTGATTCAGTTTATTTGTTTAGGTCCAGCTTTTATGACAGTTACGTTGCGTTGTCTTAAAACCGATATTAGTTAAAATCAATCGTAATATGGGCCAAACTTACTGAATAACCAACAACTAATTTATTCCAGTAACAGCAAAAAAAAACTAAACCTAAATAACAAATTCAGCTTATTAAAAATTAACCAAAACATTCACGCTTCTCTTCTTCGTTTTCTCATTTTTTTTTGCGTTAAAAATAAAACAAATTTGCGTTCCCTCGACGATAAAACAATTCCCTGCAGTAGTTCCTTTTTCACGTCTTATCCTAGTTGGCCATGTGCCCACGCTAGTAGCGTAACATCGGTGACAGGAGAGGGGGAGCATACAGCGATCGGTTGAACAAATTGATATATTTGGAAGACATTCATCCGCTGTAAACGTCATACAAAGTTAATCGGGTGATACTGAACATACACGAAATTTAACTTCCCTGCTGGTTTTGACTTCATGTTTTTTTTTTATTTTATTTTTTTTGAAAATGGAGAAAAATGACGAGGAGCCTCGGCAGATATATTTCAATGGTATATACGATGTGCATTTTCGATTTGGTTGAATTTTATATATTTTTATCGTAAGAGGCTTATACGATTTTTTGCGTTCGTTTTTGAAATGTTCTATTTATAACTTATTGGATAATTGTTAAATAGGTATTTTTATATTTTGTATTCATGTGTTGTATACAGTATTTAAAAAAAGCTTATGATGGATTTTAAATATTAAATTGATGTATAAATTTCACCGTTTTTGCTCTTTCCTTAGAAATAGTAAAAAAAAAACGATATAAATTAATCATCAAAAATACATACATACACAATCACGCCATGTGCCTAAAAGAGTCTGGCACAAATCCTTTCCACTATCCTAAAATTAGTCTACTCCAAACATTTCTGTTCAGACAAGTAACTCTAGCTTTATTCAAAATTATGATACCTAGAAATAAGTGAAACTTTTACTTAGGCAAAACATTTTGAATCATACCACCCCAGCCACGTAAAGTATACCTTCGCACAATATAATCGAACCATTTTGACTGACTAACACCAACTTTTACCACAAATTTTTATTTTTCAATTTCACATTTATCATACACTAATCTGTTTTCGTATTCAATTCCTTCTAGTTACACTACATACGCCACGTAAAAATCTCATTTCCACAACAGTCAATTTCTTTTTATGTTTTGCAGCCAAACCCAACATTCACTACCATACATCAACCAAAACAGCATTGTACATATACTCAAACGGGCTTCTTTGGAAACATGTACGTTTGTAACCAGCATTAAATCTTCTCTCAATCTCTAAATAAAACAATAAACTACCCAGACACTCAAATTCATCTACCTGCTCCAACAATTTAAAAATCTTCACATTATAATAATTATATCTATTTTAAATACTTCTTGCAATAATTAAATCATATGACCAATAAGCTTTTGTATTATCTTCAGAGCAAGACAATGTGAGTAAAATTCGGTTACGATGTCAAAATACCAGTTGCTGCGTCTATTACCTTTTGCCCAGAGTGTTAATGAACCGTAAAGACGCGTAATGATGGTGATTGTCTCCGTATAATTAATGTTTTCACTAGAGAGGTACGTCCCAACCCCGTCCGCATACCATTAACTTAGCCGTTGGCACTATGTTACCGGGCGATGAGCATGTAAATGAAGCCAGAAATACCTTTCGACACCAGCGATCATAATAAACTGACCATAATCTACCGCAATGTTATTATATGTCCGGAAATAAAACACATACCGTAAAAAAAATATTACTTTCAAACCAACGATTTTACTATACAAAAATTTAATTTATCAAATTTTTCTCTATAATTGATATTTTGCTATATTAAGTATTAACAGGGTGGTCCAGAATTATGTACCGTAATTGCTAGAGCTGATAGTACGTTCAAAAATAAGGGTACCTTTTTATATACACTTTTTTCCAAAACTCAATAATAAGCGAAAGTTGCTTGTTTGGATAGAAATGTTTGGAGGCGACTGATTTCGGGATGATGAAAAAAGTTTGTGCCACAGCCTTTTGGGTACATAGCGTGATTGTGTATGTATGTATGTATATATTATATATATAATTATTTTGAAAATTGTATTTATTATTTTTGTTAAAATTGTACGTTTATTATACGGACTATGTATACTGTATCTTAACTTTATCTAAATTAATTTTTTCTTTATCTATTCCTACAATGAATATAAAAAGTCATAAAATCTAAAAAAAAAAAGAAAAAAGAAAAATAGACATATTTCATAGGACACCCGGTATATACAAACGTGTATATAAACGGATGCACCACCGCAACTATGATCTAAAATCTAAACAAATATATAATACGTACATTTGAGGATTAACGTTTTTAATTTGTCCGCGTGTCACGTAGGTTGACTCCGGGAAGGTCCGGTGTAGTCCGGTATGGTTCGTTGTATGCAGGAACGTGCACATGTATATATATATATATATATATAAAGAAAAAATAAACAACGTATAAAATCTAGTAGACTAGTCTGGTGGAAACAGTGACGGAGTTACTATATTTTTCGAGCAATGTCTTCAATGATTTATTATATTTATGTCTGAATAATTAATTAATTTCTAATGTGACTACAATTATTTGAAAACACTGTACTTTATTCCACTATATCTTTTGTGCATAAAGTATCTATTTTTCTTCAAGCGTAGATATGTATATTTTGTAGTATCTGATATTTAGTATAATTCTACATCACCAATATTAACAGAGTAAAACATCTTTCAGAACTCATTATATTAAAATATAACTGCTTTAGGTTACAGTTCTGTTTTAATATTTATTTAAAATCGACGTTTTAGTGAAATTCAACGTCGGTCTTTATCAGGATAAATGATAAAAATATTTATATCATTTATCCTGATAAAGAAAAACATTGAGTTTCATTGAAACGTCGATTTTAAATAAATATTAATACAGAACTTTAACCTACCGCAGTTTTATTTTATCACCAATATTTAAAACTAGAAAAATTATATATTTATAACCTCACTTGCATCGTAAATATTGTCCATGAAGGTTCAGTTGGTCATTTCGGTCGTCTGAGCATTGTTTGTTGATCATATTTTAACCGGAGCGACTTCCGGTTTGCCACTGGACTTCCCCCACCACCCCTCCCTCAATCAACGAACTCCATGTTATGCTTGCACGCTTGGTTTTTTTTCCTCATCCCGTAATATATAATTTTTTGAATCATTAATTTAAAACAAAGAGATTCTTTTTCACTTTTTTTTAGTCGACGCGCAGCCCCGAGATTAAAATGTATTTTCGAGCGAACACGCTTAAGTAGACAATAAATTTAACCTTTCTCACGGCCGTTTCATGATGCTGCCTTTGTATTCTTCTTGTTTGGAGAGTCAGATTTGGATTTTTTGCCGTTAAATATTTATCTCGTATTCGTTTTCTCATATAACGATGAAACTTATATTGTCCAGCATGCAAAATTAGTAAGAAAAGGACAATCAGCTGATAGTTTACGTTTATTATGTACGTTATAAAAATTATCTTAAAAGTTACATATATTTTACATTTGTTATATTATTTTTAGAAACACATGTTTAAAAAATAATTTAAGTGAATAATTAAAATAAAACAGCTTTAGATTAAAATTCTGTATTAATATTTATTTAAAATCGACATTTCGACGATACACAGCGTCCGTCTTTACCAAAATAAATGATACAAATGACATTACAGTAAATAACAAAACATAGAAACAAGTTACTAGGAAGCAAATAAGTGACTAGATCACAAAATTTAGGTCAAGTCAAATTTTATTTATTAGTGCCTGCACAGTGATTGATGTTATCCTTTTCTGTATAAATTTCTATTGCAATAGAAATTTATCAAGAAAATGATAAATAAATAAAAAATAAAATTTGATTTCCTTTATTTAATAATTTATAAATTTTATAATCTAGTTACTTAATGTATTACCTAGTAACTTGTTACCATGTTATATTTATTTATTGTATAGGTCATTTATATAATTTTTTGCGATGATTACGTACGTATAGTACATTGGTAAGTCGATTTTTAATTAAAATTAATATAAAACCAAATCCTATAGCCTTTTTATATTAATATAATAAGTTCTGAATTTTTTTTAACTATATTTAAACTATCAATATTCGTAAATTCTTTAAAATGTCAATATCGAAATTTAACGATTGAAATTGACTAAAAGGACAACGAGAAAATGAAACCATAAACAGCAGGATCATACAACATGGTTGTTTGACAGTTTTATTATTAATCACAATCAGAAGCGTGGGGCCCTGTGTGTCGCATTTGGTCCTTAAAGGATTAGGGATTGTGGTATTACTCTTCACGGCTGCCTCAAAGTTATTTCAGCCCAGCGCGCACCCGGCCGACCGATAGAATTTCGAAGGTCCTTTCCCGCTTCCTTTCCCACCCCCCACCCCCCTTTGTCTACCCGCTAAGCTTCATGACCAACTTTGTTCGGGTGAACGAAATATTTAATTGTTTAATCCCTTTTCTTGATAGCTATTTAGAATCCACGTTCCTGTTTATGATAAATTAGGCTAAATGAAGCCCTAATAAAAATATCGTTATTTATTTAAAAATTTTTTTTTTTGTAGAATAGAATGAGTTTAAGAAGCTAATCCAAAGAGTTTATCTGAAGCCTGTTTTTATTAAATTTTGACGTATTATTATATATTATTAAAATTTGAGTAAAGTAACTTAATTAATGTTGAATAGATTTGAGCCACCAAACAAAATATATCACTGTCTTAGTGAAAGAATTACCATTATACAACTGTATATATATATATATATATATATATATATATATATATATATATATATATATATATATCAAGATTTCGGATTTTGACTAATAGTATTTTAAATAATAATCAATTTTTTGGGAAAGTAGTCGGAAAACGGGTAGGTGTAAAATCAAAAACTCATATATGCTTAACTGTCTAGCTTTCGATGGCAGTATCCCATCTTCTTCAGGACCTGTAATTATTTATTTTATGGTAATCGATTGAAAAACAAATACAAAATTGTGTTATCCACCAATGTATTATTCAATTTTGGATTTGTTTTTCAATCGATTACCGTAAAATAAATAATTACAGGTCCTGAAGAAGATGGGATACTGCCATCGAAAGCTAGACAGTTAAGAATATATGAGTTTTTGATTTTACACCTACCCTTTTTCTGACTACTTTCCCAAAAAATTGATTATTATTTATATATATATATATATATATATATATATATATATATTGGGTGGTCAAACGTAATTTAAGTTAGATCTAGGGGTCCCACAATCGCGTCAAAAGCCGCGTTTTTTTTTTTTTTTGGCTGTTTTTTAGATACTCAAGTATAATTATATTGTATTACAATTCAAATATAAATTTACTTGGATTAAATTATGCCAACATTATGTGGAAAGTCCGCCAAATTTTTTCTTAGCTATGAAACCTTGAAAAAAGTTTTTATAACTCGATAAAACGGTTTGTTTTTTGGTTATAAATTTTTTTTTTCAAAGTACCGTTACCAAGAAAAAATCTCAAAAAATTTGACGCACTTCCCACATAATGTGGGCATAATTTAATCCAGGTAAATTAATATTTGAATTGTAATACAATATAATTATACTCAAGAATCTAAAAAACGTGGTTTTTGACGAGTATATGGAACCCCTAGACCTAATTTAAATTACGTTTGACCACGCAATAACTGATTTACATATAAACAAAAAAAACTTTTGTTTTTTCGCATACAAATACAACTTTATTTATTTAATTAAAATTTACTTTAAATATACCAGTGATGTAGTGTAAAGTGTCATTATACGTTATCAGATTATTCTCGATTAATTTATTGTTAGCTTACAATAATTAGTTCGGATAAATAAGAAAATATATTTCATTCAAGTTAGTGTATGTGTGAATGTGTGTAAAGCCGTTGAAATCAATTTTTTTCAATACACCCTAATTTATATAAATATTTCTTTGTAATAAATACGTAGTGCATCCATTGTTTTCTTGTAGTTTCTCGGTTCGATCTGTTGATGAATATTAAATATTCGAAACAGATCATCGATTAAAGATAATATTCTGAACAGTGTAGTTTTGGCTTTTATTGCTTTTAATAAACCCTTACATTTGTGCTCATCGTAAATAATATTGATAGTAAACTTGGAATTCTAATAAGCGAATTTTATAAGTAAATATATAACCGGAAATGAAACAATTCAAGTCTTCAACATTTTCTAATATTACCTTTTCTTAGTTACTTCTTTTAAGATGTAGCGAACCGAGAAAGTTCCTGCTGAATATGCGAGTGTAATTTGTAAGCATTTTTATGAAATCCGGAATGAGATCGAGGTATGCTTCTCCCCAAATGCAATTTCTTTATCTCTTTATGCATCACAGATGGCGATGACAGAAGTAAATCATAGTGGCGCCACAGTCGCGTATTATCATAGTCTATATTGACGCAGTAATATTTTATTTTTATACTCTAAATACTTTATAAAATAAATGTTATCAGTCTTTACAATACGTTTATTATTTGTGTTAGTTATAGAAATATATTTAATTTTTTATTATTTTATTTTTAAATACATACACAATCACGCCATGTACCCGAAGGGTGTGGCATAAACTATTTCCACTATCTCGAAATCCGTTTACTCCAAACAAATTTAGCCTCATCCACATTCATAATTCCTCTCATACATGCTTTTCTATTCTTACTACTTGGAAACTTTCGCTCATGCAAACCACTCTCTCAATCATACCACTCCAATTACTCATCGGACGTCCACTGGCAAAACATTCAAATAAATTCTTTTAACCAAACGTTAATTAGACATTCGCTCAAGATGACCGAACCATCTTAACTAACTAATACCAAACTTTTGCAATAACATTTTTTTCAATTTCACACTCCTCATACACTAATCTATTTCGTATCCGATTTCTCCTAGTTACACCACATACCCCATATAACAATCTCATTTCCAAAGCGTTTCAAAAAAAAAATTGCACAAAAGTTGCTAAACAAGTTATAACTAACAATTTTTATTTGGAACTTTTTTCGATACCACTAAATAATTTTTATATAATTTTTCATATTTTTATTGTATATATAATATACTTATATAGCTGTTGTCATATATAAATTTTCAATTCTATAAATTTATTTAACACAATGACGGTGAGTTCTGTACTAGCTACAACAGATTTTTTTTTAAATAAATTAATATAAATTTTTATCTCTACAATATTTTTTTTTGCTAGCTGGCAAACTTTTTTATTCTGCATGAACATATTATGCTGTATTATCATTTTTTAAATAAATTGTTTTTTATATTTTTAAAATCGTCCTCCATATATCTAAAAGTTAAACAATATATTACAAAATCAAGCGTAACAACATATACTATCCAAAAACAGCAGAATTCTCAAAAAAAAAAACCAAATTTAAAAATTGCTTGGTATGTAAGAAAACACATCTCAATGTTAATTCAGGACACGAAATAGATCGTTTTACGAAAAGAAAAAAAAAAGAAACTCAGATCCTCGAAAAACTACCCAGTCTAAACTTAACCCTGTTTCAAATTTCCTTATTTTCGTCGCTTCGTACTTCTTGAGGCAAAAATTTTCCTTCTTAGCGTTACACGTTCCCATTCATACGAAACTAGAACAGGAAGCGATAAAATGCGCTCTTTTAATAACAAGCGAACATGTTGCGTCACATCCGGTGCGGAACTCGGAAATGTCTGTGTTTCCCCTCCTCCCCTACCTTTACTACCCTCTCACTCACACTCACGTAACTGTTCATCAACAAGGTATGGAAGCCTTCTGGTTTGTAGATTCTTATTATTATTATTTGCTCAGTAAAGATGAATAAATTTTTCCGACAACCCTATAATAATAGAGGGGTGCGATTTGTGAACTAGCCAGAAGTAATTCACCCTGGTTTGTGACAACCGGCCATTAGAGATGGTGAATCTACTGCACGCAAGTGGCTATCTCCTTAGCTTTTGGGATTTAAGGGGGGGAAAAAAGATTTAGGAATCGACGCCTATGTTTCGCTTACATATTGATGTCGAAGTTAGATAATTGGTGGTTAATTTTAACTTCAAACATTTGTCGTTTAAAATTAAGATTAAAAGATATGTCAGATCTAATAAAATTGAGCTAAATATTCTTTAAATATATATTAAAGTAAATCAATTTAATATTACGAAACTAGTTGATAAATAAGCGTTCTACATACATGCATAAACAATCACGCCATGTACCCAACAGGATGTAGCACAAATTTTTTCTATTATCCCAACACACAAGTTCACCCATATACTTTGTTTATATATATATATTAGGAATTAGGGTGACCGTAAAAAAAAATTTCCAGTAAAGCTAAAATCGATAATTTTACATCGAAAAAACATTAAAAAAAATAATTTTTGCTTGTTTTTACGGAAATAACAGTTTTCTCTACACAACTGAAATTTTCGAAAAAAGCCTGTAAATAAATACATAAACGGTATAAACGATATATGTATTTACACGCGTTTTTCGAAAATTTCAGTTGTGTAGAGGAACCTGTTACTTTCGTAAAAACATGCAAAAAATATTATTTCTGATGTTTTTTCGACGTAAAAATTCTCGATTTTATTATTACTGTATTACTGGAAATTTTTTTTTATGGACACCCTAATATTATATATATATATCTTACAATCTTTGACTGTAAGCCAGATACAAATGCTATATTTTCAAATACCACTTCACATTGCAAATCCGTCTATGTAGAATCCAAATCAGAATCCAAACGAAGAAACTGCATGAAAAACACTAAACGAACGACAAGGATAGCTTTATAAGCCAAGAACTTACCGGTAGCCTAGAAGCAACAGAGAGTATCCAACATAACAACCAACGCCGGCGACAAAACGCAAGGCAAGCGTTTTTCTTATGAAAGGCAAACGAAAAGGATATTTGTGCTGTTTGAGAACAGCGTCAGGTGATACCAGTGTCCGAATGTAATCAAGGCACAGCAGCCCGGCCATGACTGCGCGCCGCGCGAGCACGAGAAAAGTCCATGCAGAAATATAAATCCCGAAGACCGACGCCACGCAATACTTGAATTGAGATACAACATGCAGTGGGGAAGAAATACGAGGATTGAGATGTTGTGCTGTGGTGCAGCATTTACTTGACGAGAAAACGAAACTAAGAATTTTTCTGATCCGCTCGGAAAAGGATTGCAGATTTGGCTAAAGTCGGAATATTTTTCTCGTGGCTGAAGTCAACGATGTATTTTTGAAAAATTGCATTTGGACTTAATGCAGATATATGTATGTGGAAATAAAAGAAATGGCATATATATATATATATATATATATATATATATATATATCATAAAAATATGATAAATTATTAAAAAAGTATATCCAAATAAAAGTTGTTACTAATAAATTGTTTAGCAACTTTTGATATCAGTAAATTACTACTTCCAGTTGACAAATTTTTACCAAAAGTTGATATAACTGAGACATGACGCTAAAAACAGTTGATTCGTGTTACTGAAAGCCTAATTCTGTGCTTATCTATAAAAATCTCGATATATTTGGTATGATTATAATACCTCTCTTATCATATGCGATATAACAATCGGTAAAAAACCATTATAAAAACAATTCCAAAAACTACAATGCAAACTAAAGATTTCCAAACCAACTCCTGTTCGTCTGTCTATCAACGCATCCCAGCCCATACATTATCCAAAAGGTGTATGCACGCATGTTGCTTCCAATGTAAAACATTGTAAGTGAATAGATATAAGCATGTAAGCATCGTAACCCTTCGTACCATTTACTCTCCTCATCTGTTCCGTCAGAGCGTGTTTCTTCATCTCCATCACACAGAGAGAAGCATTTCACCCGGTATTGCAGAGGGGAGAGGATTGGATGACTGTGAGGCGATGGAACACATGTAAATATGTGTAAATATCCTCTGTCAGCTCTAAGAGACTCAACAAGTTCTTGTTTACGTTGGGTAAACAAGAGTACGTACGCAGCCCCGCTTAGAGAATGGCAAAACGGAATTTCTGAATTTCTTCTTCGATAAGCTAAATGTAGAGTTTGAACTACTATTCACCTAATAGTTGACAGATTTTATTCATCTTCTGCATATTATACAACATAGTAAAAAATCTTTCAGAACTCATTATATTGAAATAAAACTATTGAAAAATGTACCTAGTATATTGCTGTAAACTTGAAGTACAATAAATATTAAAAGATCTAATTTTTTCAAATGGAAACCCCATTTTTTTTTACTAATTTAATGAATTTTACGATAAAAAATAGTATTATGTCCTATATTGAAAGTTGATAGATTCTTAGTAAAATAGAAAAATATTTAATGTAATTGAAAAATGCAATTTTCTTTAATTTAAAATATTATTCCACTCTCATGTAATAATTATTATGTTTGGTTTTAAATTTAATTAATATTCTTATCACAAATATGAATACTAAATAATAATTATATTTTTAATAACTTTGTTGAAACATTAGAAATCCGCCTTATGTCCAAATAAATTTTAGTTTAACTATACAATCATACATCTATTTTCTCTTTTTTTGTTATATATTTGATGAATAGCTACTGGATCTTTATATCTTAATGGTTGGTTTGTTGATTCTACTTTTTTTAAGAAAAACATAAAAATTATGATTAAATTTACATTAAATTAGATGAAATAAAAATGTTTTTTTTTTAATATTTATTTAATATTATAATACATTTTTCGGCTAATTCTTTGTAAATTATTGATAATTTATTTAGCTGTGAATAAATTTTAAACATTTAATCCTATAACATAGTAAAAAAATTTTCAGAACTCATTATATTAAAATAAAACTGCTTTAAGTTAAAGTTCTGTATTAATATTTATTTAAAATCGACGTTTCGACGAAACTCAGCGTCCGTCTTTATCAGGATAAATGATACAAAATCATTTATTATTTATCCTGATAAAGACGGACGTTGAGTTTCGTCGAAACGTCGATTTTAAATAAATATTAATACAGAACTTTCATCTAAAGCAGTTTTATTTCACTATATTTGTGTGTCGCAATTTTGTAATATAAATATCTACAATCTAATTGAAAAATAATAATGTAAATAACATTGACGTCAATTATTTTCAAATTTTAGTTATTATTAATTTTTATCGTCAATTCTCCATCAAAGCACGTTTGAAAACTTTCGCTTACGGATAAAATTTACGTATCGCTGTCTAATATTATATATTTTTTCTTCATAAAAGATAGTATCGGTGCGTGTACGGAATGCGACCAGGAGCTTAAACTTAAAACACTGAAACACTCAAATTTATCTTTAAATATTACAAAAGTTGGCTAATTCTCAATTTGGCAACACTGATTAAATACTTGAAGTGTGCCGAATTTTTAATAAAGTTTATTAGAGCGACGCTCTGATGAGGGTTGTTAACATACCGTCGGGGGGAAAGAGTTCCTCATATTTCGTGAAGAACACGACGGTGAAAGTTAAATACCCGAAAAACCAGGATGTGTTCACAGAAATCCTATCTGGTAAACTACACTTATTTTAAAATAAAACGGTTTTAGATTGTAGTTCTGTATTAATATTTATTAATAATCGACGCTACGACAAACTCAGCGTACGTTTTCATCAGAAAAAAAAAATACAAATGACATCTACAGTAAATGTCGTCATGATTCTACTAGAATGAGAGAACATAACTGTTCAAATAAATCTGCTATTGCTCAACATGCGTTAAAATATTTTTATGATGTAAAATTCGAAGATACTGTACTAATCGCAAGATCCAACAGATTAATATAAGAAGCGATATAAATTTATAAAAAAAAAAAAATAACATCAATTAGTTAGAAGTTGCACTGATTTAAATAAAATTTGGCTTCCTTTAATGAAAAATGTATAAATTTTATGTTCTAGTTACTTGTTTATTATCTAGTAACTTGTTTCTATGTTTTTTTTATTTACTATAAATGTCATTTGCATCTATTTTTCTGATGATTAATATTCATACAGAACTATAACCTAAAGCTGTTTTATTTTATTATAATGAGTTTTGAAAATTTTTTTGTATATTCCACAAGCATGATATTTGAAACTTTTTCATATACTACTTTTGTTAAATATTTAAAATAATTTTTAAAAATAACACGGTTGCTTTGAAAATTATAACATAGTCTATTAGCTACATAAACAATAAAGTTTTACAGTTTATTTCATTTATATTTTAGGTTTTCATAAAAATATTTTCAGCGAATTTATTTACGCTCAAGTAATGTTTCTAAAGCAGAGTCCGGGTCGCAATTTGAAACTGTGACAGGTGTTGTATATTAAAATCTATAAAAATCAATGATTTACAAAAAACAGATTAAATACTTGCAGCAATATAATTTTATTATGTAATTTTAGAAAATTTACTATATAATTTAACAAAAAACGAATATAATTAATTTTTTTAATTTGTTTACCTGTCTTTTATACAATAAAAATTTTGAACCAAAATACTAGAACAATAACATAGTAAAAAAATTTTCAGAACTCATTATTTTAAAATAAAAATTGTTTTAGAATAAAATTCTATTTAATTATTTTATAAAAACGTCGTTTCGACGAAACTCAACGCTCATCTTCATCAGGAAAGAACTGAGTAAATCAGTAAATAACAGAATATAGAAACAAGTTACTAGGTAACACATAAGTGACTAAATTAGAAAATTTTATAGATTTATGTCAGTTGTAATCTCTTAAGAAAACACATAGCTGCATATTAAGCACGTTATAGTCTATGCAATGATAAAGTAACTAGATTAAAAAATTTATAAATTAAACAGAAAATAATCTGAAAATTTTTTACTATATTTATATTTTGCTAAGTTTAATGAAGTAAATTTTTTATATTAAATTACCCTATTTCTGAGTTTATTTAAATGTGGTTACATTATTTAATGTAGTATAAAGAATATAATTTTTTTTTATTTATTACATCTCATTATAATATAACAAACATCTTTGTATCATTAATTCGCAATATAGACAAAAAACAATTTTATATAACTTCCAAAACAACTGCACATATCCTTACCCAACCCAAATGCACTGAGGCAATCTATATCTCTCATATTTCCGCCATAATTTAAAGAAAAGTCATTGTTTCACCTGTATAACTTATGGCCGACGTCCGATAAGAACTGCATTCGACCCCCCCCCCGCGCCCCCTTCCCCATCCAAGTCGAAAACTATTACTCGCCGGAGAGGGCGCGGAAGGACCAGCTGCAGCCCACTGTATGTCTCTGAAGACGCGTTTTATAACAAACTTTTTCAATTTCACGGTCTGTCCGAATCCGAACCAGTAAAACAGTGGCGCAGCAAGGTAAGACAGAGAAGGGGGGGGGGCATAGATACACACACATACACATATGGATTAGGAGGAAACTATCTGCAGTTTGAGATTCTTAGGTCGGTGTTCTGAAGGTATTCTATTGGATTCTTTTAGTTTATTCGTACAAATATATGGTGGAGTTTTCGAGTTTAGGGGTTCAGTTCGGAAGATTTATAGGCGATTTACATTCTTGCCAAGTTTTAGTAAGTTTTTTTTTTCTTTATGTGTCAGTGAGAATTTTTTTGGAGACTTGCAAAATTGGTCATAGAGCAGGTTATGCTTAGATAAGATTTACAATGTTATATACAATGAAATATATACTAAAAATAAATATTATTATTAAATACAAGTTGTATTAATTACAGCTTTCTCTTCGAGTACCTTTACTGGGCATGAGATCGGAACATGCAATATTTCTTGAAATTTTTTTAAGAATGAATGAGTCCAGTATATATTTTGGATGAGTAAGAAATTGTTTGAGTATGTATTGTCTAGATTAAATCTTTAATTAATTGATGGATGTAAAAATAATTAAATATATTGACAACGTGCACTGAAAACGTTAGTATAACTGAATGTATGCATATATTATGTAATGTTAATAAAATAGATATAAATATAGTATATCTATATTATTAATTAGGTATATTTGTATTTTTGTTATGTTTGTGAAAGTTATAAGTACCACTAGTTTATGTAAGCAATTACATTATAAATTGTTTAGAATTAAAAAATAAATAAATTTAAATTTTAAAAAAATGCATTCTTCTGAAAAATATTTGTGTTTGAAATACTATTTATTGACAAAGTAGAATATATCGAAATTGAATATTTAATATAATTAATACATATTTATTAATTTGTTCTGCATTGAATAAAATATATCATTTAGCGTAAGTTATCTATTTTTCTGTTAATAGACTTATTACTATTTTGTAATTTAATCACCTATTTTCTTTCTAGCAGAACAAAACTTATATTAACATAGTAAAAAATTTTTCAGAACTCATTATATTAAAATTGAACTACTTTAAGTTAAAGTTCTGTATAAAACTACAATGTAATTTACATTTAATGTCATTTATATCATTTATCCTGATGACGTTAAGTTTCGTCGAAACGTCGATTTTAAATAAATATTTATGCAGAACTTTAACCTAAAGCAGTTTTATTTTAAAAACTTGTATTATTATTGTTGATGTTATTTAAATATTTTTATTACTATTTTGTTATTTGTATTTTTTAGTAAATTATATATATCATATCCGATTATATATATGAATAAGTTATATAATAATTAAATAGCAAAAATATGCATTTATTTTCATTTCAGATATATCACCTGAAAATTTCAGTTTCGGTGGCGGATAAATTTTTCGATTTTAGAAAAAAATGCTATCGATTTGTCCTTAAAAAAAAAAAGATTACCGTACCTATACCCTTGTATGTATAAATATAGACAAGTTTTCAGTTTTCATCGAGTCGATCAAACCATCGAATAGATCCGTCTGATGTCCGACCAACATTGACCGAATCGTTCGAGCAAAAACGACCGGACGATATCGTGTGTCCGCGTGTGCGCGCTACAATTCCAACATTGTTATAAAGGGGCACACATAAAACATAATAAAAATTCGCGCTGACCCGAAAAACAAGTTGAGCGGGCTCAGACCCCTTTCCACCCCCGCCAGCATTCGAATCTAGTCGGTCACCAACAAAGTCAGCGATTTGGCCAGACAGACGCCCTGTATCAACCAATGATTGCTACGACAGGGAGAATGCCAATTTCAAAAGAATTTTCTGAAGTCCTAGTACTACAGTTATTGAGATAAGATACACTGAAAAAAAACAAAAAAAACTAGCGAAATTACAGAAAAATAGTTGTAAAATTTTACTATAAAAAATCTGTAATTTTATTTTATCATATATCTACTTCAAAATTCTGTTATTTTTATATAAAAAATCAAAGTAAGTAAGTAAGTATGTAAAACTGCTCACTTTCTGCAAATTGCATCACATACTTAATGTAGAGTTAAATATATTGTTGGTATAACTTCTTAAATTATGTAATATTACAGCTTGCATATTAATATCTGTAATAATTCATCAAAATAATGAAACTTAGTACATATTTTATGTAATAATACTAATAAAATATTTTAAGTGTAATTCATTCATTTCAAAATACGTCATTTATAGATAAATTTAAAAATTTATGTAATTATAGCAACAACAATATTACAGAACTAAACAAATGTTACCTATTTATGGAATATTCCTGACAGCAAATTTATGTAAATTTACTAAAAGAGACTTTACTAAAAAAACTTTAATATTACATACATTACATATGTACTTTTCCATCCCGTTGGTAATATATCATATTACATAATGTTTGTAATAGTTCTGATATTATGTATTTTTAAACAATTATGTTAAAATTATAGCAGTTGAGTAATTATACCTAGAAATAGTGGGCATTATAGTGTGATTTGTAGGTAAAATTACAGAACTTTTTAAAGTGTGTATGTCTATCTGTAAAATTAAAACCAAGTAAAACTAAGCTAAAAAATATTATTAATAACCCCACAAGATTTTATCGTCAGTTACTTTTATATGTTGCAAAAATCTACAAACTAATTTTTAAATATTAATAATTAAGATCCAGCTAAAATTCTATTAAATTCAACTCCATCGAAATCCAAGCAAATTCCGTTAAAGTTTGCCTTCTAGATCAGCGAATATCAATGGGTTAGCCCGAAGCGTCAACATGGCCATTGTGCGCGTTGCGCCCGCGCCGTCAAATTCTCCAAGCGACGGCGACGGGGCGACGCATTGTGAACGAAATGTTTTATGTACCGAACTTTTTTTATAGTTAACGCTAGCGTTTGGCTCCGCGGTTCGTCGTGTGCTGGTGCTGCATCCGTTTGTTCTTTTGAACATTCATATAAGTTCAAATTTTATTTTTAAAGTTATCGCTCGTGCCTCGGGGCGGCCAAACACACTTCAAAATCCTAACTGATATTTTTATTCGTTACCTATTGATGGTTTCAGGATACGTTCACACTTACAAAATATTATCGATACCAAAACTATACTTAATAATAAATTTATTAAGAAAATGGTTTGATTCACCGCTTAATTAAACAAAAAACAACCTTTTAAAACTCATTCTATTCGACTATTAATATTAATAAATATTTATATAGAACTATAACCTAAAGCAGTTTTATTTTAAAAATAAGATGTTCTAGTAATAAAGTAAATAGCTATATTTATAAAGTATAAAATTTGTATAAAAAAAAAATTAACAAAGCAATGTTGTTTGCGTCATTAAATTTTAATTTTAAAATTTATATTACTTGCCAAAATCAACCAAATAGTTATATATATATATATATATATATATATATATATATATATATATATATCCAATATATATCCGATATCCATTAACTCATATATATATATATATATATATATATATATATAAATTTTTACTTCATGCGTAAATTTGTCAGGCCCTATCAAAAAATCCTAAGCCACTTGTTCCGTCCCCCAGGAAAGTGCTGAAACATATATTTTTTGTATATTATTGTATTTTTTGACTCTTTCTATATCCAGCTGGATCAACAGAAATAAAGACTATTATTATTATTATTATAATGCAAGAGTGTAAAATATCGACTTTTAAAACGTATAAAAAATCGGAAAATAAAAGATTTCAGTAGTGACTCTTTAGATACTATAATTATCTATAATTATTTTTTAAAGCGAAGCAAATCGAATAGATAGTTTCCGAGATTTCAGCAAGACAAGCTCGAAAAACATGGTTTCGACAAAAACGTGTTTAAAGTTTGAAGGTAGTTAGTTCTGTACACTTTGCCGGCTCTGATACAGTACTATGTTGGTCGCTGTAACTCCGCCAAAAGCTCAAATATATATATATATATATATATATATATATATATATATATATATATATTTGGAAAGTGTTAAAATGGTGTGTCCGTCTTAAATCATTATATAGCTTTCTCAAGAATCTTACAAAATTGATAAGAGTAACTTACAGAAACCACAAAGCATTTATGCTTTGCCACAAATTACACAATTAGAAATTCACTATGCATTACAATATTTACTTTTTTGTTTTGTTGATTTTAAAATGGTAACAACAAAAAAATTACAAATTGGCAAGAAATATAAATATACTTTAAACAAAATTTCCATTATCAATTAAGAACAACTGACAATCAGCAAGGAGTTCCTCAATGTGAACAATCCCTTTACCCCATTACCATGAATGGACAGAACATTTGCGACATATCGTCATGGCGGACGATAATAATAGCTTGCATCCATAGCTTGCTATGACTGACGATTTTATATATAGCCCAGTCAGCAGATTTTTACCCCGAGTAATAGTCCTATCGTCTATGTTTATTTTTCTAGTTGGAAAATTCGCGTTTGATCGCACGCGCGAGTAAAAATAATATGTCTAGTTTGTTACAAACACAAATGTTTGCTTTTTTTGCGTCCGATACTCCGTATAGAGCTTGTTCATTTCGCTATTGTTTTCAATGGTTGCAGTTAAATATTATTTTATTTTATTTTTGTTGATTTGGCCATGCGGTAATACTAAATGTAATCCTCAAAATTCCATCTGCAAACACTTTGTTTTAGATTAGTTCAATTGTTTTTCCAAAGTTGAAATGTAATGTGATTTTATTGTTAGGTGTACAGAGTGATTTATAACGAGTGTATCAAATATTAACAGTTCGTTAGGGAGAAAATATTTCGAGTCGATTCTATCTAGTTTAATAACAAGCTAATCATAGAAAAACAAAATAAATTAGTCGAGAAGTAAGTAAAATTATTTTATATTTCACAACAAATGTTCAAAATGAATGAGTAATTTAATGCTATCATAATTCTTTCTATCAACAGTTCACAAGTGTTTATTTCCACACTGTATATGGGCTGTTTTAAATGTCAACAAAAGTAATAATCCAAAGGATTTAAAGCTGGGAATCTCGCTGGGCATGTGATAGGACCTTCAACATCTAATCCATCTATCTAGATAGTTAATTTTCTAGCCTGTTAATAAATAAAATAAAAATTGCAAATTCTTTTTGTTTGTATAATAGATAGATACATTGTATATATAATTAAACACATTTTATGTAACATTTTTAGACACATTGCAAATAGCTGAATACATTGCATATTCATATAATTATAAAAAACACATTTTTATATAAAATTGTATAAACACATTGCACATATAATTTTTCAAAAACACACTGCATCTACGGAAAATAATACAGCTTATGCAGAGGAGGAGAGAAAAATACATTATTTGTATACTTAATACGTAAAAATATCATATTAAAAAAATATACACAGTAAGCAGCTTTGAAAAAACTTGTTTTATCGCTAAAATATTAGATTTTGTCTTCTTAAAAATGTCAAAATGATATAAAAAAATAATGAAAATAACTCTCAATTTATCTATTGGTTAGGGATACGCTTAGCTAAAGTTTAGGGTATACTTAGCTACAGAATATTTGCGAAATTTTACTGAACGAACTGTCTAATAATAAATTTAATTTCAAGAATTGGCTGTTTGTAGTGCTATATATTATATAATATACTACATATATATATACTAATATATTAAATTATTGACTACTATAAATTATAATAAAGCAGATATTATAAAAAAAAAAACATTACTTTAAATTGAAAATATTAATTGATACGTTAATTTTGTAGCAATGAATGCTTTTACTGAAGAGTATTGCACTAGAACAAACTTAAATAAAAATAATTTATAAATTAACAACATTAATCTCGTAGTACTACATACTCTATCTCTTAAGTTTATTTTTGTTTTGTTTAAGTCGTTATTCTTTTCTATCCTCATCTCATTCTATTCGGCCGCGATATAAAATCCTGCACTCGCCCGACCAACAATTCCTGCTAGTGCGCACCTAACCTAACCTAACAACTCTTTAACTCTATAATCTGAACGTAAATTGCAAATGAAACATCAGGATGCCGTTGCTTTATGGCGTTGAACACAACATAATCATTATCGTTCCCCTTTTCCCCTCCCTCTAGTCGCACACACATACACATATACCCTGCAATGTTGCTACCGCGCGCCACAATCCTGCAACGCAGCAGGTGCAGGAATGGCGCGAAAGTAATTGCAATGGGTCACGGCATACGCCTATTAGTTCTTTTCAACACTATCTCTAAACCCCCGACAAAGTGCCTGCTTGTATATGTTTGTTTCGTTCGAGGGATATCAGTTTCGTCTTTGCGTATATTATGGAAGCTTATAAGATTTGCGTTGATTCTACAATGCCTACCTTCCCCCCTCCCTATACGTTATATTGAGTTGAATATTGTATTTTTAGCTTTGAATGGCTGCTATTGGTTGGTTTAACGGGAGAGATTTGTGATCATCTTGATTAAAATGTTATTGGGAATGCGAGCTAAGAAGTTGGAAATATATACTGAACGTTAGATTATATATTACATATAGTTATTAGTTTTTATTGTCAATTATTTTTGCGAGTTATATATCTTATAATTAATATTAGTTGTATTAAATTTTGATTACTTGATTTTTTATTATATATATTATTTACTAATTGTATTATTATTTGTCATATTTCTATTAATCATCACTTATTACTCCTCGTAACATATTAATATAATATTCTCAGCAATTTTCTGTCAAATATATTAAACATAACTTTCAAATTTTAATTTATTGTCAATAATCACACCTAAATATTTACCTTTATTAACAATTTCTAATATCTTATCACTGATAAATAAATAAAAATAACTTTGTTATATCACTAAAAGTGATATAACAAAGTGATATAACAAAGTTATTTTTATTTATTTATCTTATCCAAAATGTATCACAAAGTTACGGCTAATCAAATTAAATATCTTATCACTGATTATAATTTTTTTAAATTTATCAAATATATACACATTCATTGAATTTATAGAATTTTATGGGTTGGTATGCCGTGGTAGATCTATTCTCGTTCAAGACGTTTCGCCATACATAATAGATGGCATTTTCAGTGTTTGGTGACTGAATGATAATTCCTGTTTTGCATTCTCGTATATATACCTGTGCCCCCAATATCCTCTGCAGGTGCCGTTACGTCATTGGCCAATTCTGAAGATTACTACATACACATTCAATTTATAAAATCTATTCTAAACATAAGACTGCATCGAAACTAAATTTCTCAAAATAAAACTGAAACTTAAACTTTCCTAATACTATCTTCATCCCGACACCCAAATAGAGCACAAGGTCCTTTTTTCCGTGTACGAACGTGACGTCGTTGTCATCATAATCTGATTGTCTTTCGCTTGAGTTTCGTTCGCGAATGAAGGTAATACCAGTTTAAGTCAATTAGAGTCTGTCTCGACCGATCACGTGACTTTACTAGCCAATCGCTACTCCACAGTGTGTTACCTTTACCGATTCGGCACACGGTACGTTTACCGAAAAAGTATCTTCTTCTTTGGCTAACGGACTCTTTCGCAAAACGATAGCTGGTTGCGAGATAGTTTCTCGTAGGTAGGAACAATCGATAGTTTGCGACCTATACCCAGTTAATAATTTAAAGTCTTTTGTGTCACGATAACAATGGCCGAACTACACGTAATTGAGCTACGAAAGAATAAATAAAATTGTCGCAATGCGTTACAGGTTATTGTCAGATTAGTTACCGGAGAAAATTAAGTAATTCTGAACTAGGATGTAGTTTAAAGTGACAAGTTTTATAAAATGCCATTTATTTTTAAAACATACGTAAAAAGATTGTCTTATTGAAACTTTTTCTGTGAACGTTCAGATGATAAAATAATTATATAATTCAGAATCAATTGATTTAATTGTAAGATCAATATATATATATATATATATATATATATATATATATATATATATATTGTTTTAGTTTAATATGTTATACATTACCTTGTTACAATATTTTAACATTTTAACTGAATCATTGTTTTTCAGAGGCCTTTGAAGAATATTAAAATATAATCGAAAGCTTGTCTAGTAAACTTGAATGTGTTTTAATTAAACATCTATTCCAAAATTGACTGAAATACCCATTATTTTTACAAAAATAAATTTACCAGTCATTATCAGTTTATATATACCGGGTGTCTACTTTTTTTTTGTTACATAGGGAATACAATGCTAAAATTTTCATTTGGTGATAAATTTTCCCCTAATTATTATAGAACAAAAGTACAAATACAAAAGTTGTTTAGAATTCAAAAATGCATCAAATGATGCCAAATTTATCAATATAGGATGTTCCGATCAAGAATTAGAAGCAAATTAAAATTTCCATTTTTGCGCTCTTTACATCAAAGTGCCATGGAAATTAAACAAATAATTTCATTTCTTCTGGAGTTTGAGTTTGACAGATCGTATTTATTTTATTGTTACGTTCTGTATTATTATCATTATTATTGAAAATAATGAATAAACTTAAGGTAAATGAAAAAGTTCAGTGCGTAAAATGGTATTTTACTGGAAATTCGATAAAACAAATACGATCTGTCAAACTCAAACTCCAGAAGAAATGAAATTATTTGTTTAATTTCCATGGCACTTTGATGTAAAGAGCGCAAAAATGGAAATTTTAATTTGCTTCTAATTCTTGATCGGAACATCCTATATTGATAAATTTGGCATCATTTGATGCATTTTTGAATTCTAAACAACTTTTGTATTTGTACTTTTGTTCTATAATAATTAGGGGAAAATTTATCACCAAATGAAAATTTTAGCATTGTATTCCCTATGTAACAAAAAAAAAGTAGACACCCGGTATATATATATATATATATATATATATATATATATATATATATATATATATATATATATATATATATATATATATATATATGTATCAAAACCAGACATTAATTATACAAAATAAATTATGTATTATCTAAATAAGAAGAAATTAATTTCTACTTGAATAAAAAAAAATTGTGCCGCACTCTTATGAGTAACATACCCCACGTAAAAATCTCATTTCCACTGGAAATTTGAATGAAAATAAATTAATCTCAAACATTTATTCATGATTTATTTCAAACGTTATTTATAAACTATTAACAAATTATTACCATCTAAAGTGGCCTTAATAATAAAATTATTATTTTCATCAAATTAATTATCTTTTTTTTGTTAAAATTATGAAAGGTTTACCAATTTTATAATCGCCTGTGTAAAGTTAAATAACTATGCCTTATAATCAGAATATTTGCGAAAAGTGTAAATAACTAAAGTTAACCAATCGGTTATTAGAAATGGTCACTATAACCAATCACTTATCCTCGAACTGGTTGCACATAGTAAAGTTCCATTATGCTTATTGACATGTATTGTGTCGCGAGCAATGTTTACCAAACATAATATTAATATTATGAAACCCGATTCGATGGGCATTCATCGCTGATTGATTTGGTACGCTCTGTAGTCGAGTAACATCATGACCGAATTCATCTAGAAAACTAATTGTCTCGTCAGTAATATATCTGCGAATGTATTGTTTGTATAATAATTTGAATGGAACTTAAGGGGGTAGTACTGTTTGGCGGCCTGAAAAAAAGGTGATTTTCGGGATTTTTTTAAAAGATAACTATAAATGTATGACAAAAATGGAATACATATATTTATTCTGCCGTTTTCCGGCTACAAAAATTAATTTTTTGGTTTACATTGGGCAACTCCTTCGGCCGCTACACCATGTGCAGCGTGGCACCTATGAGGGCAGCCTGCTGATCGGCGAACATCATAGAGGCCGCATCGTTGGAGCTAGAACAAAATCGATATTTTTCCCTTAATCTCCGATATATTTCCTGTCATCGTACGTAGGATTTTTTGATTATGTTGAAAAATGAAAAATTGACAACGTTTTGAAAAAAAAATCAGGTTTTCGGACGCAAAAATGGACATAAAAGCTTGCACCAAAAATCCATTTTTAAAGATAAAGAAAAACGGCTTAGTACGATGACAGAAAAAATTGTGTAGAATTCAAAAATTCAAACCGCGTTCAAATCGGACAAACCGTTTTTGAGTTATGATGTCCGCCAACTTTGAAAACATGCTTTCGAGATAATCGCGTTTGAAGTTTTAAGTCCAGTTTTTCATCAAGTTCGTTTACATACCTTCAGTCTGCTACACGGCTTCGCTTTTCGGCCTGTAACTTTGAAACGGAGTATCTCATGAACTTTGTGTAAAGTTTACGATAAAGTAGACAATCCAAAGAATTTTTTAAGCAAACAAAAAAAAAATCAATTTTTTGAAACTTGCAAAGAATACTACCCCCTTAAACGATAATTTTAAGATGTGTAAATATATATATATATATATATATATATATATATATATATATATATATATATATATATCTCCGTAACAGTGGCTCTCACAAAATATTTTTATAAATCATTTTTGTAGATAAAATAAAGGCCGTCTGACACGATGCATTATTTTGTTTAAAATAATGTACAAATTTATGTTTAAAAATATAATATTCCCGCAAAGCGAGAATGGAGCTAGTCGAATGTGGTTTGATTTTATAAGCTAGTTTTGCGATTAGCCAAAATACAAGATTAGAAGTATATGGGTAAACCCATATATAGACCACTTTGACATTATCACATAAATGATAAGATAGAGGGATAAAATTTTTTTTTATCGAAAGTTGGCAACATTGTATTTTGCTAATATATAATATTATAGGCGCTAAGGGTATCTTCTGTAAAAATTTCATTAAAATCGGATAAATAATGCGGGCATAACAAATTTTTAGAAAATTATTTTTTTTTCCGGAAAGTTGGCAACATCGTAGTTTAATAAAATTATAATTTATGTGGGCACTAGAAGAAACTTTTCTGAAAATTTGATTAAAATCGGTTAAATAATGTAGCCACAATAAATTTTTAATATTTTAGTAATTTTTTTCTTAATATGTTGGCAACACTGTATTTTGTTAAAATTGCATAATTTATGCGGGCACCAGAAGAATCTTTAGTGAAAATTTGATTAAAATTGGTTAAATAACGTGGTCATAATAAATTTTAAAAATTTTAGTAATTTTTTTCTCAGAAAGTTGGCAGCACTGTACTTTGTTGAAATTATCTAATTTATATGGATACCAGAAGAATCTTTAGTGAAAATTTGATTAAAATTGGTTAAATAACGTGGTCATAATAAATTTTTAAAAATTTTAGTAATTTTTTTCTCAGAAAGTTGGCAGCACTGTACTTTGTTGAAATTATCTAATTTATATGGATACCAGAAGAATCTTTAGTGAAAATTTGATTAAAATTGGTTAAATAACGTGGTCATAATAAATTTTTAAAAATTTTAGTAATTTTTTTCTCAGAAAGTTGGCAGCACTGTACTTTGTTGAAATTATCTAATTTATATGGATACCAGAAGAATCTTTAGTGAAAATTTGATTAAAATTGGTTAAATAACGTGGTCATAATAAATTTTTAAAAATTTTAGTAATTTTTTTCTCAGAAAGTTGGCAGCACTGTACTTTGTTTAAATTATATAATTTATATGGATACTAGAAGAATCTTTTGTGAAAATTTGAACAAAATCGGTTAAACAACATGGCCGTAATAAATTTTTAAAAATTTTAGTAATTTTTTTCTCAGAAAGTTGGCAGCTCTGTACTTTGTTGAAATTATCTAATTTATATGGATACCAGAAGAATCTTTAGTGAAAATTTGATTAAAATTGGTTAAATAACGTGGTCATAATAAATTTTTAAAAATTTTAGTAATTTTTTTCTCAGAAAGTTGGCAGCACTGTACTTTGTTTAAATTATATAATTTATATGGATACTAGAAGAATCTTTTGTGAAAATTTGAACAAAATCGGTTAAACAACATGGCCGTAATAAATTTTTAAAAATTTTAGTAATTTTTTTCTCAGAAAGTTGGCAGCAGTGTACTTTGTTGAAATTATCTAATTTATATGGATACCAGAAAAATCTTTTGTGAAAATTTGAACAAAATCGGTTAAACAACATGGCCGTAATAAATTTTTAAAAATTTTAGTAATTTTTTTCTCAGAAAGTTGGCAGCACTGTACTTTGTTGAAATTATCTAATTTATATGGATACCAGAAGAATCTTTTGTGTAAATTTGAACAAAATCGGTTAAACAACATGGTCGTAATAAATTTTTAAAAATTTTAGTAATTTTTTCTCGGAAAGTTGGCAACACTGCGGTCTGAAAATTGAACTTAATTTTTTATTTGGTATGAACTATCTAATTGCCAAGTTTCAGCTTTCTACGAGCTTTCCTTTATACTTATAATTAACACTCGTATTAAAAACTTTAGTAATTTTTTTCTCGGAAAGTTGGCAACACTGCGGTCTGAAAATTGAACTTAATTTTTTATTTGGTATGAACTATCTAATTGCCAAGTTTCAGCTTTCTACGAGCTCTCCTTTATACTTATAATTAACACTCGTATTAAAAACTTTAGTAATTTTTGTCTCGGAAAGTTGGCAACACTGCGGTCTGAAAATTGAACTTAATTTTTTATTTGGTATGAACTATCTAATTGCCAAGTTTCAGCTTTCTACGAGCTTTCCTTCATACTTATAATTAACACTGGTATTTATCGTATTTTTTGGACACGGCCGGCCAGCCGGCAAGCCAGCCAGCCAGCCGGCAAGCCAGCCAGCCGTATTGACGATTTTATAAGCTAGTCTTTTCGACTAGCTAAAAAAAAGCAATTTGTCATACAGCAAAATAACACTCAGAAAAATCAACATAAAAATATAGAGCGTGCTCTAGTTTCTAGCAGAATTTTATTCAAAATCAACGCACTACATGGTTTGCAGTAGTCTGTCCGTATATTGGAGGTTCGGGTTGTATATACCATTCGTGTGTTAAGTGCTATAGAGTAAATGTGGTTGTGTTAATTTTAAATATTTTTACATTTTTATTACTTTTATTTACTTTTTAAGTATTGTCACTTGCTTTGTTCAATGTTATCATTTATTTTTATTGAATTCTTGATGAATATTTCTTGTTTACGCTCGGTTGCAATTTTTATTATATTGTAATTGTAGTTAAAAACTGGTAAGTGAGAATAAAAAAAAATCTATATATATATATAGATATATATATATATATATATATATATATATATATATATATAGTAGGTTGGTTTAGGTTGTTTTTTTTTAGTATGTATAAATAGCCAATTGTGTATACATACCGTATGTATAAATAGCCTCATCCTTTTTTATATATGAATATGCAACGTGTTTCACAGTTGAATTACAGTAAAATGTTATTAACGTATCAATATGTAAAATTTACTCATAAATTCAAAACAATTACAGTAACATTTTTTTAAATGATTTAGTCATCACAATGAACTAATTTAAATTAGTTACAAATTGAAAAAAATGTATTGACTTTGCCAGGAATCGAACTCTTAACTTAACATATTTAGTATTAAACAAATAACATAACAAAATAGGGAATTCTATTTAAAATAAAGAAATTATGGTCAACTTTTGGTTAAACCGGAACTGGTATTTTATTAACAATATTTTACTTCAACTCAGCATACCGGAATACTTTCTATATATACCAAATTTCGTAATATAATACTATACAATATTTAGATTAGCGTAAATTCATTTGTGGGACACCCAATATAAGTATAAGCTCTCAACAAAAACTTAAAATTACTTCTATTTGAAACAAATGCGTAAATTTTTCAATAGTTACTAGCTTATAAAAACATTATTCCATCTAGTTTTTATTTCCCTGACCAAACTAAAAAAGAAAAAACTAACAAAATGTAACTCCAGTTTAAACAAAAACTCTCGCACTATTTCATCAGAACGAACCGACTAGAATTACAACAACAGGGGCCTGACTACAAACAAACAAACGGCAAACTATAATTTCGCCGTCAGTCCGTTCCTGTACAGAAGACAAACATACACACTATATAGTGGGCCACTGAACGCGCGCACACACACACGACCGCGTCCAATTCTAACGTGGATTGCGCCAGTATGCCCATTGTATCTCTTCCTGAGCATTGTCTTCCATTGTCCCAGCGACAATGTCATTCTAATTTCGGCCACCACGCCGAACGGAGCCACATACGAGAGACCAAACATATATACACCCATGCAGGAGGACAAAACATCACCCCCCCCCCCTCCTTCCTTCTCGTGTATACACATTCATTCGGCATGTTCTGTGTTTGTGTTAGGGAGATGGCGAAACGCAATCTCATTTCGAACCAGGAATTGCCTGGGTTACGTAAACAAGTCCGGTTGATTTTCGGATACACACATATATATAGGCTATGATGTGAATATGCTGATAGCTATCAAGGTTTAATAACAATCGTGATATTGTATGCAAGACATAATCAGGTTTTTACCACTTTGACTGCAAGGAAAAGTGGTATAATGTTCGTTATCTTGTCTGTAATATTTCCAAAATTAAAAAAAGATATAGAAATCAACATGTAAAATCTTTCAGAACTCATTGTATTAAAATAAAATTGCTTTAGATTAAAGTTCCGTATTAATATTTATTTTAAATCGACGTTTCGACAAAACTTAACATCCGTCTTCATCAGGATAAATGATATATATCATTTATTCTGATGAGATGGACGTGAGGTTCGCCGAAACGTCGATTTTTAAATAAATATTAATACAGAACTTGAATTTAAAGCAATTTTATTTTGATAAAGAAATCCTTCATATAGTCTTTAGATGACGAATCCAAAGTTAGTTTATGAAGATGTATGTAAAAATTTTGTGGTCACAACTCCTCCTAGACGGTTCAACCAATTTTAATTTCATTGGCCCGCATTCTTACCTCATTTATAAAAGAGATTTTTTACCAAAAGTACTTTTAACGTTTACTTAAAATCATTTATTAAGCACTTTATAATAGTTTACTTAAATTTTATAATACTAAATATAACAAAAATAATCAAAAATAGAAAATCTATTTATATTTAATGAAAAACAAAAGCAAAGTTATTTTGAAATTAATGATAAAAGCACTTTTTTTTTTATAAAAAAAGTGAGGTGAGAATACTGGCATTAGTTTTAATGTGATAATGTCAAAGTGGGTTTACCCATATGGTTCTAATTTTGTTTTAAATAAAAGATACTTAACAAGTTATTTGATATTCGTATGTGTGTGAATTAATTTTTTTTATATAAAATGTAAAGGTAATAAAATACAGAATTTTCAATAAAATCAATCATATTTGTGAATATACGATTTCAGTTAGTTGAAAATCATACTTAAATATTTTCAGACAAATCGAATGGCGTAACTAAATCTTATTCAAAACGGTGAAACCACAAATCAACTATTTTTTGTTTAACATTATTACTTTATTATTAACCAAAATAGAATAAAAAATATTAGAAACTATATTAACTTTTAATATTTAGAAACGGACAATAGTAAATTAATAAAAATAAAATTACAAAAATAACAACTGTAAAATTAGCCCATTTTAAAAACAATTTTTTCGCACCTTCAACCAGAAAAAAAAATAACATCATTTTTATATCCCAAACGTAGCAGTATCAACCCGATTCTCTAGTACCAACCCCTAGCAGCTAAACATCACTAATAGTCCCATTTGTAAAATAACGTACACATGTTACCAACCGCCTGCTGCATGTACTCACCCTCACCCCTCCCCCTACACACTACCAACATTTGAGAGTATTACACTACCATCCAGTTACATTCAGGGCAGGAGAGTATTTGAACAGCAGGACCTACCCGTCCGGGGTCTCCGGACTTGACCGGAGCAGTTAGTTCGTCGCGGTAACGGCCGGTTCACACAGTTAATTAACGTAACCTAGTGATGGATCACTTTCGGATCATGAAATCGTCGAAACGGCTGCCTGCTTCGGTCTGGCCTCCCCCGTTCGGTGTATTGTCCCCATGTATATGTGTGTGTCTGTGTGTGCGAATGTATTAACGAAATTAATTTCACATAATGCAAACCAAAACTCATCGATCCTAATCTAGTTGATGTTCAACCCTTTGCTCCGTACTATAGATGAGACAATATGGAGATGCTATGTTTTGGTTGTCAAAGATGTGTTACTGTTTTGATTATATATTTCCTAAGGAGGAAATTGTTTGAAATGTTTAGATATACGGTAGTTATTATCTATGTTTTATTTTTAAAAGATTTATAAAGATAAGTCAAAAAGTACAGGACATTTAAAAATCAAATTTTCTTTTCTTTTGTTTCTTCATGAAATACTTTTTTATTATTAATGATATAAAAAAGTATGTTGCTGTTTGCTTACTAATACATATTTTTAAATAAATCAGAAAATGCAAATAAATATTCAGTTGTTTTAGGTATTTTCAAATGATTTATTAAAATTAAAAATTAAACAATTTTTATTTTGTTTGAACTCAGCTTGTTACTATGAAAAACAGTCATTTTAATAAACATTTTAAAAATGCATTACTTCTTAAAAACATTTATATAAAATGTTACAAAAATAAAATCGAATTAAATAAATAAATTTATGGAATAGACATATTTGTATAACAAATCAGAGAAATATGAAAAATTTTACAAAAATTAATTAGTCTTATTGAAAAATGTTCCAAACAAAAATTATTAGTTATAAACTTGTTTAGCAAATTTTGTTAAATAAATTTTTTCAAAATATATCTCTAAAAACAAAACTGTCCCGACATAAATTTATGCCACCTATTTACAGAATTATATATATATATATATATATATATATATATATATATATATCATAAAAATAGAAAAAAATATTTTGCTGTATTGAAAACTGTCCCAAAAATGTTAATTACCACTTTCGGTTGGCAGATTTTTACGAAAAGTTGACCAAATTGAAATATTCATCTCTGAAGCTTAAATATGACATTTTAAAACAACCCGTTTAGCCGAATTTACTCTTTACATATCCACAGATAGACCGACAGACGGACATCATGCTAAAAACTAGTGCTGTCAAAATTTGAAAAAATTGGATCCGGATATCCGGATCCAAAAAGATTCGGATATCCGAATATCCGATTCTCGGATAATTTAAGATCCGGATCTGAGATTCGGATCCGATATCCGGATCTGAGATCCGGAACCGATATTCGGATCTGAGATCCGGAACCGATATTCGGATTTGAGATTCGGATCCGATATCCGGATCTGAGATCCGGAACCGATATTCGGATCTGAGATTCGGATCCGATATCCGGAACCGCTATTCGGATCTGAGATTCGGATCCGATATCCGAAACCGATACTCGGATCTGAGATTTGGAACCGATATCCGGAAATATATAATTTCAAAATATTAACAATCTGGAAAATTTATTAAAGATTTGACAAAATGCAAAATTTTTGTCAAAATGCGAATTTTTTTAACAAAATTGTATAATTTTTAACAAAAATTAAAAATTTGTACTCAATATTTGACAGTTTTTATAAATTTGATAATTTTATACTAAATTTCAAATTTTTTAGCGCATATGAATCGCCAAGAATTTTAAAACAAAATTTTCAGAATTGCATATGTAAAAGAATTTTTAGTATTGCCAAAATCAACTTTTTTAGTATTCTCGAAAACAGAACTTGTAATAACATCCATTGTATACAAAATTCTTTAGACACAATATATAATAATTGAGTATTTTTATTTCTGAGACACACTGCATATTTATATGTTATATAAAAAACATATTTTATATAAAATTCTTGAGACACATTGTATATATAATTTTGATGCACATATGATTTTTTAGACACATCGTATATAACTGCTATGTTAAAAAGAAAATAGATATTTATTTCATAACCTACCAGTACATTTATTTCAATAATATAAATATATTAAAAATAATGTGTGAAAAACCTATATAACAATAAAAATATAAAACGCATAGATTCGAAACGATTCAAATTTGAAATCCGGATTTTTAGGTTCGGATCCTAAATCCGGATCTGAGATTCGAGTCCGAGATCCGAATCTAAGATTCGGATCCGAGATCCGAATATTCGATTCTGAGATTCGGATCCGAGATTCGGATCCGAGATCCGGATCCGAGATTCGGATCCGAGATCCGGATATCCGAATCTGGGATCCGGATCCGCGATTCGGATATCCGAATTTGAGATCCGGATCTGAGATCCGGATATCCGAAAACCTATTTATCCGGATATCCGGATAATTTTGGATCCGGATCTAAAATTATCCGGATTCGGTTCCCAGCACTACTAAAAACAGTTGATTCGTCTAACTATAAATCTAATTTGTGCTTATCTGTAAAAAATCTCAATATGTTAAATTTGGTTGATTCCAATACCTTCCTTATCATATGTGATATAACGGTCGCTAAAAAATGTCACAAATGACTTAATTATCATATGGCACAAAATCACTTAGTTTTATAAATAATATTTATTAAAATGTTATTTAAAGTTGCATTAATAATAATAAATATTATTTCAATTATCCTAATTTCATTACAGAAAACTTGCAGACGTTCCAATAGATAATTTTTCAAGTTTATTGTAAAAGAATTCGATGCGAAGAAATCGCGTAAAACATCTTTCAGTTGGCAAAAAAAAACAAACAAACAAACGACGATCATGCTATGCTTTCGCAAGATGTCAAGTCAGAAAGCGCAGCAATATGTTAACCGGATACCAAACACGGTAGATTCCGGATGCAGACTTAGTCAAATTGTTCCAAGCAACATCATATTTCGTCGGGACGCCGCCGCCGCGCCGTCTGAGTCCCGGGGAACTGGAACGCGAGCTTTCTCCGACAGTCGTCGGGCGCGCGTGACGCATAATTTTTCCATTTTCCAGATCAAAGTTTATCACTGGTATGAGGCTGAATGCATGCAGAGAGAGTGGAGAGACACAACAGCAAATATTCTACCACCACCCATGGTTCGATTCCGGGAAGGAAAATAGATTTTCTCGACTTTTGTATTTCGTGTGCTTTTGCTTGTCTTGTCGAACAAAGATGGTATTTATGTCAGTAACACGCTGGCAATTGTACTGATCTATTCGATTCGATGACTCGGTATGTGGTTGTGGCGGCTTGATTTTTTTGCGTTTGTTTCCGAAATTAATAGTTGTAAAATATTTGATTTTATGATTATAAAATTACAGGGAAAAACATTACCTTCTATAAAGATTTATTACCGATCGTCATAGTTCATATGATAAGGAAAGTATTGTTATCATACCAAATTTACAGACAAGTATGAATAAGGCAACTCAATTACATATTTTTAACGTGATAATTTTTAATATAGCCGTCGTAGGTGTCAAATTAAATATACTTGACTGTGTTTCTTCGGTCAAATATGCAATTTCTGACAAATCTAACGGTGCACATTGCATTTCCTGCACTTTTTCATACATTTTCAATAATCCAATTTAAATTCAAGCACAAATAAACAATGTAACAGTCAATTAACTTAACAATATAATTTTCAATATAGCCATCGGAGATGTCAGATTAAATACACTTAACTTTGTCATGTTTAGTGCTGCCACCAATTGTGTATACAATAACTAACTGCTGTATAATAATGTTCACGTTACATAGACAATATCAGTATTTTAATACGCTTTAAGAAAAAAATTACATTTCATACATATTGTTAGCACAAACGTAAACAGAATTAAATGTTAATAAAACTTATAACAATGTTATTCTTTTAAACAAACAATATTATTTATAATATAAAAGGAGTAAAGAGTGATAAAATAAAGGCTATTATTAATACGAGACACGCTATATAAAAGCTATTATAATATTTATCAATAACATCTCCGGTTACATAAACAAATTCATTTATTCAATATGTTATTCTGTTTGATAATGTCGGGTATATAAATTTTGGGACCGTTCGTAATAACGGTTCCTATTGGCGGTTAACCGTAATTAAATTTTTTAATGTAAATACTGTAGAGAGAGAGAGAGAGAGAGACGCGACTGTCGATGTTGGTCCTGGGTGTTAGGCATAATAAATATTTAATCATTCTATCGATCGATCAATATTTTATCAAAAGGAATTAAAACCTATGCCAGCAAGCTTACTCGATTTTCCGAACTGAAGGCAAATTTATGTTTATAGTTTTCGTTATATGCCAGTTGGGAAATTTTCTTCTCTATTTTCACGAAAATTTAAGAATTTTGTTTTCCGATAAATATACTAAAATACTGATTCTGATTGGAATTAGGATAGTTTATTTTCAAATATAAATTCCTAGTTTTTAAAATGCTGAAATAATATTAATAATACACAAATACAAATAAATCTTCTAACAAAGTCTCCCATTTATCATATCTATCACATATATTATTATTCGGCATATATATAAATGAACATTTAAATATATTAATAAACGCCAAATAATAGATATTGCAATTTAGATTATTTGCACGTCAGGTTATGCAAATTAAAGCCAGATGTACTAATTACACGTTAGAAAAAGAATACGTTAGAATAAATATAACTTATTAAGTTAGATTTTTGGTTTCATTTGTTAGATTGTTTAATTATATAAAATTGATATTTATACTGTGCATATCAAATAACGGTTCTGAATTTCTATTAATGGTTGTTACATTGTTCTATTCTGGCGTTAATTCGGCTTTTCTCAGTGTGCATAAAATCCCACCATTATTATTCTATTTTATTATAGTGCCAGGCATTTTATTAACACTACTAACATTAAATTGGAAAAATAGTCAACTGTTCATATTTAATAAATAATTAGTAATAGACGGAATTCAGTTTTTAATATATTTGTATTAATTACTAAGCCAACGTTTAGAACAAAAAACTTTTTGTTCTGTTGTTATATTTTATTATTATATGTATATTTGAATGTATTTATATGCATACATATTTATTTCATTATAGAGCCCTGAAAAAGGTAATAGTGATTGCCGAAACGTTGACTTAATTTTTAATAAAAATATATTTAAGATGAATTTCGTCTATTACTAGTATTTTAATAAATCATTATATTAAAATAAACCTGCTTCAGGTTAAAGTTCTCTATTAATATTTATTTAAAATCGACATTTCGACGAATCTCAACTTTCGTCTTCATCAAGATAAATATTACAAATGACATTACAGTTATTTACTGTAATGTCATTTGTATCACTTATCCTGATGAAGACAAACATTGAGTTTCGTCGAAACGTCGATTTTAAATAAATATTAATACAGAATTTTCACCTAAAGTATTATTTTAATAAATTTGTACACCAGATTATACAAGAGGTTTTCCTCTCGAATATTATTTAATAATAATAGATATACACTTTGATTTTGTTTACTGTATCCAGACAAATACAAACTTCGAACACAATATTTATCAAATACAGAAACACAACGACGGGCGAAACGGTTGTAATTGTATAATTGTATTTCTAATTTAACAAACATGGCGGTTGGGGTAGTAAAATCAGTCGGTAATATTTCAGTGTTGCATTCGAAATAGACACACACATACAAATAGGGGCAGTAGTACTAGCATGAAATTAAGTTTAGTTTGGCTTCAGATAAATTGTTGGGAATTAGTGTAAGGGCGGTTACATGACCATGTTAACAGTACACTACAAACATATACGAAATATCTGCAGTTGTGTTTACCCTTTGGACACAGACATGTTAATTAGCTAACTACATAGACATTCTCCTATTTCTATTTGATACTTCAAATAATTATTTTTTTGGTCAATGTTAATAATACAAATGATATAGTTTTCAAATAAAGATTACAATACCATAGTTCATCACATTTTACTTATTGTTCTATAATTTTATAAATGAGTAATTTAAGCGATATTAACAAATTACAAAAAATTAGTAATGTTTGTAATGTTTAACTAATTAGGAATGCAAAGAGAATATATTGATAACTTATATATTTATTACATTTTAAATCAATGCTTTCTGTTTTTAATAAGTTTTCTAATGTATAAACAAATAAAACGTAATAAAAACCCTTTTATTGGCCAATTTCGACATGTTAAACCATCATCAGAAAGAATACATAAATTGTTAACAAAGTTCAGATCTTAAATACACAAAACTATCTTAGCTTTTAACAGAAGGTTTTGAGGGTTGTTTATTATCTGCTTATGAATGTATCTAAAAATCGGGAATTTATTAAATCTAAATGTTTACTCGTAAATTTGCACCTTTATGTGTGGTTTTCTCAATTTTAAAATAAAACTGCTTTAGGTTCAAGTTCTGTATTAAAATTTATTTATAATCGACACGACGTCTCGACGACTGATTTACTGTAATGTCATTTGTATAAGTTTTTTCCTGATGAAGACGAGCGTTGAGTTTCGTCGAAACGTTGATTATAAATAAATTTTAATACAGAACTTGAGCCTTAAGCAGTTTTATTTTATACAATGAGTTCTGAAAGATTTATTTACTATGTTTTCTAATATAATTTAAAGTTATATAAGTACATACTTATACAATTATATAAAGTACACACGTACAACGTTAAGTTTTGTTTCTTTATTTTCATATTTTTCAGAAACGATGACGTTACTGTAATTTTATTATTTTTTTTATTAGAGTCTAAATAAATTCAACCTTTTTTCCACAATAAGATTAATTTTATGTTTTAATAAAATAAACAAATGAAGTTATAAAAAGTATGTTTCAAACAACGTTAAGTACTTGATTATTCGTTAAAAATTAAATTGTTTTTGAAGATACAAATATAGGTTACATTAAAAAAAAAATAACGATAAACTCTAAAGTAAATATAAATATCATTTGCGAAAAACGAACTATTTTAAATAATTGATTGAAAAGCTCGAAACTGGCGAAACCGGTAAATTCGGTCTGGCATCGTATACGGCAAAAGTCGATAAAACGGGATTCCCCTGATGCTTCGTATATTCACTCTGTACTTTGCCAAGTATGCGTATAAACTTGTCAAAACTTTTTTTCCATACTTCGCAAAAAAAATCAAGCAAAAATCTTGCACCAAGTATATCTTTCAACTACTATAATATAAACTTTCAAAGAGTTTACATGGACTTTCTTTTGTTTTGAATCTAGTTGTCACTGCATTAAAGATTTCAATTTCCACATTTCTAGTTTAAATATTTTATTTAAAAATTTAAATAGTTTGTTTTAATGTACAATTATTTTTTGAATTTTATTTATTAAACTTTAGATAAATATAAGTACAAAAATAAAAAAACTTCAGGATTAAGTTCTGTATATATTTTATTTATTTATCAACGTTTCGATATTTTCTACGTATATCTTCATCAAGAAAAAAATAATACCAATGATATAAGTAGTATACAAGGAAAACATACATTGTAAAAAAAAAGTTGCCGTTTTAATCAAAACTATAGTAAAAGAAATTACATATTATTTCAGCAAAACGTTAGCGATGGTTTAAATAAATTTTTTGTAAAAATAATATAATTTTGTAATTTTAAGTAAAATAATTAATTTACCATACCTTATACATTTTGTACCAAAACATAAAGTATACGTATTTTATATGTATATAATTTAAAAACTTTTTCCATTCAAGCAGAAATTATTTTCCGCCAAACATTTGTTATTTTTAATTTATAGTTATAACAATTTTTTTCCTACAATGCACCTACATATATCGAGTTATTTCAGGTGATAAATTAAAATGAAACACCTGCATAATATAAAGCAATTCCTGCCTTAATTTATGTATCATACATAAATTCATAGACGATTTTAAAATTCTTAAGCACTTTTCCGATATTTTACGCTGACTCATTCCGCCTACATACTTGTCTATCAAGCATACTTGTTGGTGTAAACGCACCTTTAAGTATGTTATCAACGTGCAGAAAAAGGTGGGAGGAGGGCAAAGTGATAAAACTATATGGAACAACCGTACAAGTGCAACAAAGATAAAAAATACGAATAAAAAAAAGTGAAAACCGTATATGTTAACATACGAGAATCTCTTTCTTTGTGTGTTGAACGTTGTCATCGTATGGTAAGAAATATTTTATGTACCTGTATGATGCTGTCACATACGTTTGACATACTGACATGTGACACACTATGACACACTGTGACACTTGATGTTTTTATATAATATAATGATATCTCACTTGTGTATGTATGACATTGACAACATTTGAGGGTGTTTGCTATTTGAATTTATTGACGAAATATTGAGGTAAAAATTTCAAAGAAAACTAAGTTACAAAATAATACATTTTAACCTTTTTGTATTTAGATTCGCTGATGTATGATTTTTACAGATTAATTTTGATTATTCAAAACTCACACTATCTGTGTTATAAAAAACTATATAATATTATCTCACAAAATTTTATATTCCGATATGCTCAGTTGAAGCAAAATATTGGCAATAAGATGCTACTTCTGGTTTAACTGAAAGTCGATTTTAACTTTCTTATTTTAAATAAAATTCCCCATTTTTTATTTTATTATTGAATTTAGGATTAAATTTTACATATAAAACATTAATAACATTATACTATAGTTCAACTGGTTTTGAAGTATTTCAATTTTTTTTTATTTTTTGTTCGAAATTGGCAACATTTTTCACGGACCGTATTTCAAGATTTCAATCAAATATTTGCAATTTGTAAACGGGGTCTAATTAAGAATGCTTTAGGCTAGCTGTTCGTAAAAAATAAATCGAAACTATTTAAAAATGTATCTAGAATATTGATATAAAATTAAAATTCAACAAATATTAGATTTTTATTTTTTCAAATTAAATATTTTTCTATTTTACTAATAATCTACCAACTTTGAATATAGGACATTTTACATAAACCAACACTATTTTTAACGTAAAATTCAATAAAGTTGTAATAAATAGAGGTTTCCTTTTGAAAAAAAAAAAAATTAAAAATTACAAATTTTTTCAGTGAAAAATAAAATTTATATTATTTTAATTTTGACGTGTAGGTTTAAAGTTACTAAATTATAGGGGCCCTGATTGGGCTGCAGCAAAGGCCTATAAATATTTTACAGCCCCTAAATATTTAAATTTTACTAAACAAAATAATGATAATCATGCATTTTTTATATTTATTAAATAGAGAACCTCACCTAAAAACTTTCAAAAAATCGATTTTTAATATTCAAAGCCGTTACAACGGGAATAGCTGATTAGGTATATAAATTTATAAAAAAAAAACCATTAATTGATTTAAATAAAATTTGACTTCCTTTATTTAATAATTTATAAATTTTATAATCTAGTTACTTATTTTGTTACCTAGTAACTCGTTTCTATGTTCTGTTTATTTACTCTATATGTCATTTGTGTCATTTTTTTGATGATGATATATGTAAAGAGTAGAGTACGTCGAAACGTTGATTATTAATAAAAATTAATACAGAATTAAATTTTAAAGCCGTTTTATTCTATTATAATGCAATATTTTTCAGGATTTCAAACTTTGTATTAAATATGTATACAGTGTGTCCCAGGATTGATGTTACAAGAGGTGTAATGGACTAAAATTTTTTGAATTTCATTTCAAGATTCTGGAATTAAGCCCTGCTTGGCGTGAAACGAATTTTAAGAATTTTTTCGTTTTTTGAAAAACAAAATGGCCGTGACGGTGAAGCAAGAACTATTTTCTTTTCAGGTAAAGTACCCTTTTTGTTTAGGATACGACAAAATTTTATTAAGAAAAGTTGTTTATAATGACAAATCATGGCCGTATACCAAACTTCAGGACGATCTACCTACTTTCATTAAACTGTCCGTTAATAGATACCTACAATTTATTTTGTTCAATCTAAAACAGACAGTTTAATGAAAGTAGGTAGATCGTCCTGAAGTTTGGTATACGGCCATGATTTGTCATTATAAACAACTTTTCTTAATAAAATTTTGTCGTATCCTAAACAAAAAGGGTACTTTACCTGAAAAGAAAATAGTTCTTGCGTCACCGTCACGGCCATTTTGTTTTTCAAAAAACGAAAAAATTCTTAAAATTCGTTTCACGCCAAGCAGGGCTTAATTCCAGAATCTTGAAATGAAATTCAAAAAATTTTAGTCCATTACACCTCTTGTAACATCAATCCTGGGACACACTGTATATACATAATCCATCTAAATATTTACATAAAAGCTTTAATTACTATAATTATTATTTTAATTATAAGCCACAATACGTTACATATTTAACAAGAAATAAAAACATTAACATTGTTTCTTAAAGAAGTAATCTCATTTTTATACAGCACATTATAAATTCATGTTGAAAACTTTTATAATTGCAATTTTCTTTTTACTGATATTCACATAATCTTACATGACTAGAAAAAGCTTTAAATAAACGAAAAAAAGTTAACTAAAAAAAAAACTAACGAAAAGAACAATAAAACTTAATATCCAACCGCTGCTATTATATTCATTAAACGTATTAAAGTTAAAAACAATTAAATTAAAATTGATTATTCTGTTGGGAGTATGAATTGGTATGTATCTTACAAAAGCAGTTAAGATAACTTTGTTAAAATATTTCTCTCTATTTTATTATGAATTTGAAAAAGTAGTACTAGAAAAACAAGAAATGATGCATTACAATATTTTTTGAAAATTTTGGATTTCATAAAAATATTTATCTATCTTTCAAACTTACGTAGAAATTAAATTAAGTTTTTTGTAGAACTATATCAATTTCTAATTTCAAGATACTATCATTTTACGTTCTGATATAGAATTAAATAATATTAAAAGATATATATGAATGATTTAAAAAGTATACGTTTGTGTGGACATCCGATACCTCTCATACTTGGAAACGTTCGCCCAAGCAAAACACTCTCATTCATACTACTCCAACTACACTCTAAAAAAGTTGCTATTTTATATAAAAACCATAGTAAAAATACACATTATTTCAGTAAAACGATGGTTTATATAATTTTTCTGTAAGAACGATATAATTTTGTAATTTTAAATAAAATAATTAATTACCATAATATATATATATATATATATATATATATATATATATATATATATATATATATATATATATATATATATATATATATATTTTGTAAGTAATTACATAAAATATACGTATTTTATATTTATATTAATGTAAAAATATTCCTTAAAATATCTGTTAATAATATTACATACATTTTATAAAAATACTAACATCTGTAAATTTACATTTTAAACTGGAATAAATCAATTATGTAAAATTATCGATTTTTTTACGCGTCCACGTAAAACGTATTCCTTCAAAATCATTCATATACATATAAAAATACTAATAAATTTTTATCTCATTCAACAACAAAAAAGCATCATTAAAAATCATATAATAAAATCGCAATCCGAGAGCGATATCCAGTTTTTATTAGCAAATTCCAGGATAACGTCTTTGTATTTGATGATATTAATTCGCTTCTAATAGACTGTTTCAGTGAAGTAAATCTACAACGATTTCTGATTTTATAACCTCGTGTTTTTCCCTGCGTATAGGTGCGTAGAATATGTTAGTTGAGAACGCGAAAGCCGAGACTTCTCCCTTTTCAGTTCCTCGTTATTCTTTTTACTATTATTGCCTCGTCGTTAAATGTTTACGATCGTCTCTTTTTTTTTAACGAAACCGCTTAATGTTTTATTGTCCAATTACAACTTGATTTACTAATTGTTCCAACCCCCCACAAGATAGCCTAGATTGTTTTCCACCATTTTGCCGCGAGAGAAAATTATTTTTTTTTATCCTTTTTGCAGCCATTCATTTGTTGGTTGATTTTCTAGTGATTAAGTTTGATGTAATGGTGGAAAAATTTGCATTGTTAATTAGGGAATATGTTTTTAATTGCGGTTTTATTTTGTAATAAATGTGTTTCGTAGTGTTAAAATAGTAAACTACAAATTAATTCCGTCTGCTTGTGTTCTTTGTTATAAAGTAGTTTATAAGATTTTAAAAAGGCAAGTAAAACTGTTCAGATATACCAAATTCTTAAGTGTTATTTTAAAAACATTGTAGTATTTTATCAGTAAAATGTGAGTGCAAAAATTTTTAAATTATCAAATTTAACGACTGAATAAAAAATAAAGTAAAATTTTACTTTACAGTTACCAAATGCATTTACTTTAAACTTTTCACACTGTTAACATAGTAACAGATTGTTATTTTAACATATTTTATGAATATAAATCATGAAATTTTAGTGTGGAAATAATAATTACAATATTAAAATAGATTTGGAAAAACTACTGCCATATTTTGTCCATATTTTGTTACATAACTAGTAGCAGATACTGTTATTTTTAATTTTTTACATTAAAAACAACTAAAAATTCTTCACGTTGCTTTAATTTAACTAAACATTAATCCTGCATTATCCTGCAATAAGCGCCACTATATATGGCAAGTACAGTTAATTCATCTAACGTATAATCTATATATTAAAAACGAGTTTTCAAAATAAGTTTTAACATTGTAAATATTATTTTCGCACTAAAATTTTGTGATTTATATTCATAAAATATGCAAAAGTAATAGTATGTAAACTTTGAAGTAAATACATTTGGTAACCGCGAAGTAAAGTTTAGCCAAAATAAGGTTACATGATAACTTTATTTTTTCCTGTTATATTTTAAATTTATTTGTTTCATTAGCCATGTGTGTTACTTGTACAGATTTTCAAGCCAAAAACATGTTTTTTAATAAAATCATTCATATTTTCATGTTCTTGAATATGGTCTAACTAATAAAATTATCATTTTTAATAATTAGTTTTTGTTTTATTGATCGATAATACATATCCTTCATAATTTTTAATCTATTCTGTTTGTAAACTACATTAAAATATATATGTTTAAAGTGTTCTTCCACTGACATATATTTAACAAATTAATTACTTGAATAACTTTAACTATATAACTAGATATATTTTTATCATTCTTATTATTTAAAACATAAAATAAATACATCTTACTAAGTTAAAATATACAAAAGTGTACCTACCTGGTAGCTTTGCTGGCTGCTCATTGCAAACTTTTTAACTCTTCTAAAGTTTTAAATATTTGTAAATATCATCAAAGTTATACACAGAATGTTCAAACAACGTTTTAAAAGTTCAAAAATAACAAAAACTTTTAATAATACAATCAAAAACACTTTACTATCACTATCACGAATTAAGTAATACAAATGTCACTTGATAATCATATACCTAACCGTACGATATGTCAACAAAATATAATTCATTCGTTGTATCACAGATAGCGCTAATAGTATTAAAATCATTATAATTCCATTAATATTTAATTTTTCTTTCAAATTGGAAGTAATATTAAAATAATTTTCAAATAAAAGTTATTGGAAATTAATTATTTTAAAATGTAATATACAGATTGTCTTGCTTGCACTGTCCAGATATAATTTCAAATAAAAAGTACAATTTTCATGTTATTTAAATTGAATTTTTTTATGTTATTCTATCTTATAATAAAATATAAGGCCAGCAATATTAACAGGTGATTATTAAAAGAAATAATAGAAATTTATAAAGAGAAAGATAACATCAATCACTGCGAAGGCAGATTTAAATAAAAATTGACTTTTTTTAATTAAAGATTTATAAATTTTTATAATCTAATTACATATTTTGTTATCTAGTTTTGTAAATTAAATTTGTATCATTTTTCCTGATAAAGATGTACTTTGAGTACGTCGAAACGTCAATTACAAATACCTAAAGCCGTTTTATTTTAATATAATATTATTATAATTAGGTAAAAATTAATTTTTTTTATAGTTTTTTGTTTTTGCTTAAATCGCCATTAATTTATTTTTACGAATTACTTAAATCATTAGTCAATTTTTAAATGAAGAAAAATGCTTTTGCAGTAGAAGGTCCCGGAATTAAACCCCAGCAAAGTTAATGCATCTTTCTTAATTTAAAAATTGACTAATGATTTAATTAGTTCATCAAAATAAATTAATGGCGATTTAAGCAAAAAAAGATATCCTATAATCTAATATAATATGCCATATGTAATTAATAATATAAAATATCATTTTTTACACATTATATTTGATAAAAATAATAAATTGTGACAGATCTTTGGCTTTCGACAGTAATGCAAATTTTAAATGGATATAAAATTAGTAAAAATATTTCCAAACTAACATTTCTATATAAATTCTTCCATCTTCCAGTAATACAATCTCAGTTTTAAACAGTTGGCGATGCCAAAGAATACAATTAACAATTTTCTCCGGTTCGCTACCGCGATAAGCGCGCTCCAGCTAGGGGTTGGGGTCGGTATATAGGATCATCATTCATCGATTACAAATATATTATTGTAAATGGTGCGGACATCGTCTTCGGGGCGCGTTAAAGATGCGGGTAGATGTCGCCACCGGCAATCTGAAATATGACCCCAGCAGCAAGGCGGCGAGCCGAACGTCACACCAGATCGGACAGGCAGATTATCCTGCTGGCGTCCTACTGCAAAACCGCCTCGGTCAGATTTCAATCGCAGTGGGTATTACCCGGCTTACCGCCGGAATTAACTCTGCTGCGCGTCTGCTGTCTTGTAGTTGTCGATTTTTCAAACTATAGCTCGCCCTCCCGCAAGAGATAACGGTTCGTTAAGGTGAATTGCCTGCTTGCTGTTCGGTTATAATGGGTAGTTTGTTTTAAAATGATTTAGGAAGGCGGAGGTTGGTGGATATAATAGCTGGTTTGTTTCAGCAGGAATTGACTTGGGGTTGGTAATAGACGAGGGTTGTTTTTATTTGAATATTCCTTAATTAAAGATTAGGGCTAATAGACAACTTTTGGTTAATACATTTTAAGAACGTCTTATGACTTTTAGGGCTTCTAGGTTGCTAAAAACAATTGATTTGTGACAAATTTCATATGATCCCAATACTTTCCTAAATAACATAGTAAAAAATGTTTTAGAACTCATTTTATTAAAATAAAACTGTTTCAGGTTAAAATTCTGTATTAATATTTATTATAATCGACGTTTCGACGAAACACAACGTCTGTCTTCATCAGGATAAATAATACATCATTATTAATTCTGATGAAAACGGACGTTGAATTTCGCAAAAACGTCGATTTTAAATAAATATTGATATACAACTGTAACCTAAAGCAGTTTCATTTTTCATAATAAAATATTTACAATATCGGTTGCAAAACTTTAATAAGTAAAAGTATATAACGATTATGTGTTTTGAATTTATTTCAAATTATTAGTTAAATATCATAAAATTAAAAACGACATATTTTGATACAATATTTTATATTCTAGCAATAAAAAAAAAACCTGTTTAATAGGTACCATACATGTTTAATTTTAAAAATAGTTGTGCTTCAATGTAATGTAGTTTTTTTTTATATATTTAGTTCCGAAAGACAATGTTTGAATTTACAAATTTGTTCATTTATATTTTAATATTTCAAAATGTAACCGGTAAGTTTTTTATGAATTCTACAAAGTTCAATATTAATATATTATATGTGAAATTATATTTTAATTATTAATAAAGTTTATAAAATCGTATATTATATCATAGTACATAATATCATTTTTCCTGATGAAGATGTACGTTGTGTACGTTGAAACGTCAATTATAAATAAATCTTAATGCAGAACTAGAACTTAAAGCCGTTTAATTTTAGTATATTATGTTACGAGGGATTATTCGAGTAGCGGCCAAAAAGGCAGTCGAACTTTAGGCTTGGATTGTAGAAAAACTGCTGAACCAATTAGAATGCAATTTTAATAATTAAAAAAGTTTTGGCTACATTTCTTTTAGTGCGCAAACAATTTAAATAATTTTTATTCATAATTATCATTATTTTGAATAAACCTTGTTTTTCTGAAACGATTTTGCGGTGGTCAGTCCCCTTCGTCAGATTTAATCTAAAATAATTTTTAAACTCATGAGTCTATTCTAGAATAAATAAACTTTTTGATTTAAATTTTCGACATAGCTTTTTTGTAAAACTTGATGGACTTTTGACCGTTTTTTTAATTTTTAACAATGAAAAAAGTTATGTTAAAATTAAAAAAAAAAAACTGAATAGTCACAAAAAATTAACATATTAAGGAACATGCATAGAAAATTTGAAATAAATCAGTTTGCAAGTAAGCGAGATATGGTGTCCACCGACTTTGAAAACATGTTTTTTTTTAAATAATGACAATTATTATTAAAAATTATTTAATTTGTTTGCGCACTAGCAGAAATGTAACCAAAACATAAATCTTTTTAATAAACAAAATTGCATTCAAATCGGCTCAATAGTTTTTCTTCAATTTAAGTCTAAAGTTCGACTACATTTTTCGCTAAAAAATAAATATAAATAAATTAATTATATATTTATTAAATTGCCTTCAAATCTTTCAAACTAAAATTATAATCGGGGATCAAACAAATTTTTCATATCGTTATAACTATAACAATAAATACAACTTTAAAATGATTATTTTTTTTCAGCTGGTGTTATGGTTGATTATAATAATTCAACATTAACTTTAAAATCATTGAACCGTGAAAAACGTGTAATTGGTGGTACATCAGCTAATTCTGGAATTTTTCCTTATCAAGTTAGTTTAAGAGGAAAATATAACGGCCATGGATACACACATTTTTGTGGCGGTGTTATCATAAGCGAATCATTTATTTTGAGTACGGCCCATTGTCTTATAACGTCACATCAGTACACGACTGTTTGCTACGACAGTAAATATATAAAGTATGTATAATTATAATCATTATTACATGTTGTTACTTATAAATTTGTATATGCGTTTGTTTGTTACAAGTTCATTATTAATTTATATGTTAATTAAATGAGTTAAATTTAGAATATTAATAATGGAATGTTAAATATTTCGATATTAAATTTATGAAATATTAGGTTTACAAAAATATGTTGTGCAATAATTTTTCCAGTAAAAAAAATAATAATTTTTATTATTTGATATAAAATTATTGCTATTTATATGTTGCGCAAATTATTAAATAATACATTATTTATATAAAATATATTATGATAAACAAATACTAAAAAAATTTGAATTATCAAATATACTTAAAACATAAATTTTTTATAAGATGTCTCTGTATCTTATATTTCTTAAAACATATTTAATATATATTATAATGTCAGTTACAATTATTTTCTATATAGTACTTTTAAAATATTTTTATTATTAATATATTTTAAGAAATTTTAAATGTCAAATTTTTAATGTTTTTTCTTTTGTCTATAAGTATATTTTAAGATAAAACTGTTCTTAATAATTTTAATGCATGAACCAAATTTTGAGAGTTGCAAAGTATATATATAAATATTACACTGAGAAAAATAGATATTTAACAAATTGGATAATAATAAGTAGATATTTATTTGAAATATACGAGTATGTTTACTGTATTCACAAATTTATACATTTTTAAAATCTACTCACATATATATTTTAATACTATATTAAGAATTAAGACTGTAATACTATATACAAATTGATGGTATTAAATTTTTGTTTTTATTATATTTATAGTTAATTTTTAAATATACTTATTTTGTTATTTTTAATATCTTGTGTTTGTGTCACCTTTTTAAATATAAATAGCGTTACGGTAACTATCCATTTTTCTCAGTGTACTATTAAAATTATAGTTTACAATAAAACTATTACGTTTTAGTATAAGAAGTTGCAAATAAATATCTTGATCGCTCTGAAAATAGGCAAAATTTGGGAATTTTTTTCATGAACAAATAATAATGTAAATAATCCGGGTTTTTTTATATGTTATTACGGTATATTTGTACTACGTTTATAAATTTTTTTGTAAAAAAGTGTTTTCAAATTATATCGTCACGTATGCATTTGTCAGCTTCTGTCAAAAGATCCTGACTACTTGTCCCGTCTCCCGGAAAGTTCTGAAACATAATACGAAAATATTCTTAAAATATTATAAAACTAAAATAAAACATCTACTATGATATGGTGGCTTTTTAGAATTTTGAAAAATTACGAAAATGGCGGCTGTTTGAAAAAAATGTATTTTTTTTTTCAGAGTACAAAATTAATTTTTAGTCTATAAAATTCGAAAAAAAGTTATCCTGTATCATTAATACAGAACTAAATCTTAATAGAAGAGTTCTAAAAAGTTTTTTATATGTTAAATTAATTATAATTCTAGTACGAAGAACATGAACGTTGACATAATTGCAGTAGTGGGTTCCAACAATCTTCACTCAGGAGGTGACATCTACTGGATTGAGAGTTACGTAATTCATTCACATTTTACCGCAACGGGAATGTACGATATTAGTTTAATAAAACTAAAGAAACCCATAACGTTTAATGTTCATATCCAGCCAATATCAGTTCTAAAAGATTCCGTTCCTGATGAGACATACGTTTCTGCAGCAGGTTGGGGTTGGACTTCCTTTCCCGGGAAAAAATCCGAATTCCTGCAATACATCTACCTTAGAACGATTTCGTTGTCGGAATGCATAGGTTCACTAGATGCTTATATCTCTACTACACAGTTTTGTACGTACGAACAACCTGGTAAAGGTGTTTGTGAATTTGATTCTGGTGGAGCAATTGTTTACGAAGGATTTCTGATTGGTCTTATATCATGGGGTAAACCTTGCGCTGTCGGATATCCTGATGTACACACTAAAGTATCCGGATTTATTGATTGGATTGAAAGGAATATATATTGTTTGACCAAGAATGTTTTGTAAATTTAGATTTAATAAAACTTTACTTTACGGTCATCAAATATATTTACTTCAAACTGTAAATACTGTTAAAATAAAACGACTTTAGATATTAGTTCTGTATTAATATATATATATATATATATAATCGATGTTTCGACGATCTCAGCGTCCGTCCTCATCAGGAAAATTGATACAAATAACATTTACAGTAAATAAACAGAACAAATTAGTAGGTAACAAGTAAGTAACTAGATTATTAAAAAAAATATGATCTAGTTACTTATTTTTTTGATCGAATAAGTAACTAGATCATACAATTTATAGATTAATTAATTAAAAATCTTGTTTCTATCTCATTTATATTATTTATCCTGATAAAAACAGACGTTGAGTTTCCTAGAAACGTCGATTTTAAATAAATATTAATACAGAACTTTAACCAAAAGCAATTTTATTTTACTATAAATCAAGCTTATCTTTTATTTTTAAATGTTATAGTACTACAAAACTTACAAAATAATGCAGAATATTGGTATAAAACTTGTAAAAGTGATAATAATTTAGAATAAAATAAAATATTGATGGTTATTACAATTTCACTTCAAATTGTTGTTATAAATTGTAAAACTGTTATTTAAATTTATATTCATTTTGTTTCGATGTAAATTAATTTGTCAATTTTGTAAATTATTTAATAATGTTGTGTTTAACAATAATTATATTACAAAATTGTAATTATCATATTAATAATAAAATTTTTATAATAGAACTAATTAATTAACAAATTAAATAATGTTTAGAAATATGCGTTAACCTACTCGGTTGTATTACAGTAATATGATATTAGAGCAATGTTTTCTGCGGTGACAATTTTTTCTGATGATAATGTGCGTAGAGTATATCGAAACATCGATTTTTAATTAAAATTTTATACAGAACTTAATCCTAAAGCCTTTTTATTTCGAACAAATAAAATATTTATACAAATGACATATACAATAAATAAACAGAACATAGAAATTATGAATTGAACATATTCATATATTACTAGAGTTAAGTACAATATTATTTACGTAAAACAGTAAATATTTGTTAATATTTATTTTAAAATATTTAAAATTTCAGTCTAATGTAAATCACAAAATACGAAATTGAATTCAAACTAATTTAAATTTTGCCTTGATTCAAAAAGAAAGTTATTCGAAGTTTTCCAGATTTGAAAATGAAAATTCATTTTAAGTTTTAATCAGAAATGAAATAAATAAAGAGAACTTCTCCCAGTTCAAACGATAATATTTTGATTTGCCGAATCAAAAAACGCGATTTAAGAACTTTATGCAAAATCAAATTCATTATTTTCTAATAAAAGTTAAATAAACTTATGTCGATGGGATTTGCTTTCCGGATAAAGTTTTTCATATCAACGAAAAATTGATTTATTTATTATTTTAAATCATTATTAAAAATAATGTCAGTGCGGTAGCCGAGTGTGTTTAAGCACTGGTACACTAAATATAATACTAGTTTCGATGGTTCGAAACCGTTGGCCGGTATTTCTGTTTATCTCGAGCGAATGTCTAATGAACATTTGATTAAAAGAATTTATATAAATGATTTTGAAGGTATACGTTTGCAGGTGGACGTCCGATGAGTAGCTGGGGGTGATATGATTGAGAGAGTGGCTTGCGTAAGCAAAAGTTTCCAATTAGGAAAAATAGAAGAGCATTTATTTCTAGGTATCATAAATGTGGATGAAGCTAGAGTTGCTTCTCTGGATAAGAATGTCAGTTTCTGCCACAACCATTTGGATACATTGCGTCATTGTAAAATAAACAAAATATGTAATTTTATTGCAACAATTTAGTAAAAAATATTAATGAAAAATATAACTGCAAATATGCAAATAAGAAAAGCTAAATGTTGCGAAGCTCACTTGGATTTAATGATTTTAAACTATTGTTTCCGTTAATTAGCATAACGAATATAATCCTATTAATAGTATTATATTTAAATGCAGTTTTAACAAATATTATGCATATTACGAATGTTAATTAGAAATCTGAATGCAGTAGTTAGTACATTTAGCAATAATTCCTGCAAATTCACAATATGCATTTCTAAACTCTATACGTAGTACTATAGGTACTCGTGTGACATTATTATTATGATTTATTAATTAAATTTGGAGAGTAAATTGACATAATACATTTGATTTATTTACAAGTAAAATGAATATAATGACTATTAAATAGCTCATATGCAGAAATTAGTTCTATGAGAGTGCATTTTGTGTTTAGAAAATTAGCTGATTGATTTTTGGAAAAATTTGAAATATGACTAGCTAATTAGTTTGTTGGTTTTATTTTGTAACTAGTTATATAATTTTACTAAAGTTCAGTGTTGCCAATATTCTCAAGAAAAAATACTAAAATTTAAAAAATCAATTATAGCTACATTATTTATCCAAAATTAGTAAAATTTTTATAAAATATTGTTTTAATACTCACAAAAATTATATAATTATAATTATGCAGCATTGACCACTGGTGAAAGTGGTCTAGGTATATAAATGGGTTTATTCATGTTATTCATGTTCTAAGTAAAATAATAACATAATAAAAAAATTTTTCAGAACTATGAATATAAAATAAAACTGCTTTAGGTTTAAGTTTTGTATTAAAATTTATTTATAATCGGTGTTTCGACGAAACTCAACGCCCGTTTTCATCAGGAAAAAACTGAGATTTTTATCAGTTTTATCAAAAAACAAGCAGTGATTTTGTCGAAACGTCAATTATAAATAAATTTTAATACAGAACTTAAACATACAGCAGATTTATTTTGTTATACCATACTTAACCAACATTTTTTTAATTCTCTTTTAAATAGGTATATACATTTTACTTAAAAAGTGTAAACATAATACTTATCATAAAATTAAATACCGTTAACAAATTTTTGTATTTTGAAGAACACTTAATTAGTGCTAATGAAAAATTTACATATTACTAGAAAGCTTTTTTCGGTAAACTTAGTTGTTTGTATACACGAACAAACAAGGTACTTATTGTTAAGTGCTTTGCCAAAACAATTATTATGAATGTACATGTCAAGAGGTTATTGTGTACAATGGTACATTAATAAGGGCTTGCTTTATTATTGAATTAATCTGTTACATCGCTACATGTTTATCATCCCCCCACCACGCCAAAACCCTTTTAACCTAATCTGACAAACAGACGTTTAACGCACTAAATCGATAATAATCCTGTTATTTATTTTATTGTGGTTTTGTTTTTGTTTCATTTTTTTGTTTTTCATTTAATGTTGACTGGTTTTATATATAATACTTTATTGAGTTCCCCGAATCATTTAACAGTATTTAAAAAAAAATGTTATATGGTTTTTTTCTTATTTTCTTATGCCAAAAGAATGCATTTTTAGCCATAATAATATATAAGGTGATTTACAATGACAAAAAGAAATTAAAGTTTTATTAATATAGTAAATTTATGAGTTTAATAACAAGTTACTATAAAAATGTTAAATATAAATGATAAAATTAATGCAATAATATTTAATAGGCGTGTATCAAAAGAGATACATATATATTCTTTCTGATGACGGGCTTAACAGCTGAAATTGGCCAATAAACGGTTTTAATAAAATTGTGAAACTTAAAATCGAGTGTATTTATTATTATATTGTTTATACATAATCAATATTTATACATGAGTCAAGTACAGTTTGTATAAATAATTTAGTAGAACGAAATTCTCAAAACAAATTTACTTCTCAAATTCTGTAATCAAGAAACATTTGCCAAATATTTTCTTGTATAGTTTACAACCAATCTACAAACTTTGTCACTGATTACTACAAATATTTAAAGCAAATATTAGTTACTTACTAATTAACCCCCTCCCTCCTCCCACTATCATATCCCAATTTACACTATTCCATAGCACACTTTATATATTAATGCGTATAATTTACCGACGTATTAAGAACGGTATACATTCGCGCGTGTTTATATACTGAAATATTTACTGTCATTTAGCTTGCACTGGACTGGGGCGGGAGTACGCAATTTATCCAAGCCGGGCCTGTAAAGCTAGCTGCTCTTACACTCCGTCGCGTACGGAAGATTTTCCGTAGGGCTAAATTAGGGTAGTTGTAGAGGGAGGCAAAAGGGGAACTGCGTCTAATGACTATTAATATTTGAGAAAGTTGAGCTTAGAAGCCGGACATACTGTACGTTGCTTTCGGGCTTGTTTTGTCGGCTTCGTAATGCGATACGCTTCGAAAATTTTCGGATTACGGTCCTTGACAGGCCGACGGCCATTTACGAAATTAACTCTCGGTGATTTAAATGTAGCCCGCTTAATTTATTATTTTTGTTTTCTGATATTTTTCTCGCACAATTTTCGGTTTGTTTAATGGCATAATTATGTTTTTATAATAAATTAAATTTGTTCGAATAATATTAAATTACTCTGCAGCGTAAATTTTAAGTATTTTTATTAAAGTAAATTAAATCTAGAAAAAAAAAAAATTAAAATATTTATGAAATAAAAATAAATCTATGCATAAACTATTCAGAACTTATTATATAATATATAAAATAATGCAACGTGTCAAAAGGCCTTAACACATTAAAAAAATCATTAAATACGTTGTAATCTAGTTTTTATGTACTTTTCCAATAATTTTTTTTTCAATTATCTTAATGAATACTTCGTTTATTTTGGCAATATATTTTAATAAACGTGTTTTATTCAATTTATCATACCTATACAAGTGTAACGTATACTGGTGCCTCCTTCAGCTATATTTTCTTTTCAATGCACCATCGGAAGCAATAATGAATATTTTAAGAGTCGAACAAAACAAAAAACTTCGAAAACAAAAGAGTAATTAATAACGATTAAATAAAAAAAAAAGAGGGCCGCCTTTTTCTTAGCACGCAACTCAGCCTTTGACGTACATACAATAAGAACCATAGAGATATTATCAGAGGGGGAAATACAATAATAATTCTTTTTCTAGAACGTGAACGAATAAATAACGAATGAAGCGTGTGTGATGTTTTTCAATATTTATTGTATTTGAAAATTGATTTTACTTGGAGTCAGCGTGCAAATCAAATTAGCCATGATATGAATTTATCGTGGTTGGTGTCGATCGGCGTTTGTTTACTGGAACTGGTGCGCGCTGCACTATCGTGTTTTGTTTTTTATTCCCCCAAGGTAGTTTTGTGTAGGTATTGTGAAAAATAGATAAAAACTATACTAGCGCAAACAAATGAAATCTATATGTTTTGAAAATAATACAAAATACATAATTTTTGTTTTATTTTTTGCAAATTTAATATTTTGTTGGAATGATATCAAAATAAAGAATCTAAGTATGTCTATGTTAAATTTTAAAGATTGTAATAAAACTAGATAAACACACTATTAAAAAATTGGTGTAAATTTACTTATTCTATGGATGTATTTAAAAAAAAATGTAATATTACGTCAATTATTATAGTAAAAATTAATAGTTTTGTAAAATTATATAGATTTATACTACATTTTTATAGTGCAGATACCCAACAAATATTTTGCATTTTTTCACTCTTTATCGCTCGCACTGTCTGTATATATGTAGATATATACAGATATAGAAAAAAAAAAGCGAGAAAAAGAAAAAACAAAAATTGTATTATTTGATTATTTGTATTATTGTACAGTAAGCTACTAAAAGTAGCTACAAATGTTTATGTTTTAGCTACTATTTATAAGCTAATTGCGACAAATTTTGAAGTTATAGCTGCAGCTACTTTTATTTTTATTACAGCTAAAGCTATCTACAAATGTAAGTAAGCTAGTAGCTAAGCTACTAAAGTATGGTATCGTCCCTTAATTTATCAATAATGCTATTTTGTTTTAAAGCAATAATTTATCAACAATTTATTTTCAAAAGCAACAAAAATCGTATTAAGAAATAATTTGTCTTCAGTTTTTAATAAATGCAATTTCCATTCTATTCCAAGTTAACGTTATCAGATGGTAGTACACCTAACATAAAGTTTTCCGTTTGCTTTTTAGCTTGTATCCGCGGCGATCAAGAGTTGCATGTAGTTTCCGTCGGGACGCGATGCGACGTTTGTCCTTTCTCGCCGTGTCGTCTGCACAAGTGACGCGTTGCCTCGTACCCGTAATGTGTGCCGCAGGTGTAACTACCAGCGAGGAAATTCGTTTGGGAGCGCTATTATAATAACCGTTCCGTTTTGCATTACCGGTTTTATATATATATATATATATATATATATATATATATATATATATATAGCTGTACCAGAATATCAACTCGTATGTACCTGTATTGTATATCTTTTGTGTGTAATGGTTTTGTATTCCTGCTCAGAGCTTTGTGCTTTCTGACATTGTAACTATCCTATAACTGGACAGGAATGTGTTTAGAACATATTAAAATAAGAAAAGTATTTTTAAATTATATATATATATATATAAATGTATTAGTTTTGTCATCAGCTCGTAGTGCAGTGATTAGGACAATTATCACAAAAGCAGAACGTCCCGGGTTTGAATCCCGGCGAGGCCAATACATTCTTCCAAATTTGTTAAATTTTCTAATTATATATTAGTTAACTGCGATTAAATGGAAATTAAAAATGTGTTCAAAATCTTAGTATCGCTGCAGAAAATATATCAGTAATTGTTAATTAAATGTAAAACAAATTTTACCGATCAATAAAATTTTTACCATGTACTAGAATTAATAATCATGAATATCTAGGTAGATGACATTTTAGTCATATTAAATTTTTATAGAGGCGAAACATTACATTCATTTGTAGACAATTCAGTCTAAAAATTTTATGATGATTAAATTTTGTTTTGATGGCGCTATAAACTAATAAGTCGTTCCCCGCCAGTACTAGAGCTAGGCCGGGGACAGAGGTGTCATGTCTGTCTATCTGTCTGTCTGTTTGTCTGTCTGTATATACCATACATAATCCATTTTGTAACACGTAACCAAAGTTAAAACACAGAGCGCGCGCGAAGTGTAGCAAGGAGTCGGGCCGTCGAAAAACATTACTCTTCTTTTCTTTGACTTGGTCGCCTCCTCTGTGTCAGCTACTCATCTTTATTGCGTCATGTACGTTGTACGTGTCCTGTCTCATCTTGCTAAGGCGCTCTCGCCAAGAAATATCAACGGCTACACAAAAAGTCTCCAGACTGACTGGTGCTGAGTTTGAAAATTAAACGAAACCAGCATCCATAAGACATAATGAACAAAAAATAACATACATGAGAATTATAAATATGCTTGACTAGTAAGTAAAATGTTATTAAAACCTACAGCTTATAGCGGGTACCAAACCACTTAGCCCCAACCAATATCAGTTCAGTGGTATAAAGTTCTAATACCTGAAATAATTTTTAATTTAATTTCTGATATGAGCGCGGCACGAACTAAGGACTTTTGGAGTGCGAGTTTAACTCGCTGCGACGGACTTACGGCTGCCTGCAATTAATATTAATAATGACGATTAATTAAAAATTAATTTAATTACAATGCTTCTAAGCGAACAAAGTCTCTGAGTTATTAATTTGTAAATTTTATAAATCTAGTTACCTAGTAATTTCTTTCTACGTTCTGTTCATTTATTATAAATGTTATTTGCATTATTTTTCTTGATAAAAATGTATGTTGAGAACGTTGATTATTAATAAATATTAATACAAAACTACAATTTAAAACCGTTTTATTTTAACTGTATTTAAAGTAGACATTGAAAAAACAAGGCACCTCCACCAAATTTCACAATTCTTAAAAAAAAATGTCATAATTGTATCAATTTCAATTTATGATAAAAATTTCCTTATTTCAATATTATATATTTAGTGGTACATAGTTTTTGATATTATAAATAATATTTAATTTAATTTCTGGTGTGAGCGCGACGCGAACTAGGGAATTTTAGAGTCCGGAACCAACACGCTATCACTTGCCTACATATTTTCGTCCAACTAAAATAAAATTTACAAAAAATTTGTATATGCCGGTTAAATACCATACTTGTTGTAAACTTAATTTGAATGTATGTTATGTTTAAGGATCAAATCCTTTTAGACCATGCTTTATACATTTTCCTCGCTAGTGTCTTTCTCATATATATAGTCTCCTCCATCTTGCGTGCTAGCACGTTGATACCATTTTCTTATGTCGAAGGTGACATTCAACTTCCATGACGATAAATAAGCAATAAGAAGTAGATTCCTTCTAGCTGACAGTTAAATAGTGCTTATGATTTCATACAGTTGAGTGGATATTGTTGTATTTTATTGCTGAACAGATTTGGCGTTCTTTGGATAGGTTGCTGGTGGGAAAGAATTTTATATCTTCTTTCAAGAGTTACTACTAATATATCTAGCTTGATGTTTCGTTATAAAATATTTTTTAAATAAAGATTATTAAGTAATTATTTATTAAAATAAAACAGCTTTATGTTATAGTTATCTTAAATATAAGTTCAAGACAATAAAAAAATCTTTCAGAACTCATTATATAAAATAAAACGGTTTTAGGTTTAAGTTCTGTATTAATATATTTAATAATAATTAAACTCAATGTTTATCTTCATCAAGTAAACTGATATAAATGATATTAATTACAATAAACATAAAAACAAGTTACTAGGTAACAATTACAAATTTAGAAAAAAAAATGATTTAGCTAATTATTTGGTACCTAGCAACTTGTTTCTTTGTTCTATTATTTACTGTAAATGTCATTTGTATCAGTATCAGTCAATTATTAATAAATATCAATACAGAACTTAAACTTGGAGCCATTTTATTTTATTAGTTTAAGAGTTAGCAAAAAACAAACATATATAAGTGAGATAATAACAAGAATTCAGTTTTAAATTACATTTTGCATTTATATTTTTGTTGTTAAATTTATATGTATTTATTTTGTAATTTTTCTATAATATTTATTTAATTAAAGTTATATATTATTATCGTAATTATTCAATATCTAAAATGATAGTGCAATTTTATTTAGTCAGGTAAAAAATTAATTTTAAATAGATATTAAATTTATTCAAAAGAAAATTTGTTATCTTAAGTTGCACAAACCTTGTAAGTTGTTACATCAAATTTTAAATATTTATATGATATTTAAATTTAGGCATGCAGGATATCAAGTGAAATATATTTCAACCCCGCGTTTGATATGTAAACAGTAATTATACAAAAATATACCATATATAACATGAAAACAAGTGCAATTTAAACTATGAAACGTAGCCTGACATATCGCTTTTTATTTATAACTTTACGTTAGATACAAGTACATTTATTTTCAAATGAATTTCGACAATTAAAAATATCATATAACACAGCGGTGCGTTTCGTATTATATTATTTTTTTTATACAGCCGGTTATAATTCATTTTCCTATTTGCGAAAGCAATTTAAATGTAAATTTTCATAAGACCCATCCGTGTTGAAGGCCTCAGTTTTAACATAGATATACACACATACACACACTGTATATTAGCATTATTTTATAATCGTACAAGTAGCTATGCATTTAAATTTATACAGTTGTTTTCATATAAGTAGTACATGAAAACGGAGAGATCAAGAATTTTGCTTAATCTGATTTTATTGTTTATTTATTTGCCAGGAAATATTTTTATATTTGTTGAATACAAATTAACAAACAGAAGCTCGTATTCTCACCACACTTTTAAAAGTGATTTTTGGTCAAAATTGCTTTTGACGTTTACCTTAAAATTATTTATTGAACATAATAAAAAATCTTTCGGAACTCATTATATAAAATAAAACTGATTTAGGTTCAAGTTCTGAATTAAATATTATTTATAATCACTTGCCTTTATTAGTTTTCCTGCTAAAGACAAGCGTTGAGTTTCGTCGAAACATTGATTATAAATAAATTTTAATACAAACTTCGAACATAAAGCAGTTTTATTTCATTTATTAAGCAATTTGAATCAGTTTAAATTAAAAATATTAGATATGAAAAAATATCAAAAATAGAAATACTATCCATATTTAATAAAAAGTAAAAATAAAATTTTTATTAAAACATAAAAAAGCACTTTTTCATAAACAAAAGCATATGGGCTAAAGTTTTTTAATTGATTATAATAATTATAATAATTAATGAAAAATAACAAAATATTATTTTATAGTTAGTACATACATATACAATCACGCCATGTACTCAAATGAGTGTCGCACAAACACTCCCGAAATCAGTTTCCTCCAAATATGCCTAGCCAAAAAAGCAACTTTAGCTTCATCCACATTCATACTACTTGAAAACTTTCGCTTACGCTACGCACACTGGAATGGTATGATCTTTCAATCATACCATTCCAGCTATTTACTACCAAACTTAAACTTTCAAAATTATTCAAATAAATTCTTTTAACCAAACATTTATTAGACATTTGCTCAAGATGACCAAACCACATAGTTAGTAATAAGATAATTAATCTATTTTTACTGCATAATAACTAATATCAATTCATCTGCAAAAAAAACCAATGATTCAATATTTATTCATCCGAAACTGTATAATAAACAAATGCAAATGAAGAGAAACAATAGTTTTGCAAATAAACATAGAAACTCCCAAACAAACTCTGTATAACAATGCAAAGTTGACTAGCTGGCGCAATGTTCCATTCGTACCAAACCCCACAGAGACATGCCGAAGCTAATTTCGTTTATATTCTTTTTTATTTGTACGCGTGTTTCGGCTGATGGATCGTAATAGCCGCAAAACGTGCATGTTAATTTCAAAGTTTGTGCAACCGTGTGCTTTGGCATAAGAATTTCACTAATTATTATTATGAGTGTTTCTTGGCGCATATAATTACATTCAATTTTATTTATGCGCTTCCTCAGCCGCGCATATTAAACACATACAGTGAACGGGAAACCAAACGGCCAGCAGCCCCGAGCACGGAGTGAATACCAAACAGCGGTAACTTTATTCTACGTTTGGGGGTTGAGATGCAGTCTGGAATACCTGCACAGAGGGACTGACTAATGAACATTTTGGGAGTTTATGGAAACGGCGACAGATCGTAGGCATTAACAATTTATGGTTCGCGTTCTGCTATATGTTTTTTTTTTTTATTATTTTTATTTTTATCTAAAAATGGTCGCTTTGACAGTGAAATTGAAAGAAGTGTTAATGCTGATTGCAACATTTTAGGTGCTTTGGGCACTTTTGCTAGAAACATAAATATTTACAGCCCGTTTGAGTATATATGTACAATGCTGTTTTGGTGCCTACAATGATATACGGTATTGAATGTTGAATTTGGCTGCAAAAGCATAAATGGAAAATGACTGATGCAGAAATAAGAGGTATGTGGTCTAACTAGGTGATGAATGTAAAGATCTGTTATAATTACAAGACCCCTCAATATTAACAGTAAATTGATAAGAGAAGCAAGAAAAATTTGTAAAAAAAGAAATAACATTAAGACAATGATTTAAATAAAATTTAGCTTTCTTTAATTAAACATTTATAAATTTTTATAAACTAGTTACTTATTTTGTTATCTAGTAATTTGTTTCTATGTTCTGTTTATTTACTGTAATGACATTTGAATCTTTTTTTATATTATTTATAAATATGAATACAAAACTACAACCTAAAACCCTTTTATTTTAATATAATAATTTCTGAAAAAAAAATTAATATTTCAAATTGTAACATAATAATAAATAATTATTTATTTTAAAAAAAGTATTTAATATATACCGAAAACCATAACCAAACTAAAGTACGTATCAAGACGCTACCATTCATCCAAATGAATTACACATCTTGAAAAATAAACATAAAATTTTAGTATCATACTTTTCTTTATTATTTCACCATCATAAACGTCTCAATATCTACACTATAACTCCGTTTTCCTCTCTAACTTAACCTTCAAACCATAAACCTTCAACACATCGTGGTTTTACTCTGAAAGAATAAGAAACGATATCAACTCATATTCTTCGGTGAATCGCTGACAGAATCCACAACATTTCAAGCGCGCTACGCCAACATCATAAAACAATAAAAGATTATATTCCGCGCGTTTTCTTGGCTGGGGGCGGGGGTTTCATGCGGGCACAGGGATCTAAGTCCCCAAAGAGAGAAATCCCTGGATTTTGAACTTCGTCGATTTGACACATGTTTCGTCTTTCGCCCCCATTTGATTTCGCCTGGAAACTTGGAAACATTTACTGCTAAAATCAATCGATATGAGATGAAAGCACAACCCTTGACCTTCATGCAATGCTGTATTTTTTAGTTGTAATTTGGTATTTCAGTTTTGGTAAAAGTTTGTTAAATTTATTAATTAATTTTGTAAAAAATATTTCTTTAAATACAGTGTATACCTAAATAGGTGTTATATGAAAACAAATGTACTAAAATATTTTATTAAACTGATTTCGCTTGAATTAAAGTTTAGTTTGAAACAAAATTATTCTGGTATCATATGCAATAAAATGAGTGAAAATTGTAAAAATTAAAATATTTTATGATGAATTTAAAATATATAAAGATTTTTAAAATAAAACTGCTTTAAGTTCAAGTTTAATCGACGTATCGACGAAACTCAACACTTGTTTTCAACAGGAAAAACTGCTTCAGGTTCAAGTGCTGTATTAAAATTTATTTATAATCAACGTTTCGACGAAATTCAACTCTCGTTTCCATTAGTTTTTCCTGATAAAATCGAGCGTTGAGTTTCATCAAAATGTCGATTACCAATGAATTTTAATACAGAACTTAAACCTAAATCAGTTTTATTTTATATAATAAGTTCTGAAAGATTTATTTTTATTATGTTAAGATTTTAAAACTAGAATAAATAATAACGTTAGTATGCATAGAAACTAATGATTTTATTTATGCAAGACCCAAAAGTTAAGTAAAATACTTTGAAAGTCAAATATCAAGTTTAATCTCATAATAGTCTGTTCTTCAAATACATACAAATTTTCAGTAAATTAGTGCATTTTATACAGGGTGTAACAGAATAACTATTTCTAATTTTCAGAAATAATAGAGGGCACATAAAGAAACATTTTTTATTAATAAACTAGTGTCCGGAAATTTTTTTTTTTTTTGCAGTCGATTGTACATCGTTACAACTTGTGTATCGAAAATGGTGGTCGTAATTTCGAACAATTTTTATAAGGTTTAATGCGCTATTATTTCTAATAAAATGTTCCTTAACTTAACTACTCTTTGATATTTTGATTAAGATTGTTTTTAACGATATCTAGTGTATCTTGACACCGAGAAATTTCCGGACACTAGTTTATTAATAAAAAATGTTTCTTTAAGTGCACTCTATCATTTCTGAAAATTAGGAATAGTTATTCTGTTACATCCTGTATAACTTATTAAATACAAATTATAAATTTATTTAATAATTATAATAAAATATAATTTTTATCTGTCAATATTTTTACTAGTAAAATTTCCACTTGAAATTCCTGCTCTGTGACAGTAAAAATTTTTGCTCACTTCCTGCGATCATAGACTAATATCCTCCAATATCCCTTTGGGTTGTTCGTGAGGTTACTCGCACAGGATCCCTGAACCCATCTCGTTGCCGAATCCCGATAATCGCACTGCGGTCGCCCAATCCGATTTGGGAGCGCCACAAGAAAGACACCGTCATCGGAATATCCAGCGCCTACTATTACAAAAGGGCTCGAACACAAGCGGATATAGGTATTAATTTACTAAACATATGCTTTGGCGTTGATCGCTTGTAATATTTAAACCAATTGTTGCTTCTTCGGAATATGGATAAAAGAGGTGAAAATTAATTAGACATTTTTTATATTGCATAATATAAACAGTATTTATATATTAGCGATAAATAATTTTAATCAAAATATATCTGCTTTAGGTTAAAATTCTGTATTAATATTTATTTAAAATTGACGTTTCGACGAAACTCAGCATTCGTTTTCATCAGGATAAATGATATGAATGACATTACAGTAAATAATTGAATATAGAAACAAGTTACTAGGTAACAAATACGTAACTAGATCATAAAATATTATAAATTTTTAATTAATGGAAGCCAAAAAAAATTGTATAATCTGTAGTGAAATTTTTATTCAAATAGGATTCCAAAGCTATGATTCATTTACTACGGTTACATGATACCCTGTAAAAATTTTCACCTCACAAAATCGCACAAAATCTCGAAACTTTGACGGCTTTGACGTTTAGAAAAAAACCAAACATTATTTATTTTTTGTTTCGTTGCTAGGATATGAGTTTAGGATTGTCAGATATGGGAAAAAAAATAAAAGCACACTTACCATTTATATTGACTAACAGTTATAATTTTTTAAACGTTGAAAAACTATGCATAAACGTAGCACGTTGAAAACAACAAGCAAGTTCGATTGAATGAAGCCACGAAACACGTAATTTGTTTTCATCGTTCAACTGAACGGATTAAAAGCAGTTAGTATGTAGAGACGTAAGTCAATTATTAAAAATTCCAAATTGGCTTTGGAATCTCATTTGAATAAAAATTTCACTATAGTTACTTATTTGTTACCTAGTAACCTGTTTTTATGTTCTGTTATTAGGTAACAAAATAATTAAATATTATTTGTATTTTTTTTCTTGATGAAAACATACTTTGAATATGTCGAAACGTCGATTATTAATAAAAATTAATACAGAACTACAACCTAAAACCGTTTTCTATTTTACAGTACACAATGTATTCAGCTAGTATCTCTATCAAGTGGAATCAGTCGCGTAAGACGATCTCTGCGAAATTTTATGACGAAAATCTATACGAAGTAACATGGAAGACTATTTCTCTTTCCGGTTAAACGAAATCGTATAAATAAAACCTTGCGCGGCGCTGTTGGTCCTTCGTGGCGATTTCATTTACACCAGTAGCGCCGTCACAACGCTATATTCTAATGCGGGGACGCCCCGCCACACCCGGGCTGCCCTGTCGATGCATATAAAACGTTCGAGTACATAAAAGCACGGTTTTGGAATTGCGTCGTTACGTTGCGGATTCGATGTGGCATCAGCCAATCCAATCGAGTATATATATATATATATATATATATATATATATATATTTGAATATATTTATTGGTATATTTCAATAAAAGGCTGACTCTCGTCGTTGACTTGCCAGCGCCGAATCGATGATTTACGAATGCTTTTTTCGTTTCGATAACGTTTCGAAACGGGGGAAAAATAGCGGATGCCCGATTCTCTGTTCGTTGACGAAACTCAATTCTAGGTCAAATTTAACAAATGTTTGATACTGAATATGTTTTTAATAAAAGTTAAATTTTATTCATCGCCCTCATGCAGTAATGGCTAGTATCTATAAAAATAATCTTTTTCTATGACTGTACTGAAATTTGTCACTTACGAATCTATTATATGTGGTACATTAGGCAATAAAATTAGGTTTAATGTCACAATATTTTTCTAGTATATTAAAGACCTTTCAGGAAACGCATACGTATCAAACGCGACATGCGGGAAATTTTGTATTAGAATCCAGAAATTACAAACAAACAGAAAACTCTATATTTTTAAAGCAGTGGTAAAAAAATGTTAAGTTGTGCTGTCGAGAGTTAAAAGACTTATTTTTCGTCGAAACGTCGATTTTTAATATTTATTAATACAGAACTTAAACCAAAAGCCGTTTTATTTTATATAATGAGTTCTGAAAAATATTATACTATGATAATTTGTGTAATTTACAATAACAAGTTGCTATGATAATGTTTAGTGTGCAACCAACAATATAATGAAACATTGAAACGGCTACATAAAACTACTCAAAATTATTGAAATAAGTTAATTTAAATAATAAAATGGAAAAATACTGTAATATATGCTAGACCAATCAATATTAGCAGCAGATTAATAAGAGAATAAGCAATATAAATTTATAAAGAAATGGATAACATCAATTACTATGAAGACACTAAGTTAAATAAACTTTAGCTTCTATTAATTAAAAATTTATAAATTGTATAATTTAGTTACTTAGTAAATTGTTTCTATGTTCTGTTATTTACTGTAATGTCTATTATATCATTTATCCTGATAAAGATGGACGTTGAGTTTCATCGAAAAGTCGATTTTAAATAAATATTAAGACAGAACTTTAACATAAAGTAGTTTTATTTTAATAATAAGTTCTAAAAGATTTTTTAGTACCTATGTTATAATTTAAATAAATTTGACTTAGAAAAATATTTTATTCTACTGACTGCTAATGTATATTTTAGAAAAAATTGAAATGTCTAAGAACTTTAGGTAGAAATAAAAATATTTTAAACAAAAATCGATCAAAGAATCACTACCCGTTCTATCATTTACTCTTACCAAAAATACTAGTAAATTTTGTGACTTGTTTTGCAGCCACCTTGATTCAATTCCAATATACAATGTTACCACTACATATTACAAACGCTAAATTTTAAAATTCTATCCACCTACATAAAGTACTTACTCGGAGAATTACTACCTCAGTTTCTTGATAGTCCACTTAGAGTTTTTTGCTAATAAACTTCTATGCCGGCCACCGGAACAATAACTGCAAATTGTGGAATTGAGATTGCATTCACAACGATATGCTGAAAGTTTGAAAATTGGTTTCTGACACCAGAATTTTTTCAACCGCCTTACGGTTGAAATTAAATTTTAATAAACTAAAAAATATTTCAAACTAGGTACAATTACTGAAGTAGATGGTGACTACACTCCGGAATAATCATTCAATTCTATATTATGTATTTCAAACAATCGATACATCATTTTAAAATTGAAAAAAGTATTTTGAACGGAACGGTAAACGGGTTTAAATTCGGTAAAGAAAAACCGGTTTTGCGAATAAAACAAAATAAACTAGACGCTGTGCTGTACCGGTTTGTCGCCCGAGCAATAAATAAAGAAGACGAATACTCTTACCTACAAATATTTATCGTTTGTAAAGTAGCAACAGCCCTCCCCAGGCAAAACAACAACGGCACAAAATTTCAATTTGCCAAAGTAGATTCGGCGCTGTGCGCGAAACTTTTATCTGACTGCCGCCGTGCCGTTGCTCATTGCCTACTCAATCTTATTAGCTCATCAGTCAATACCGCCGGCTGTGACAGAGTTTCGGACAGGCCGGGTGACTGGTTTGATATGGAAACCGGAGTTGGCGGAGGGAGGCACAATCGGATTGTACGCGTAATTAATCAAATGGCCGCCGAGGCAATGCCGCGCGCGAGCCAGCCAGCCGGAGAACCGCAGGTGTTTTATTGTACATTTAATTAAAGAGAGGAGTTGGTTGGGTCCCCGTTAATTTTGGATGTAAAACAGTCGGTTTGGTTAGTTCGTTAGGCTTGGTACTGTTTTCCTAGCTCTCCATCAGATCCCCGCACTCTTATTTTTAGCTGTGAGGACATGGTGACACTTTTTCAGATTGTTCTGGCGTTTGCAGACTGATTACGAATTTTTATAGCTTTGTTTTGGTATTTGCGGTGTATTTTTATATTGTACACTAACGTTTTCTGTATGAACAATATTATAATCATGAAAAACACCAAAGTATTATTATATATTTATAATATCATAGTTAATTTTGAAAATATTTTATAAAAACCAATTATTTTTACATATTTTACTTACGTAATCACACCATTTACCCATACGGGTGCAAAACATATTTAAAAGATGTTACAATGGAGTCGTTGCACATTTTTTTTGAGAAAAATAGTCAGCATTAAATAAAATACAGTTAATTAGTTTAGCGAAAAAGTGCAAAATAAATTAAGTGCATCAAGTGTATTTTCTTTATATTTCCATAAACATAAAATTTAATTTTTTAATAGGGAATCATGTAAAAATTGTATAATAATAATTTTATTGAATTTTTGACCTAATTCTGTGAATTACTTCTGAATGATACGATATAATGATAGACGTATAAAAATACAAAATTAATGAAATTAAAACAAAAAATTTAATATTAACATGAATTTCTATTGTAGAAACCAAATTCCATATCTAATTATATACAGGACCGACCGTCATCATATAAATAAATTTATGGAACAGAAAAATTTGTGGAGAAACAATTACTGTATGCATGATAAATAAAAAAAGTCGTATGAAATAACACTTATTTAAAGATTATGCGTGTATATATATATATATATATATATATATATATATATATATATAATTAAGTTTATGTAAACATAAACATTAATTGCATAAATTTATATGGATAATAATTATTTTTTTTAAAAAAAAAAGATAGCCGATTTGGAATAAATATATCTTGAAAACTTTCAGCAAAATTCGTTTTTCGTACTTTGATCGGACTGGGGTCCAGAAAGAACGGCTTACATTATGTGAGGTTAGGTCCAAGCGGAAGTAGCTAACGTAAGAAAATTTATACCATGCGGCAAATTTTTAGCAAACTGCCCCATTTGTAACACGATCGAAAGAAATACTATCGTAAACGGATCGTACGATGAATTGAACCTCTTTTGCGACACATTGCCCCTGTGACCGAATTTAAGCGGGTCCTAAACTTGATTGTTGTATCAGTATCAATGTTTACTTCTTATAAACTGGTGTTAATATAATCTCAGGAGTTCTATTTTTTATCGTTTTTTTTTATCACTCATCCTCTATTCAAATTCTACTATAATTGAAAAAAAATAATAGATAAAAACAAATCAATCTATAATTCTACTGCGTTCGAAATCTCGTAAAGCACAATTTAATTTAAAAATCATTCATCGCTTTGAAAAAGTTTTTTCTTATTAGAACTGCGCGTTCTTCAACATCCAGTAACCAGATGCCACGGCACACTATATCAAAGGGTCATCGAAAAATGCCATATTGAAATAGCGACAGCCGAAAACGAACTAGAAACTTCAATATTCCAGTGACCATACTTTTTGAATATTAAACTGTACGCTCTGGCATCCGTTCGTATTTGGCACAAACACACCTCACCCGCACACACACACGCACACAAGTCAATAAATAGAATTTAAACCGTCATAATTCAACGACAAAACGCCAATACCGAACAAAATCTACTTTGATTCTGCAGGAGGAAATATATGTGTCTTAAAGTTTCGACGACGTTTACCGCATATGGTACTTGCAAATGCTAAAAATAATTTTCGTAATTTTTTTAGCACGTTTTTATTAACTCGCTTTCTTTTCTATCTGTTTATTTGTCTGTTCGGTACAAATTTTGCAATCGATTTTAGACTAACTTCCCGGTGACCTAGAAACTTGAAACTTTAAGCATAGCTTAAAACTGAGTGATAATGCAATATTAACTAAATAATTAATAATATTAATAATATTAAATTAAAGTTAATTAATTAACATAATTAATTATAATAATAATTATTATATTATAATTAATTAGGTTAAAGGAACAAATCCAAAGACCTGTGCTGTTTTTTCCATTTTTGGATTTGTTCTTGTTTTCTATAAAATGGTTTCATGTTACTGTTTTTTTAAAAAAAAATCACTTTAGATCACGTCCTAATAAAGTGAACCTTAAATAATATTTCTTTTTTAACACCTTTTCCAACTTTTGACTATCATACCTATTAAGAATTTTCCGTATTAAATATTTTTAGTCGTTAACAATTTTATATAATATATTGTAAATATATGTAAATATATTGTAAAAATCTGTAAAATGTATAGATATATATCATTAAACCAAAACAATATTGTTTCAATAGTTTCTTCTCTTCTATATATAACCAATATTTAATGTAATCATTCTTTAAATATAAAATCCATAAAGCTCTTGGTAAAATATAATTCAAGAATTTATCTTAATCTGTAGAAGGATCATACAGCAAACTTAATTAAATTTGTGTATTCGCCCGCGATGCAAACAAAGCTAACTTCACCGTTAGTTTTTACCCGTTGTAAACGGTATGCAAACCGGTAAATTTATATATACATACATAATACCGTTATACACTTACAGAAACAATATTTTATCGTGGTTTACTAACATATTTAATACAAGCAACGACAATTTTGCTGCAACGTATTAATAAATGACTTTAGGTTTCATAAATAATTATTGATTTATTACAAAAGTTATAAGTAATAAATGCATTCTGCAGTAATCTATGGATGTATTCAAACATTTTAGTTACAGATATGAAAACATCAAGTTAAATTATTTAATTTATTGTATGTAATAAGTATTTTGTTTATTATTTTTAACCGTCGTCATATCACATAAGATATTGTAATCATACCATATCGACATATCGAAATTTTTACATATAAGCACAAATTAGGCTTATAGTAACAAAAATCAACTGTTTTTAGCGTGATGTTCGTTTGTGGAGACATGTAGAACAAATTTATCTAATCGGATTATTATAAAATTTTATACTTAAACTTCGGAGGTAAATATTTCAATTTAAGCAACTTTTGGTAAGGATCTGCTAACCGGATGTGGTAATTTTTATGTATTTTACGAATAATTCGCAACAGAGTTATATTTCGAAAAAAAAATATTTAATAAAAGTTGCTAAACAAGTTATTGTTAACAACTTTTATTTGGAACATTTTACGATATGACTAAATGTTTTTTATATTTTTATGATACATATATAATTCTGTAAATAGGTAGCATATTTATATCAAGACAGTTTTGTTTTTAGTTATCATGATAACAGTAGTTTTTGTTCTACAAATTTTTTATTCCTTAATTTATTTAATACGATGATGATCGGTTCTGTGGTGGCTACAGCAGTTTTTTTTTATCAATCACAAATATTATTTAGTTACTTGGCTGTGGGTTAATAATCTGTACTTATATGACCAGTTACTTAAGCATATAGCCTTAGAAATCACAGGAACAAATTATGTATTATTATACTTTATCAAAATTTTATTCATTTTTTTCAACTTTTACCATATTTTTAAATAACCACAATATACGGTTGATCATTGACAAAAACCATTTACAAAAAATTTATTTCAATTTTCGCATAATTTTACATCTGCATACAAAATTTTTACCGTTAAATCTCACCCCCCGCCCTATTAATACAAGGGTAGCATTTACCAATTGGTAGTCGTTTCTCTTTCAATCTATGTAATGGTATTTTAATGTAATTTTGTCGAGAAATAGAGTTCGCCCTCTTGGTGTAAGTCATAATTGTATCAGAAACAACCACCCCGACCAGTTACTTGCGCTTCAGCTGTCGAATTAAAAAATTTATATGCGACACAGAGACATTTTCGTATAGATGTTATACTTGCATTAATATGTTGGAAATTATTATTATCTACTAAACGAAGTGTATTCTACAAAAAAATATATCATACGTTGAATAAGATAAAGTTATTATCATAGTAAAAAATCTTTCGAAACTCATTATATTAAAATAAAACAGCTTTAGGTTTAAGTTCTGTATTAATATTTATTAATAATTGTCGTTTCGAAAAACTCAACATCCGTCTTCATCGGAGACAGACGTTGAGTTCGTCGCATCGTCGATTATTTAAACCTAAAGCCGTTTTATTTTAAAGTTATTATATTTTTCAATATTAAAAAAAAATGGATTAGTTAATAATAATAATAATAACACGTTAGTAAATAAAAATATAAAATACTGTGACGAAAAGTTAAATAAAATAAAATTTATCCTTTAAACTACAAACTATTTAAAAGGTTATAGCCTTTTAAATAGTTTGTGGTTTAAGAGATAAATTTTATTTTATTTAATAACACGTTATTAAGAACTTAATGGCACTATTCTGGTTATTGAATTTAACTTAAATCTTTAAATTTAAAGAACTTTGAATAACCTTCAATTTTGGTCACTGTTTTAAGTGTGAAATCTTTAGCTAATTTGCTTTTATTTTAAATGGCATGCATGTTCAGGATTGCTCTTTTCAAATTTATTTAAGTCGTTAAGTTAAAATCTGATATCGGATTAATAGTTTGTGCATTTTGTTTTTCTGTGAGAACTTCTCATTAAACTCGTAAATTAACTATGCCACTAATAAAACTTTAATTTCTCGTAGTTACTCAACTAAATAGAAACGATCTTTGTAAAAAACTATTTAATTTTGGTATACTCGTCATAAATCACCCTGTGTAAAGTAAATATGTTTCATTAATCATTCCTAGGTAGCATTTCAAATAGCCAAATAAAATTCGACCTTTAAAACGTCTAATAAAATTGTTAACATTTAAAATCTCTTCCAGTTGTCGAATTCGACTAATGTTCAAAATTTATATCATCCTGTTCAGCACAGCCAGACAAAAAATATACACACACCCACACACACAAAAACGCACAAACACACTGAAAAAGAAAACTTTGACAATCAAACCAACCATGCGCGAAATAATCTTTTAAAAGTAAAACATCATGGAGACGAGACCCCTCTTGAACAAAACAGCATCACATCGGCGGCACACGATTTCCGTTTTCTGTCAGTTTCACACTTTCGGCGCTCAGAGTCAAGTCAGCCGAATTCACTACAACAATCTCTGATGTTTTAATTTCGCTACAAAAGATTTTCGGGCGATGGACGGCCAAGCGTCATTTTACAGTCGTGAACTCCGAAAAGAATTTATTACAAAACGAAGTTTAAATTAAAACGCTTTAAAACGTTGTTGCTCTCCGTTCATTCTTCACTTTCGTTACATCCTGTTTTTATTTTCTTGACGTCTTCTTTCATCTCTGCGCACTTGGTGTTAATTGCAGAAGAGATAAATAAAGATGAATTTAATATGAAATATTAATAAAGCGTTATATTATCTTTTACCTTCTATCTTCGTGGATACAATCTAACTGATAATGCTGCGCTATTTTCAGATAATTTCTACAAAGGATTGTTGCGCATCTAATAAAATTAATCAACTGATTTATGTAAATTTAATTATACTGTAATAATACAAAATTATGCGCAACAAAATTGTTATTTATAATTTGTTGATTTTAATGCAAACGTTATGAGAAATTGTGGTAAAATCTATAATTTATGTAAAATTACAAAAATAAGGTAGGATTTGTTTATCTTATAACTAATTAGTGCCGTACGCAGAAAAATATTTCGAAAACTTTTGGTAAAAATCTACCAGCCAGAAGTGATAGTTTAATGTGTTTTACGAATAATTAGAAGATATTTATTTTAAAAAGTTGCTAAACAAGTTATAAATTACAACTTTTATTTGGAACATTTTTCGATACGTCTAAATAATTGTGTTTATAATTTTTCATATTTTTATGATATACATATATAATTTTTGTAAAACAGTTTTGTTTTTAATTAGCATGACTACAGTAGTTCTTGTTACATAAATTTTTCTATTTTATAAATTTATTTAATACTATAACGATTGGTTCTGTGGTGGCCATAGCAGATTTTTTCTAGTGTAATTTCTCCACTGTTTTTGGGGTGTGTTTTAAATGGTATACCGGACAGTATATTTTTAACTGTGTATCAAATATCCACGATTTTTATACTTTTAATTATAATCAGAAACATGCTACGAACTTTAATTAATCGATGATCATGCAGCTACATATTTATCTTAAAGAAATGCATTTACGAGAAGATAATATTACTCTATTGACGAATTCAATCAAGACTAGCATATATACTGTATCTACAGCTCCTAACCTGGGAAACTTCTACGCAACACATACGATATATGGAGTAAGTAAGCAAACGTCAAGTGCCTGTGAAACTGTCTGTCGTGCGAGGGGGGAAGTGTTGCTGAAGCGATACGTGACTCAATGCATAATCAATTTCAAGATTTGAACGGTTAAACATTGCGCGTGTTATTGACGGGCGCTACGTTTCTGCATTTGATCTATATTTAATGTAGTGCCAACACAGAGGTTTCAAACATTGTCAGAAATTACCCGATCGCAAGGTAGTTTAATTGAATTGATTATCGGGGTTAGTTTAGTAGCGCAGATGTGGTAAATAGTTGTACTAAAGTAAGTTATAATCATAACATTTAGGTAGAAAAATTAAAGGTCAAATTGAAGCCAATGTCTGAATGGAGATGTTTGTAAGAAACTGATTTCAGGATATTGGAAAAAGTTTGTGCCACACTCTTTTGGGTAAATGGCGCGATTGTGTATGTATGTAAGTATGTAAATTGTAATTAAAATATAACAGATTTTTAACCTAAAGCTTTTCATTTTAATGTAATCAGTTTAAACGATTTTTGAATATGTTATTATAATTTAATTGTTATTAACAAGTATTATAAATAACTATTATAAAAAAAATTCTTCTTTGTATCTTTAATACACCTCAAAAGAAGTCAATAAACCTTAAAACGCTTTAGTAAAGTAGTCTCGTAACCCCGAAAATAATTTCTTTAGGTTTTACATGAAACGATTAATTTTTTAAAACTCTAGTAATCTATTTATATTTTACAAGTTACTGCGTAATATGGTGGACTGTCCTAGCTAACATGAAAAATATAATTTTTCAGTTTCAAGACTTTCGTTTTGTTCTACGCCAACTTTTTACTATGATTTTTCTAGAACAAATATTTTATATAACGCATCAATTAACATAATGTGCCAAAATTTTAACAATCTTTATCTGATTTTAATATTTTTTATAAAAATTTACATTCACTAATTAATAGCTTAAATAATTAAATTAGTCATTAAAATATATTTGTATATGTATTAATATTATTATATATTAATTTGTCATTTTTTTTTTTAAATATATATCTTGTCTTGTAATTGATTATTTTTATAACTGTTGGGAATTATTATTATTATAACGTACAACGGAACTTATGTTAAACATTTATTTTTTTACCAAATATCGTATTTATATAACTATAACAAAACAGTTTTATTATTTAAAAATAATAAATCACAGACTAATAATTTAACTTTATACTTTAAATTTTATTTTCGGCTAAAATCTACTGGATTATTGCACTTTCTCAAATTTTACCTCTTCAAATAAATCTTAATAAATGCAGTGTGAATCTGCACAAAAAAAAAACTTTAGCACAAAAAAAATTCTGCATACCTCAATCCAGCTGCTTTTCAAGGCATATTGAATCTGTGCGTGAGGTAAAACAGCCCTCTGGAGAACACTGCTGGTAGCTTTCTTTAGAAAGCATCTACCTAGGCTAGCCCATCTCGAAGGTGGTAGAATTCAAATGCATATCTTTCGAAAACTTGAAAGTTCTCGGCGTCTTTCGCACCTTTGCAACCCTAGTAAGTCTTTTGTGTCCTTGGGGAGATTCTTTGTTCGCGGAATTGAGACCATTTTGTTGTCGAATTTAACTGTTTTTTTTTTTCAAGATTTTTATAGATTTTTGTTGGACAGTTTTTTATCAGTAGTAAAAAATAATTATAAAACATATTATAACATAGTAAAAAAAATTCAGAATTTATTATATTAAAATAAATAGCTCTAGGATTAAGTTCTGTATATATTAAAATAAAAATGCTTTAGAATTAGATTTTAATTAAATTTAATTAAAAATTATAGTATTCTAAGTACATCCTCATCAGGAAAAATGATATAAATGACATATATAATAAATAAACAGGACAAAGAAACAAGTTACTAGGTAACAAAATAGATAACTAGATCATAAAATTTATAGATTATTAATTAATTTTATTTAAAAATCAACGTTTCGATATACTCTACGTATATCACCATCATATATTCATATAAATATTCAGTTTATTATGGAAGTGGAAGAAAATGATTTCTTAACGTAGTAAAAAATCTTTTAGAACTCAATATATTAAAATAAAACTGCTTTAGATTAAAGTTCTGTATTAATATTTATTTAAAATCGACGTTTCGACGAAACTCAACGTATGTCTTTATCAGAATAAAAAATACAAATGACAGTATATGATGTAAAATTTAAATATACTGTAATAATTGCTAGACACATCAATATTAACAGTAGATTGATAATAAGAATATCACTTGAAATTTATAAAAGAAAAAAAACAACAGGCATCGAATTAAATTAAAATTAGCTATCATTAATTAAAAATCTATAAAATTTTATAATCTAGTCACTTCTTTTGTAACCTAGTAACTTGTTTTAACCTAGTAATTGATGAAAACGATCATTGAGTTTCGTCAAAACGTTCATTACAAATAAATTATAATATAAAACTTGTACCTAAAGCTTTTTTATTTTCCTAAAATGTCATGTTTTACAATTTAAATTTATTATTGAATTCTAATAATCTGTTGACATTTTAATAAATGTTTTTTTTAAATTAATATATGCTGTGACATTTCACATATTTTTAATGCATCTATATATTTATTATGAATAAAATTGCCAAATAGTAAACATTAGCGTTTCATTGTCAAAACAAATATTTATTGTTAAATAAAATAGGTAATGGGTTATTGTATTATTATAAACAGAAACTATAAAACTTTTATTCCAGTTCGTATGTTTATAGTTTGATAGTAAAACCGACATTATAGAATATAATGGCTATTGCGTATATATTTGACTTGCTATCAATTTCGAGTTTATGGTTTCAAACGATATTGTTGACAAATAAAATTATAATTTTTCGAATACGTTGTCATTCAAATTTTATGTAAATATTTATTCACAATAGGAGTTATTTATGCATTATAATCGATTGATTGTTGTATATTATTGCAAAATACACATAGCAAAATTAGACGCATATAGGTAAACGTCTACATAGACCAATTTCACATTATCATATAGATATGTTAAAAATTAGAAATAAAAATTTTATAAGGTTTTAGTTCTGTATTAATATTTATTAATAATCGACATTTCGACAAATTTAATGTACATCTTTATCAGGATAACCAATATAAATGAAATAACAGTAAATAGCAGATCTTAGAATTAAGTTACTAGATAACAAAATAAGTAACTAGATATCACTGATTTAAATAAAATTTAGCTATATATATATATATATATATATATATATATATATATATATATATATATGATAATGTAAATAAATAGATTTAGCGATTGAGCTATATTTAACCAAAAACAAATGACACTCTCAACATTTTGTAACTCATATATGGTAATGCCATTATAACAATATTTTGGAAATTTGCTCATCAATATGCCATTATATTATTTTGCATTTTAATGTACATTTATTGTTCAAACTAATATAAACATTTAGCTATTATCGATAACACAATCTTTAAACGTTAAAACAAAACTGAATAAATAACGTTCGTATCCATTTTGTTTTTTTTGTTCATGAAAAAGTCTTTGTATTTTTGCTTTAAAATAAATTGTTACTTCTACTTCTTATCAAATATTTACAGTATTTCTATTTTAGATATATTTTTTAGATCTAATATTATAAAAAATTCAAATAAACTAATTAAAATTACTTAATAAGTAATTTTAACATACAACATCATGTAAAACAAATTAAATAATTTTTTTATTTTATTTCATTATCGATTTTTACAAATTTTATTACTTGTTAATATTAATGACATATTTTTGTGAAATTGGAGTAATTCATGGACAATTCGCAAACACAAAAATATGAAAATGTTCACTGGAATGATCGATAGTGTTTAAATTGAATTATCTTTGATTGGAACTGATGAGGATTTGCAAAAAACAAAAGTCCATTAAAAAATGTAACATTTTATACAAGTACATATTGTAATTTTATATATATATATATATATATATATATATATATATATATATATATATATATATGTATATATATATATATATATAAAACTTTAATAATTTTTGCTAAAAAAGTGGGTAACACTGTATATTAGTAAAATTATGCAATTTATATGAACACCAGAGAAATCTTTTGTGAAAATTTGATTCAAATCGGATAAATAATGTAGCCATTTTAGTATATTTTTTCTCGAAAAGTTGGCATCACTGAAAAAATAAAAACACATGATTATCTTGGGCACTAAATAAATCTATCCTGCAAAATTTCATTAAAATCGGTTGAACCGACTAAAGTGGTGTTGCGATCGTAAAATTTTGACTGACGACCAGGTGAGCTGGTGATGCAGACCCATACACCCTTATAAACTAAGTTCGGATTCGTCACCTAGAAGCTATATGAAGGTTATATATATATATATATATATATATATATATATATATATATATATATATTTGAAAATGATAGGAACACTGTACCGACCGCTATACCAATTTTTCCTTGTAGTCAAAGTGGTAAAAACAGTGAATTCTAATGTAATTTATATCAATTAAGAATTTAAGAGATGTTTTTAACTATAGTAGTATAAAACATACGTTAGACACAGTAGTTATACACATGGCAAAATTACATAAAAAAAAAACTACAATAAAATAAATTGTAATTATTCGTTGGTAAACTAACTTAGCAGTGGTGCCATCTTTTTCGCGACCCATTAATTACCATAAACGAAACAATTAAACGTAAACAAAAGACACAGACACACACGCGCATTCGCACGAGAAAGATTTAGTTTACGATTGCGCATTACGAATGCGACGTTGCCGCAACCAAAACGCTAACGGTGTTGCCGCGCTGGTTGTCCCACCCCCGTTTTGTTTATTAACCGTACGGCCCAGATTTAAATCCTGACTTATACGTGCCATTTTATTATATCAGCTTAATGTGTTGTGGTTTTAGATACACGCCGTCGGTGCCAGAAAGTAGTCGCTGCTTTATATGGTACGGTACAGGGGAAATAGTATAACAAAGGTTGGTAACAGTGTAGTAAAATTTGGCGCGAGCAGATATAATTGCAACGTTGCTAAGATTTTAATATGTGTGTCTGATATATGTAGGTATTGAATGGGCTTGTTGCATTCAGTAAAATTTACTATTTGAATGCGAAATATTGAAAAATTATATAAAAACATTTTCATAACATTTTATTTATTTAAAATATATTACAGTATTTTTATAAAAAAAATTCGAAATCTCTTAATTTCTTTGGCAATTTATAAAACAGCGTTTAAATTTAAATTAAGATAAATATTATGGCTGTGAAATATTGTTTTATACCAATTATTATTATATATTAAATTATGCATTGCAAAAATAAACATAAATTTTTAGATGAAACACGTAGTTTTGATTTTGACATAACATATGAGGCGGATAGATGCAAAACTCACTATATGACAAAAAGTGAAAAATGAGATTTTGGGCGATTTGGACGTAGAATTTTACAAGGAATACGATAATTAGGTTAGTTAGAAAAAAAAACTCAGTATTTAATATGAGAAACACTCTTTAAAGTTTAGTGTTGGATGCAAAACTCACTACTTCCGTTGATAGTTTAGATGCAAAAGTAACTGTTTGCTTTCCACCAATAAAAATTTTATTGGTGGAAAGCAAACAGTTACTTTGTATGAATTAATGATGTATAAAACCAATAATTCACGATTTTAAATAAGTATTGCCATCTAGTAACAAGATTTTATCATCAAAATACAATTACACTTAGCTATAACAGTTTTTTGCAAATATCTCAGAACTTAAAATTTGCAAATAGTGAGTTTTGCATCTATACGACTCATATAGACAACACTGTTTCGTTTTTACCGGAAGAGGCGCTGAATACTTCCTGATATACTTTCAAAATGTATTTTCTTATTTATTATAAATAATTTTGCTTTGAAAGATATATTTACATAGCTATATATGTATATATTATTTATCTGTATATTAAGACGATATATAAAAGTTTTGGTGCGATATTTATATTTTGAATGAGTTTCACTAATAAAATTGGACGTAGAAATATTGAACTATTAAAAATATATTTAAGATATATAAGCTTTTCTCTCCGCGTGTAGTACGTTAATAAACTTATTGTACAAGAACCATCATCAAACACATTTAACACTCTTCAATAAATAATGTGACAAGTTGAGTACGTTCATGGAAAATGTCCGAACAAAAATTGTCGGAAAAGGGGCCGCTCTCGGCTGAATTATTCAAATGTCCGATATATATAATAACTGATTAACTTCATGCACACTGTAAAAGGGTCGCTTATATATATTTTGAAAGGTCGTTGTGGCTGAATTTCCCGTACCGGATCATAAAAGCTGAATGCTTTGGTAATAAAATAACTTACTGCTGATAGTACTTGGTTACTCTGCGTATATACATACGTGTATATATATATATATATATATATATATATATATATATATATATATATATATATGTAGTACAAAGCCTAGGTCTGCCTACCTACCTACGTCATATAATTTCTACAAATGGATTCGAAACAAGGCGCATTCGTATATAATATCCATTTATATGTCAGTAGGAATTTATTTCGCCTGCTTGCTATTAATAATATAATTTATTTCTGTCAATCAAATGGTACGGAAGTTAGCGTGAGAAGCGAAAACTAAATTTGTTTGAATTTTCTCCGTATTGCGAAAGCATTTAAAATTTTATACTTTCTATGTAAGATTATTTATAATAATTATTTATGATTAAACTTAATATAGTGAAATATTTTTCGGAAATCATTGTATTAAAGTGAAAACTGTTTTGAGATAAAATTCTGTTTAATTATTTATATAAAAACGACGTTTCGACAAAACTAAACGGTCGTTTTCATCAGGTCAAAATTTATCTCGTCAAAACTTCGTTTTTATGTAAATAATTAAACAGAATTTTATCCTAAAACAGTTTTCACTTTAATAATTAAACTTATTGTTAATAACTAGTGTTTTCTTTAAGCATATTAAAATATTTATATTATGTTACGGTATTACCTATGTAGACAAGGGTCATTATATTACTAAAATAATAATAATTATAAAGCATTTTAGTGGCAGCACAAAATATTACTACAATTAAACTTATTGTTAATAACTAGTTTTTTCTTTAAGCGTATTATAATATTAATATTATATTACGGAATTTCCTATGTAGACATAAGTCATTATATTACTAAAATAATAATGATTATAGAGCAGTTTGGTGGCAGTACCAAACATTACTACAACGTTAAGAGTATTTAATCTGATATCTTCAGCGTTCATATTGAGAAAACTATTATTTCAAGTTAAGTTCAATTAAGTTAATTGACAATTGCATTGTTTATTTTTGTTTGAATTTAAGTTTGATTATTGAAAATGTGTGAAGAAATGCAAGAAATGCATTGTGGCCCGGTCCATAGTGATCAGAAACTTCATACTCGACCAAAGAAACACTGTCAAGTGTATTTTATTTGACATGGCCCAGGCGAGCCTTGACACCTTTTGAAATTGCAAGTTGTGCATTCGCATAAAGCAGCGACGAATTCTAGTCAGTAATCTAAACTAATGATGTTTTAAAACGAGCAGTTGATCAAACTACTGTGTTTAATTAATGCTTGATCTTGTGGCATTTACGACAAACAGAAACGCCGGTCAGCGGATTCTAACCATAGTTTACAGTATTATATTCGGTAATTTTTATTTTTTGATTAGTTTCAGCATTGTAGATATTTAAACAAATACATACACAATCACGTCATATATACAAAAGAATGTGGCACAAACTTTTTCTAATATCTCAAAAAATAAACCAAAATAATATTTTTCAATTTTCAAAACTATAAGAAAATCACTAGCTATATATCAGTGACAAATACATTATCTAAAATTCCGAAAATTGTTGTCAATATAGATAAGCAAGATAATACAACCCGTTTATGGTTCCATCAAACTCTGTCGCCATATCAACCTTGCAAACAAACGATACGAGGGATGAAGGATGAAGGGGGGGGGGGGGGGGGTGGGTTGGTTTGGTTTAGCGCTGAAAAGCTGTTCATAAAGCCGTCACTAACGCTATCATCTCACCCCATAAAACGACTGACCGTAAAAATGACAAAAAGACCGTGGGCCGCCTCGAAAACACTCCCCCGCCTCTCACCTCTTGACTGAAGCGGGCAGAGGTTGCGACCTAGTGCGTCCCGCTGAATTGACTAGCATGAGTTCGGGACTCCGTCATGTTTCAAATGGACTTACCTTGCTTGCCGGGTCGTATAGAGTTGTCTACCCCTGCAGGGCCACGCGATGATGATACGCAACGGCGGAAAGGCGATTTGAATTGGCCCTTTTTCGGCCTTACGCGAATATTTTCTAAATGGTGCTTTTAAATTGTTGTGTCATATAAAAATGAATAATCTCTTTTCAGAGTTATTCATATGTAGAGTTATATTTATGTTAACAATTTTTTTTTTCCGTAAAAGTGTACTGTAAAAATAAAAGTAAAAAAGTAAAAATATTTGACGGCAATTGAAGTTGTATCATTATTAGTGTAATATATTATTTTTTCTATATGTTTTTAAAAATGTTTCTATAAAAAAATAACAAAAAACAAGAGTAAATAATTACTTATACATAAATGAGTAATTATTTACCCTTCTTTTTATATTTTTTTATTCATTAATAATATAAAAGTTTTTATCTGTTTTTAAATGTTCTTTTTAAATCTACCTATTCAGGGTAGCACTATTTCATTTTTGGGAAATGGATTTATATAAGCATACCTTTTAGGGTCATTTATTTTCGAACAGTATACATATTACTGTTAATATGATAAATTATTTACTATACATTATAACCAGTTATTATGATTAATCTTTCTTTGTTCGAATATGCAATTTCTGACTATTCTGGGTGATATATAGATATATATTGCAATTTTTGCAGTTAGTCAATAAACAATGCAACTCTCAATTAACTTAACTTGACGTAATAATGTCGGAGATGTCAAATTAAATATATTTGACAGTGTTTCTTTGGTTCGAATATGCGGTTTCTGACAAATCAGGTGGTGTTCATTATATTTCTTGCACTTTTTCAAACATTTTTAATAATCAAATTCAAATTTAAGCAAAAATAAACAAAGCAATTGGCGTTGTAGTCATGTTCGGTGCTGCCACCATTTGTGTATATTGTAACTAAGTGCTGTGTAATATTGCATATTATTCTACTAGTAAGATATGATTTCCTTCTACATGGGCAATATAGTAACGTAATATTAATATTTTAACACGCTTGAAGAAAAATGTTATTACTTACTTATATTGAAAAACTAGAAATTTTCTTTTGGAATGTGTGTATGTATGTAGAAAAGTAGATTATGTTATATTTTGTAGTCTGTTATTAATACGTGCAATTATCCTAATTATTTCAAAAACATTGAGATACAATATAACAAAGTTAATATAGGAATATAAAGTTACTCAGCGCATGTATGGGATTAATTAACTTTATTATACATAGATTAATTACAAATTAAAATCGAATTTAATAATAAGTGATATGTTGTTCATCCGTAATTTGTGTTTGATAATTTTAATGAAATCATAATTTTTGCATATCCCATTTTAATTCAAATTAATTATAATATTGTATAATTATGTGGAATTTTTATTAAATTATATCCTTTTCAAAAGAATTAAATTGTGAAAAAAATTGACAGATGAAAGAATTAATATAACTAGAAATTAATGTACTGAAAGTTATTAATTAAAAATTTATTTATTTATTTATCAATGTCATTTGCAGAAAATAAACATTTTTAAATTCGAATATATATGTTGATAAAAGTTTTAAGTATTTGCAAATATTTAATTAATACGTGTATAATTAAAACCAAATTGTTTTTATTAAAAATTAAAATATAAAATTGAATATATCCATTGTCATGTAACATGCGTTAGAATATCTTTATGATGTAAAATTCAAAGATACTATAATAATTGTAAGACCTATCAATATTAACAGCAGATTGATAAGGAAAAAAACATCAATCACTATGAAAGCATTGAATTAAATAAAATTTGGTTTCTATCAATTAAAAAATCTATACAATTTTATGATCTAGACACTTATTGTTTACATAGTAATTTATTTCTATGATCTGTTATTTATTAAAATGTCATTTGAATTAGTTTGTTCTGATGAAGACGAGCGTTGAATTTCGTCGAAACGTAGATTAAAAATTAATTTTTATACAGAACTTGAACCTAAAATAGTTTATTTTATATACATTTATTATAAATATTGCAAGCGAATTTTTTAGGACCCGCACATTTTATGGTTTCCTGTTACAATACACAAAATTTTATTCACTTTATACTTATGTTGTGCCATGGTCGGCGTAGTGTCCCCGGTCGGAGTTTTGTCCTATGTCCCTTTTAAAATACGGATAGCGGCGTAAGTTCGTCCTAGGACATTCTGTATACAAAAATAATCAATATTAATTTATTTAATTTTTGAATTATCTGTGAATTTCACACTATTTTATAAGACATACATGTATTTGTAATAATAGTAAATATTCTTGTTTAAAACTAATTAATTCTTTATCACTGCATGGTAATTTTTTAGTACATTAAAAAAAATCGAAAATAATAATTAATGAAAACACATATATTTTCAAGTAATATATTTCAAAAATAACTTTATTATATAAAAATCAAAATTACTCAAATATAATTGTAGAATATTGACGCAAACATATAAACAAATATAATTTGAAAACCTATACAGGTTATAATTTCATTAGAGAAATGATTTGTCGAGCGACAAAATATTAATAATACACATACGTTTCGGTATAGGCCAAACCATTTCACGATATATTATTCAACAAATATTTGTAAATGTTTAATACGTAGATATACAAATGTATATCAAAATGAATATAAATGAACTCTGCTATTGTTTGCAAAGGCCTCTTAACTAAATTTATTACAGTATATAATATGATAAATTAGTAACAATATTATCTGAGATTTATGCATGGATATATATGTACCTTCTGCCACATGGCAGCTATGCTATGCATTCAGTTTTACACATGGTATGTTTAGTTTAACAAGCAAAACCTAAACGACCTGATATACTGATATTGATTTTCAAATATTGTTCTATTTATAATCGGTCAGAAATTGAATAATAGATTGTATATTTCTTCTATAAATATTATTGTTAAATTATAAACTTAAAGTATACAATTGGAGTTATAAATATAATATATTTTACTAATTCTACTTCTGTTGTTTGTGTTTTATATAAATTTAACCGTAGATCACTGATCAAATTTGTATTAGTTAAGACAGTTGAATGTTTTTGTTACAAAATGGACATTTTTGGTATGTTGACAGAAGCATAAATGAACAAGATTAAAAGTATATGGGTAAACCCATATATATATATATATATATATATATATATATATATATATATATATATATATATATATATTTTATATATACATATAAATTAAAAAATAACAATAATAATAATTTTTATTTTTTAATTTTTTGACCAAGTAACGTATATTTGTATTACATAATATTAAACACTAATTATGTTTCATACATGTAATATCAACTAAAGATATTCTGCTAGCCCTGAAGAAGGCAATAGTGGTTGCCGAAACGTTGGCATAGAAGATAATAAAAAATATATAACTAATTAAATTTTGTCTATTTCTAATTATTTATAAATTAATATTTTTTATTATTATCTATTACGATACCTAATAAATAAAAAAATCGAAATAAAAAAATATTACAAAAACTTCAATTTGAAGCATTTTAATTTTAATATAATAAGTTTTAAAAGATTTTTTTTTGTACAATGTCACTTGTTTTTAGTTTACCTTTTCAAATAATATTATTAATTGGTTATTAATTATAATTACATTATAAGCGGCATTTACCTTATTTAAAAATTAATGTTGACGAAAAAATTATATGTTAATTTATACCGATTAGTATTATCTTAATTTATGTTTATTACTAACTAGATGGTGAAACGGCATTTGAAATTTATATATACAAGAAAATCATTTTGTATGCAGTAATAACATAGTTATGCATTTTGAACATCTTAAACTACAGTTTGGTTTTAATGTATGCGCCCTTCAGATTGACTGAAAATGGTTTTCAATGATATGATTCAGTAAACACAAAACTGTTAAAATAAAAGAACTAAATAAAAATTAAAAAATTAACAATGTGATAAATTTCTTTATTTTTTTCTTCAAGCGTATCATAATATTAATATTACGTTACCATATTGCCTATGTAGAAAGAGGGCATTATTTTCAACACAATAATCATCGCTTTCTACTCCTCGTAACATAATGTACTGTTATTAATTTGAGAGAGAAAGAGAAGTTTCCAAGATGTAGGAATAAAAGAGCATGTATGAGAGGAATTATAAAAGTTGATGAAGCTAAAGTTGCCTCTCTGGCTAGGGATGTTTGGAGGAAACTAGTTTCGGGATAGTGGAAAGAGTTTGTGTCACATACCTTTGGGTATATAGCGTGATTGTGTATTGTAATTTGATCTCAATTTCGGCATATAGTTTGGGCAGTGTTATATATGAAATTTTATACAGTTAACTTTGAACAAAAGATCATTTACACTTAAAAAGAATTAAAAAATAAAAAATATAAAAAATATATAAAAGAAAAGTAAAATTCATTTAATCAATACATTTAATTTCATGCACTAGTAATTTTTTTAATTACTAGAAGCTGGATAACTAATTGCTTTTTTTCGATCAGAATTTTAAAATTTAATCAATTTTTTTATTATAATTTGCGCAAAATAATACGTGAATTTGTTAAAGCAAAATTTGCTTTAGTTTTTACTGATAACGTATCAATATCAAAAATTGAAATTGGTATAAATAGGCGAAAGTTTTGAGTATTCTCTGATTAAGTACATATTTTTATAGTCATGTTTTTTTATTATGCAACACAAAATTAATAATACATTATTCGAAATTACACTAAAAACAACTTAAAGTAACTTTAATCTTACTGATTAAAGAAGTATGAATGGTATCAAGTATGTTGAATAAAAAATTATAAATAACAAAACTTTGAAACTTTATATTAGTAGTTTCATATTTTGTGAAAATTATTAAATAAATTTTTTAAAAATTAAGTAAATTTTTTTTCTCGGAACGTAAGCAATACTATGTAAATCTATACGGATCATTAAAATCGCTGGAACTGTCTAGGAGGAGTTTCGATTATTAATTTATATATTCTGCAAATATAGTTATACAGAAAAAAATTATAACAGTAAAAATTACAAAATGCTTCTATTTTACTATTAATAGTTATGTAAAAATTACTTAAATATGTATTACATTTTTTACAGTGTAGCGCTTAAATACAGTCGGCTATCGCGCTAACAAAAACGTTTCACTCCCTCAAATTCTTTCACCGAAAAGTTTGACAACTGCAGCACGTTCATTTCACGCATACACTCTGTTGTTGTGGCGGGTGGTGCAGGGCTGCTGAAGTGTAAAATCATATACGTTGGCTAGGCGGTAACGGTGTTGTTTTGGGGGCGCCTCAAGCGCAAGATTGAAACACAATATTGACACACAGAGAGGCGAGTGAAAGAGAGAGAGGTAGGTAGGACGCGTGAGGCAATATGGCCCTAGTCTAGGAGGTTGAGTGCGCTGAACGCGGGCGCGCTGGAGTGTACGAGAGTGCGTTTGGCTGTTGCTTCAGGAAAAGCAGGAGCTGCGAAGAGTCGTTACGCCCGGCATGTGGCATGTCAATATTGCCGGTATGCATTATTGAGATTTTTATGCAAGAGCAAAAGTGATGTGACGGATGGATGAGGATGTTATTGGGAAAGGTTGGGTTTGATTTTTTTTCGAATTTTAAGTTTGTAGGTTTTTGGAATAAAAATTATGATAGAATCATAATCATATATTCATAATAATATAATAATAATCATAAAATTATAATCATAAAATCATAATCATATAATCATAATTATATAATCATAATAATATAATCATAATCATATAATCATAATCGTATAATCATAATCATATAATCATATAATCATATAATTATATAATCATAATCATATAAAACAATATTGTTCATACTCAAACAGACTTTTTTTGGAAACATTTACTTTTCTAGCAATGCCTCAGAATCTTAAAACCAGCATTAACTTTTCTTTAAATCTCACGATTAAAACTAATATCCTTAGACAATAAATAATAATAATTTTTCTTCCTTCGCAATAATTAAAATTTAATAAAAATTACTATATAAAACACCCAGTATAAACTAAACATGATATTTATTTCATATCGTTATTATAAGATATAGGAGTATAAAATAACAACATTGTCAGAAGCTATCACAAAAACGTTATAATCCTTTTAGGGGGCAATAAAACCAGAGTACCACCGCCACTAACATTGGAAGAAAAAACATCTGGTAATTGAATTTGACAATATTGTCATGTCAAAGCAAATATATTGACTTATCAAATAAATGCTAGTTCCTAAATTGTAATTCATACTGACGACGGCGACGCCACTCAAATATTGAACTAAATATAATATAGGCATATAGCGTACCTCGTACAGTTCGTCGAGTAAAATATTTGATCTGTTTTATTGTTTCGCTCGTAACTTGTGCTTTACGTTAACGTAGACGTTAACTTGACGAGGCAATTCACGCATGATCAATGAGCACTAAAAGCCTCCTGGTTTCATCATGGAATATATGCTGTCATAACCCGAAGAATTACTACCGATACGGTTATGTGTTCTGTTAAAGAAATATATAACTTGATTGAATTTTTTTTCTGCGGTTGTAAAAGTGGTATTTGTGATTTTGTAATATTTGTATTTTGATTAATATCATTATTACCATTGAATTTGTAGAATTTTCTGGGTTCGTATGCCATGGTCTATCTATCCTTGTCGCAGAAGTTTCGCCACACATCGTAGATGTATATATATATATATATATATATATACATATATATATATATATATATATATATATATATATATATATACGGCAAAACGTCTGCGATGAGGAAAATTCTATAAATTCAAAGAATACCGGCCGTAAAAGCCACTAATAAAAATTATGTTAAATAATTTATTTAAAAAGTAATTTTTTCAATAATTGAGCAGTTTTAATGTGTTTGAATATTGAAATAAATTAATCAAACACTTTTTTAACTTTTATAATTTCACACTTTTTTATACAAACGTGAGGTGTGTTTTTGACCAATCGTAGCAAATTGTTTTGTAGCAGGGTAGTAGAATATACGAGTAGGTTACCTGTTTGTAATTTTATATAAAGGAAAATTTAATGTAACATGTACAGTTTGACAATGCCAATGTTTGGCGAAACTGCAGTCACGTTTGTATAATAAAGTGTGAAATTATCAAAGTGAAAAAAGTGTTTTATTAATTTATTTCAATATAAAATTTCACAAAGTAACGGCCGAAAAAGTTAATTAGTGTTTGAATATTGTTAGTTTTTACTATTTATATGTTCCTAATAGTAGTTTTTCTAAATTCTACTCGAAAAAGAAGTATTTCGTATACTTTCATCAATTTTCCATGTTAATTAACTATGACAACCTACTGAATGATATATATATATATATATATATATATATATATATATACATGATATATACCTATAATGTATGTAGAATAAAGTCTTGTTTTATGGCAACAGTATCATGAGAGAAAAATGCTATTTACCTTTTTAAAACTGAAAAAATTTGTCGAAAATATTTCAAAATAAATGTGTGTGGCATAACCCTGATATATATATTTCATATAAAGTACACATTCGCAACATAAACTACAGATGTGTACATACATTTTCCGTATACTGAGATCGTGAACGGAAAGCGTGGGAAGGGGCGAAAAAGCATCAAAGATATCAAGCGTGCAGAAATCGAAACACGAACGTAATCTTGTCGGGCAATCGATCGTAGTATACCATGACCGTTGTCGCCCTCTCCCAACACAGTTGACAAATGCTGAAACCATCACTCGCTGGCTCTCTGTACGACAACGCGTTTTTCGTATTTAACTCCTGTAGGCAGAAATGCTACTCGTAAGCTCATTCTCGAATATCCTGTATTTTTATAAACTATAATACAAGTATATAATATTATTGTTTAACAAATTTTATGGAAGAAAAATCTTTTAAACAAGCCTCACTCTTTTCTAGCCCATCATCCACAAACTGTCCATCATCGTCGAGAAATTCAATCATTGTATGAATATTTCATCGAATCGGTATCCGTACAGGGGCTAAAGCTTAAAGCACACGCACGTTGGTCGCGTTGGCGCTGGTCACATGATCACGCCGAACGGATTAATTCCACCAATTAGCGACTGGGATTGGTGTCCTGTATGCGTGTGAACACGCGCGTCAACTGTCAGCGAACAACGCCCGTTACGCCAACACGATTTCATCCTACGATGTGTCGATGGTATAATCATCGGTCGGCCAAAAAGTTTCTGGTCTTAGTAACAATACGTATATATACACTGTAAAAAATATATAGCAAAATTACAGAAAAATAATAATAATGCTACACTATAAAAAAATCTGTAATTTTATTTTACTATAAATATTCTATATTTTTACCTTAAAATTCTGTAATTTTTAACATAATTTATAATAATCACATAAAATTGCTTACTTTCTGCAAATTGCATTAAATACTTAATGTGGAATTACATATTGTTGGTATAACTTCTTAAATTATATAAAATATATCAAAATAATGAGACAAAATACATATTTTGTGTTATAATACTAATAAATTATTTTAAGTGTAATTTATTCATTTCAATATTATACAACTAAATAAATTTTAGCTATTTATGGAAAATTCCTGACAGCAAATTTACCGAAATTTTGTAAATTTACTTAAAGATTACGTTCATAAAATATATAAGTGTTTTTTTATCCACTGGGTACATTCAGTATCTGTGTAACCTTAGATCACTGATTAAGACTTCAGTTTTAATTTTGTTACTGATGATAAAAGCTTAGCTTTTGAAATACATATTTTCGCCATAGTAAGATCATATTTTTATTTATTAAATTACTAGGTAGCAAAATAAGTATCTAAATCTTAAACTTTTTAAAAAATTTTAAATAATGGAAACCAAATTTTATATTAAATCAGTGTCTTCACGGAACTTAAACCGTTTTATTTTAATATAATAAGTTCAAAAAGATTTTTTACTATGTAAAAAATTATATTTTATTGTTTAATAAATAAAATATTTTCCAAATATATATTTATTGTGTAATAAATAACAGCTAAAACTTATCAAAATGTCTTTCGCATTATTTGGTTCAGAAACTGCTGGTTGTAACTTGTGCCTGGGGTAAAGTTTTGTCATGCCCACTATGATCGTGCTTTGGGCACAATTTGGTATTGTTGGTATATGTTGGTATTGATTCGTGAACAATTGGGAGGAAAAGGATTTACGTAAATAGAAGGATATGGTTTGTATTTGAATTTAGATTTGTATATAGCTGAAACAGTAATAATGTTTGATGTAACTGAATATAATCGGTAATATTGTCAATAAAATAAAACGGCTTTAGGTTATAGTTCTGTATAAATTATTAATAATAATCGACGTTTCGGCGTACTCAATGTACAGCTTTATCAAGAAAAATGATACAAATGATATTAACAAAAAATAGCTTTCTTTAATCATAAATTTATAAATTTTTATAATCTAATTACTTATTTTGTTACCTATTTTTTATGTTCTGTTTATTTATTGTAAATGTTATTTGTATCATTTTCTGATAAAGATTTGCATTGAGTTCATCAAAACATCAATTAATTAACACAGAACTACAACTTAATGCTGTTTTATATTAATATAAGAGTTCTGAAACATTTTTTACCATTGTCAAAAAGTTATTATTTGGAAAAATTACTTTAATTATTATACGATTTTCTATTATATGAAATATGCATAATAATTATATAAATAAAAATTACTATATCAGTATTTAATTAGAATCAGATTTAATTAATTCAAATTTAATTTATTTATAGAAATTAATAATAATTATTAGAACCATATTTATTTATAAATAATTTTCAACAATATGTTATATGGTTTAAACCAAATATTTACCTAATATTCTAAATTAACAGTACATATTTATATATAGTAATGCAATATTATTAATTTAAAATATCTATAATTCTAAAATATTCACACACATATTTACATTATACATTATATAAGTATCACGCATAACCAATGGCGTACGCAAAGAGATAGGATTAAGGTTTTTTTTGACAGGGAAAGACAAATCCGTGCATACATCACAATTTAAAAACATATTTTAGTATAAATATTTGAGAACATAGTTCAAATATACAGTATTAACATATAAAAACCTAGAATCAAATAAAAAAGTTTTAAGTTTTATTTCTGTATTAATTTTAATAGATTATATCGTCAACAAAATAAAACGGCTTTGGGTTGTAGTTTTGTATTAATTACTATTAATAATCGACGTTTCGACGTACTCTTCGTACATTATCATTAGGAAAAATAATACAAATGACGTATACAATAAATAAACGGAACATAGAAACAAGCTACTAGGTAACAAAATAAGTAACTAGATAATAAAATTTATAAATTATGAATTAAAGAAAGCCAAATTTTATTTAAATTAGTACTTTGGTACTGATTGATGTTAATTTTTTTTTATGAATTTCTATTGCTTCTCTTTATCAATCTACGGTTAATATAATTTTTTTTAATAAAAATATACTTTTAGTTTGTCGAAACGTCGATAATTAATAAATATTAATATTACAGATTAAAGTTCTTTTATTTTAATATAATGAGTTCTGAAAGATTTTTATACTATTTTTATTATTTCTTATGCTTTGAAAATAAAATATATATTAGGTTATAGTATTTTGTTGTTTGCTTAAATCGCCATTAATATATTTCGATGAACTAATTAAATCATTAATTAATTTTTAAATGAAGAAAAACACATTGACCTGTTCGATAAAACATTGTATAACATTTACTAAAATTCCGCATAAATTGAAAAGTACACACAAAGTAAGCAGACAGCAAATTTCTCAATAGAACCTTTGCATCTCAATAAAATTTCCGTAAGTGCATCGGAGGTTCGTTCAATAGCCAAACTCTAATGGCTTATATATGTATTGTAGCAGTATAATAGCCCTGCTGTTACACTAACGCAACCAACGTACATACTGTTGCAAAGTTAATCTTGATTGATAACATCGGACCGGAGTTACTCGATAGATTCTCCTCTAAACACAGCATAAGCACAAACCTAACTGAATTACTACTATGTGTACAGTTCAGTCGTATTCACAGTGAAATTTATTAGTTAGCCACCGCCGCCGTGTTAGTAAATTCTCTTTGGAGAGGAGGCAAGCAATCTAGTATATGTTACGGGTCTCGCCCTCACCTGGACCTAAGCATCTTCGATCGCGCTTTGAAGTGCGCACTGCCACCAATTTACTAACGTTATTCATATGTTCGCGGTTGCTATGACAACCTCCAACAAATTTTGTTTCAAGTTATTTGGTTGTTCGTAATTTGGTTGGAATGAAGCATATATTAGAGCCATGAATAATTGCACATTCTTGATACGTACTTGAATCAACTTCTGTAATATTACATATTCATAATATTGTTTCAATAATATTTAGATAGGTATTTTATATATATATATATATATATATATATATATATATATATATATATATATATATTGTATCCATTTAAATTATTTCAAAAAAAAAAACGTACTTTTGACAAGTAAATAATGCTTAATTGTTTATATCTTAATAATCATACTATTCATGACAAAATTAATTTTTTTTTATAATTTTTATATATTTTTATTTTACATATATATAATAAATGTGATTAACTAACCAAACTTTGAGTTTACTGATAATTATTGTATTTTTAACATACGTTTTATGGAATGTAACAAAAACTTTCTCAGTTGTAGGTACAATTTTTATTTTCACTACGACTTTTGTCCTTATGAGCTAAATTTCGAAATCTTTTTATAAATATTAACTTTTTCTATTATGTTGACAATTTACAAAAATTTAAAATAAATCGAAAGCTTGCCATTAAAACTTAAACGAGCTTTTTTAACAAATCATTCCACATTGGACCGACTAATTACTTACATAATTATCTTACCAGTCACTAGTTCAATTATATATATATATATATATATATATATATATATATATATATATATATATGTATGTATAATGTTGACTTTAATAAAACTAAAAAGCTTTTGTTTTATTGACAACATCAAATAATTTTACGATTAGAACTGTGAAAAGTTGACAAAGAAGCATCTTTTTTGACAACAATAATTATTATTATAGTAGAATTTAAGATTTATGCTTTTTGGTTAGTTTAAAATTGACTTTAATTTAAAGTATTTATTATAAAGCCGGTCGTTAGATCAATACTTCAACTGATTTAAAAAACATTAAAAATGTATTGATATCAGAATGAATGCGCTAGTATCACTCAGACGATATTTTTTTTGAAATGAACTGAAAATATTCGATTTAAAAGCACAGCCTTTGGCCAGTTGAATTTTGACACTTTTATTTAAATTTTAATTAAAAACACAAATTCCATTTCAAGGTTTTATTTAGATCGACTGTTTTATTGAACATCTGTTTATTTTATTTACTTTATAATGAAATTAAAATTACTTATTTATTTTCATTTAAATACAAAGAGTTTTCACTGATCTAGTATATATTTTTTTTAATAATTTAAATGTTACATTTTGCAAATAATAATAAAGTTTTATTGTATATTTGGCAATTTGTGTACAAGCTATATATAATTATTATTTTTAAATACCCTGTTTGGGTATTATTAGTTGACATAGTAAAAAATTTTTCAGAAAATCATTATATTCAAATAAAACTGCTTTAGGTTAAAGTTTTGTATTAATTTTTATTTAAAATCGACGTTTCAACGAAATTCAACATCCGTCTTCATCAGGATAAATAATATAAATGACATTACAGTAAACAAGGGAACATAGAAAAAAGTTACCAAGTAACAAATAAATAACTAGATCATACAATTTATAGATTTTTAATTAATGAAAGCCAAATTTTATTTAACTCAGTTACTAGTCACACTGATTGATGTTGTCCTTTTTTTTATAAGTTTCTATTGCTCATGAATCTCTAGCTAATATTGATTGGTCTAACAAAAAAAAAATTTAAAGATACTGTAATAATTACTAGATTTAGTACTGATTTGTACTGTAATTACTGTATTTATATCAAGATAGTTTTGTTTCTAGTTAACATGATGACTACAGTAATTGTTGTTATACAAATTTTTCTATTTCATAAATTTATTTAATACGATGACGGCCACAGCAGATATTTTTTAAAAGAAGATATCTATATATAGCATATATTTTTTGTTTATATTGGTAACAAACAACAACTTATGTTATATTCTATGTTACTGATTATTCTATACTAAAAAATATTCGTCACCACCAACCTAGTATATATGCTAACCCACATCAGTGTCACTGTAAAAAAACCGGCTAGAACTGAGAGATATAAAATAAGAATATTCTCCACTTGCATCTCGGCAACATTGGCATTCATCCGGGGCGATGCAATGCTGCCATCTAGTCGAAATGACACCGTTACGCGCGGACGATGCAGGAACTGTCACACTGACACGTGAACATGTCACATTGCCTTGAAATATTTAACGCTCTCGGTTTTTAGTTTCGCTAAGAGCCTCTAAGATACGAGAGGAAGACTTAGATTTCTCGTTTTATTGCAATGTAGATATGGTGTGATTAGATTATGCTTACATGCTGAAGATAAATAAGAAGACACTTTTCTTTCTGGTGTGAATGCAAAATATTCTGCAATATTTTATATTCGTGTGCAGCTAGCACAAAGTTATAATGCCAAGTAACTACATATTTTTGATTTACATACACAATCACGCCATGTATCCAAAAAAAGTCGTAATTTCTCTCATTTCTCTCTTCTATTCCTACTACAAACTTTCGCTCACGCAAAACACTCTCAATCATACCACTCTAACTACTCATCGGATGTTTCCGCAAACGTATAATAATGAATGATTTTGAAGCTATACGTTTACGTTTATTTTTAATTTGATAATTATATTAACAGGAATGAACTGCCCATATAAAATCTTTATAATAACAAGTCTCCCATTCAATGGCAAATTACCCATTTAGATAATGAAACACGTGCCTAGAGGCCCTAGATTTTGAGAACCCCTAATACAGTGTTTCAAAATAGATTAATGTTTTCAGTAAACATCAATATTATAATATTGATGTTTACTGTAAAAAAATATTTTAGATCTCATTATAATAAAATAAACGGCTTTAGGATTTATTTCTGTATTAATTTTTATTAATATCCACGTTTCGACGTACTCTACATATATTATCATTAGGAAAAATAATACAATAAATAAATAACTGAACCATAAAATTTATAATCTAGTTTTTTATTCTTAGAACATAGGGGCTATATGCCAGAGAAGCTAAACATACAATTTTATTAATAATTTTTACTTGCATTTCCAATGGCGCGAACAGCCAAGCAAAAAACCTACAGCTTATAGTGAGTTCAGAACCACTCAGATTCAGCCGATATTAGTTCAGTAGTATCAGAATTACTACTTAATTAAATTTCTGGTGTGAGCGAGGAACGAATCAAAATCCTTTGAGATCCGAGTGCAACAGGCTACCACTGGCCTAGGTCAGCCTGTATTCATGAAAACAATGATCTCAAGTAATTATAATTTTATAAACTAACAACTTTCTTATTACATTTCGTGTACCTAATATTTTGCTTTGGTAAAATTAAAGAAAATTTTACAATTAACATAATTTGAACAAATTACTGCAAATATAATAAACATAATACAATTAATTAATTTTCAATTATAAATGTATTTGTTTTATAAAACAATAACTAAATAAACAGTCAAAATACATGTGTGGAAAGTGGGGGGTAAACTCATAACTTAATTACAACAATATTAAATTTTAACACGACCAATTTGGTAGTGTAAACAGGTCTGAACTATTTTGTAAAATAAACTCTTCCGTTAATAATGTTAATAGTAAAATTATTATGAATTTTGTTCTCTGCCATTGAGTGAACTAGCCTAATTATGCATGCGCTAAATATTTATCTACTATTTGAATCAATGATGAAACGGGAAACTCTATTTGATAAACATTGGCTTTTATCTCGTACACAGATAGACAGAGTTGTGTAGGAAGTCCAACCAAAATATACTAGAACCGCTAGAGTAATTATAATTCAATATTCTAATGTTGAGATTTTTTCTCCAAAAATTTTACAAGCTTTACTCAATCAATAAATCGGCTTTTAAGCTAAGCATTAACGATTGAATGACTGGTCGGTTAATCATATAGATTTTAAGAGAGAGACTTTTAGTATGGTGATTTGATCAATGTCCGAAGACACTGATACAGGTGTAACCATCGAACTGGCTTTTATGCCAAGTAAATTATAAAGATGTAGCTGAAAAGCAATAAATTAAGCAAAAATAAAAATACTATAACCTAATGGAATCATATTATCACTGACGACCATACGAACTTGACGAACAAACACTTGGTATATATATATATATATATATATATATATATATATATATATATGGTATATATATATATATATGTATATATATATATATATATATATATATGGTATATATATATATATATATATATATATATATATATATGGTATATATATATATATATATATATATATGGTATATATATATATATATATATATATAATGATAAATACGATTTAGTAAATCTATTGAATATTTTTAATATTTTGTTCTGTTAGAACTTAATCCTAAAGTTTTTCATTGCAAGTCATTAACTTTTTAGGACATACCACCTATAATATTTGTTCATATATATAGAGTAACTCGTTGTTCGTTTTATTGTATATACATGAATTTCCAGATTTGGTTTGTTTTGTTGTGCACAAGCAACCAACCATACGATCTAGTCAAATTATCAGGAAAGTGGATAGGATGAAAAGGGGATGGGATGAGAGAGAGAGAGGGGGGAGGTAAATATAGTACTAGTTAGACTAACGCACAATTAATGTGCTAATTATCATTTTGCTTTAAATACAAGAACCGTTCGGACTAATCAACATAGAAATACACTATGATTGATGCGCCCATTTAATTATGTAATTTGCTTTTATAGAGAATGCATACCCGGAAATGTAATTAATAAAATTAACATAAATTTCGTTGTATCGATAATTATAAATTATTGTAGGTGCTTCATTTTTATGCATATTACTAAGTTCTGATCATCAATTCATGATTAATATTACCATCATTTAACATAGTAAAAAAAATTTCAGAACTCATTATATTAAAATAAAATGACTATAGATTGTAGTTTTGTATTAATATTTATTAATAATAAAATTTGACTTCTTTTGATTAAAAATTTATAAATTTTATGATCTAGTTACTTATTTTGTTACCTAGTAATTTGTGTCTATATCCTGTTTATTTACTGTAAAAATATTTTGTTTATTGAAGACGTACGGTAAGTCATCGAAAAGTCGATTATTAATAAATATTAATACAGAACTATAACCTAAAACCGTTTTATTTTAATGTAATGAGTTCTGAAAGAGTTTTTACTATGTTAAATATTAAAATTTACTTAAATTGTAAAATAGTCGACTGGTAAATTTTAATAAATAATTAGTAATAGACGGAATTTACTCACTTTTATATTTTTTATTATCTTCTAAGCCAACGTTTCGACAATCATTATTGCTTTCTTTAGGGCTAGCAGAATATTTTTGGTTAATGTTACATGTAACGCAAATATACATTATTTGGTCCGAAAATTAAAAAAAGAAAATTTATTTTATTTTATTTTGACATGCATTTAATATAACAATAATAATTTTAATTTTTTAATTGATGTAGTAATACATGTAAAACAGGCAATAGAAGAAGAATAAAAGAAGAAGGCAATAGTGATTACCGAAACGTTGGCTTAGAACAGCGGTCGGCAACAGGCGGACCGCGGAAGGTTAAAACTTGAACCGCCAAATATTGTTAAATAACTTACCTACCTATTAAATTTAATTAATATTTTTATATAACTAGTTTTAGTAGATATAGATACATAGCTGTTGCTATGTTGTGCTGTGTAGCCTATTGTGTTTTATATATAATTACTTAAATCAGTCAAAATAAAAATTTAAAACTAGTAAGTATTATGAGTTTTTTTTTCTGGACCTCGATAAAAATTTTCAATAGTATCCGGACCTCACTTAAAATTACTTGCCGACCTCTGGCTTAGAAGATAATAAAAAAATATATAACTGACTGAATTCCATCTATTACTAATTATTTATTAAAATTTACCTTTTTAAAACAAATTTCAGCAATCTTGCCTGATAAATTTTTTTAACAAACCTCCGGTCGAATTGGGCAAAACGGTGTTGAGAAATACGCAATTTATTTCATTCGGTGTTGGGCGACGCGTAGCGAAAACTCACTGTTGACGCTGATAATATCTGACATTCGTAGTCTCTCCCTCTTCTTCGCCAAAAACACTTGATAATCGTGTAATTCGACACCAGCTTGATTTAGGGAGCTATCTTTCGTCTGCCTGCTCTTTTGCGTCTAAATGAAAAATATTTTTCTAAGCCGTAAGTTACGATTTGTTAAATGATTTGAATCGTAGTGAAAATGACTTTTAAGCGTATCAGAATTTTGAGTAGATAGGTTAGATGAAGTTTATCTCAAAAATTACAGACAATGAATATTAGAACATGTATGGAGAACCGTTTTAAAGAACCCTGTCTACAAGAATTTTCCAACAAAAATAACAGCATTATATATAACATAGTAAAAAATCTTTCAGAACTTATTATATAAAATAAAACTGTTATAGGGTCAAGTTCTGTATTAAAATTTATTTATAATCAACATTTCGACAAAACTCAACGTCCGTCTTCATCAGGAAAACTGATACAAATCTCTTTATAATAAATTAATGCAGCTCTATTAAATAAATCTTTAATTTTTATTTGTATTAGTTTTCCTGATGAAGGCGGACGTTGAGTTTCGTCGAAATGTCTATTATTAATAAATTTTAATACAGAACTTGAACCTAAAACAGTTTTATTTTAGCATTATATATATTTATATATATTTTTTTAATTTATTCGCTAAATATATAATGTTGATTTAAATAAAAAAATTAAAATAAAAATATAAGCTTAATGAAATTACACGAAAAAATATCAATATTTTCAAATTTGATTTAGTTAAAATTATAAACAATATCAAATTAATGCAAACATTTATATTTGTTATATTGATTTGTTATTTTTGTTATATAATTGTATTTTAAATTTAGAAAAATATAAATTGTTGTAAATAACATCATATAAAATATTAAACTTTGTTTTTGTTCTATAAAATAAATATTTTCTATTGTGTTGTATCAGTATATACATATTCATTGAAAATATTTTTTATAAATATTTACTGTATTTATAAAATAAATAATAAAGCATATAATATTATCCACACTGGTTCGAATACATGATGTACCAATTTCAAAATATTTCATCTCTTTTGCAAACATGTCATGGCGTTCAAAAAACAACCGATAAAACAAAAACAGCTCAATTTACAATAACCAGAAGCAAAGAACTTCCAACCCCCAAGCAACGCCCCAAACCCACAACAACTGCAATCGACAATTTAACAAAATCGCATCGCGCCAGACAACCTTGTCGTAAGTTGTCATGTCGTCCTGAATTGGATGATAGTTGCATCGATACTAACGTCACCATTTCACTGCGACGAAAATCGGAACTGCGATAACATTTGACAAGCGACGATCTGCCTGAGGCAACTAGAATTGTTCCTGCAACCTTTCCCGCAATGCACTGTCATGGTTTACTGACGTATTTAGCGAGCGAATAATTTACGAGTGTTATCCTACAATTGAGATTAAATATTTCTTTTACTGACAGAATTATTAAATAAATTATAAATTGTTTTACAACTTAATAGTTTTAATGCCAAATTTAATTGATGCTACAGTTAAGATGGTTCGGTCATCTTGAACGAATATCTAATGTGCGTTTAGTTAAAAGAATGATTTTTATGGTATACGTTTGTGTAAACGTCCAATGAGTAGTTAGAGTAGTATGATTGAGAAAGTACCTTGCGTGAGCGAAAGTAGTAGCAATAGCAGAGCATATATGAGAGGTATCATGAATATGGATAAAGTTAAAGTTACTTGTTTGGCTAGGAATGTTTGGAGAAAACTGTATGATAAAAAAAACAAACTTTGACAGTAATAATTATCTTCAGTATGACATTAAAAATAAATTGGTTTCAATATGTTTATATGTCTGATAGCTTTCCAACTAATATTATATATATATATATATATATATATATATATATATATATATATATATATGTATATATATATATATCAGAGTATATCAAATATAAGCATGGAATAATTATTCCACTAAAAATGAATAAACTCTTATCACCTTGACCTGGGATCGAACCAGGGTCACTCCACTTGCCAGGTGGATACTCTACTCTCATATTTGTTCTTTACAACCATTAATTCTCACTTATATATATATATATATATATGTCGGGGATTACCCTATATATGTGGATCGTCCTGTATGTTAATTTATATGGATCACTCTGTATATTGTGTTTATGAATTTGTCATGTAAAAATCATAACAAATAGATGCGTAAGCATGCGTGCTGACGGCGCGTTTTGCTGGCAGAACCGACACCACTCGATCGAAGAAGTGGATATAAACAAAGTTATGTTATTATAAGCGATAACGAAATAAGACTAAACAATGAAGCCGAAATACCAGGGCAAGGGCTATGAGATCATTAAGTTGTGTATGTGCGATCGAGCTGGATGTCGGGATTGCCACGTGTCTGTTGTATTTTTGTTATAGTTAAAATATTGTAATATTTGAAATATTGGTTATTGTTAATATTTATCTACTCCGACATATATATATATATATATATATATATATATATATATATATATATATATATATATATATACAGGATGTAACAGAATAACTATTCCTAATTTTCAGAAATGATAGAGGGCATATAAAGAAACATTTTTTATTAATAAACTAGTGTCCGGAAATTTTTTTTTTTTGTCAGTCGATTGTAAAAAACACAACTTTATGTTATAACCCGAGAATTAACGGAGATTTATAATATCCGTTAAGACCATTTCATTCTACTCAAAAAGTGCCTTAAGAATGTGAAAATTATTTTCATCTAATTTAAAAAACCATCGAGATATTGCTATCTATCAAAATACGGAAAAAGCGAACTTTTCGCCATAACTCGAAAACAAAAGACGATAGCTAATTTTTGTTTTTATAATTGAGTTTCTCTCAAAAAAAGCGATCGAGGATGCGCGGTCCATTTTTCCATATCTCTTATAGTTTCCGAGTTCCCCTATGAAAACGTCCAAATTTGCCCACCCTGTACATCGTTACAACTTGTGTTTCGAAAATGGTGGTCGTAACTTCGAACAATTTTTATAAAGTTTAATGCACCATTATTTCTAATAAAATGTTCCTTAACTTAACTACTCTTTGACGTTGTAATAATTAAAATTGTTTTTAACGATATCTAGTGTATCTTGACACCGAGAAATTTTCGGACACTAGTTTATTAATAAAAAATGTTGCTCTAAGTGCACTCTATCATTTCTGAAAATTAGGAATAGTTATTCTGTTACACTCTGTATATATATAAAAGTTGAAACAATATTTACATAATATTTTTTAAAAGAATAATTAAAATTAAAAACAATTATTTAGTTGCAAGTTGTCTGGTCAAAGTAGGCACAGAGCGTTGTCCTCCCTTAAGTTAATATTTAAATATTTATAAAATACTTAGTCATTATAATATTCAATTTTATTTAATTCTGCTTCCTATTTTTATTATAGAACTGGTGTATCACTTGGCTCATATAAAACATTTTTCTTTCATCGTGAATAAAGATAATTAGTCGTACATGGCACATGTAATAATTGTAGCAGAACATTAAGATAACAAGGTATTACAATAATATTTGTAACATGATACGTATATAGTGTAAGCACGACCGTATAGCTCTACAGCCTTATTACACCATTTTACTTGCAATAATCATAACCGTAATCTTAGTGCTGGCTGCGCATGGCAATTCAGAGTACGTGAAATACATGGATAAATTTTGAAAGGACCAAAATTATTTAATACTTAAGTTAATAATATTTTGTTAGAGAAATTTTTAAATATTTAAATATTATTTTATAAAAAATCTATATCAATAAATTTATAGAATAGAAAAATGTCTATAACAACTACTGTAGTCATGCAAATTAAATACAAAATTGTCTTGACATAAATATGCCACCTATTTACAGAATTACATATATATCATAAAAAAATTGTAGAAAATTTATTTAGCCGTATCGAAAAATATTACAAATAAAAGTTATTAGCTATAACTTGTTTAGCAAGTTTTGTAAAATAATTTTTAAAATAAATATTCGTAAAATAGATAAAAGTGATATTAGTAAATTACCAATTTAGGTTGAGAGATCTTTACCAAAAGTTGATCAAATTGAAATATTCATCTCCGAAGCTTGAATTGTGAATTTTATAACAATCCGTTCAGGCGAATTTGCTCTACGTGTCCACAGATAGACCGACAGACGGACATTACGCTAAAAACAGTTGATTCATGCTTCTCTGTAAAAATCTCGATATGACAAATTTGGTATGCTTACAATACCTCTCTTATCATATACTTATATAATATGAAGGTCAACAAAAAAAATTAAATATAAATATTTATAATAATTTGATATTGTTTAAAATCAGTTAATTTCGAAATATATTTAATTTTATATAAAATTTAAAATGGACAATAATATTCAAAAACGAAATTTAAATAATGTTTATGTTGCAGATTTTATATGTTAAATATTTGTTTTGACAGACAGCAATAACCAATTTAGTTTTGTAATTGCAAAATAATAGAGAGTCAAAAATCAATGTTATCATTTGTTATTCATTTATTTATTATACAAAAATTACTTTATTTATTAATATTTATTAATGTTTAAAATTACAGTTTGTAAAATATAATTTAAAACATAATATTATATCCAGTTTGATTTGAACATTTAATCTTTCGACTATCTTTTCATTAAATTCAATTCTAACTAATACATTCTAGTTGAGATTATATATATATATATATATATATATATATATATATATATATATATATATATATATATATATATATAATTCTGTAAATAGGTGGCATATATTTATGTCAAGACAGATTTGTTTTTAGTTACCATGACAGCAGTATTAGTTATACAAATTTTTCTATTCCACAAATTTATTTAATACGATGACGGTTAGTTCTGTGATGGCTATATCAGATTTTTTTAACTGTCCCAACACTGATCATATCGTACAATAGTTTTATACAATTTCAAGAAACATATTCGTGGACGTGCCTGCTAAAACTAACTCAAAATCTCCCCCTGCATTACATCAAAACTATTCTTGAACAATCTTCTAGCAATGCCCTTCTTATTTTCGCTGGGCAAATCAAACGATTTCTAAGACACACACACACACATATACCGGATTTCTAACCCGTGTGCGACTCTGACTGTCCAAGCGGCTATCGGCCAGCTCGCAGCCCCGTCGGGGATATCGCAGTCTGTCTAATCGGGCTTCGGAAATAAATGGTACGTCTCGAAGGACGATCCAAACTTCTCAAGTTTGATCCGAGTGGACGAGTGGTGGACTAGAAACCCTCGCCCCCAAAAGCTTCACTATCCAGCTTTTGTTTCTTGCTTTTTTTTTTGGTCGGGCGCCTTGGTCGGGTGTTAGGGGTTACAGGCGAAGGGCCCGTTGGGGACAATGCATGTGTCTGACTGAATCTGAAGTGCTGGCCGAAGAAAGTTTGTAAGATTTTTAGGGGAATTTGACTTTTATGTATTTATTCAGTATCTTAGTATGTGTGCAGATTTGATTAGATTACCTAAACGTTGAAACTGACATGTAATGTTTTTATGTTTTTTGCAATAAATTATATAAAGTTATTAGGCATGATAGATTGACTATCTAATTAGTTTTGAAAATTTTTTTACTATATTAAAATTTAATACAAACTTCGAGTGTTTTAATATGGCTATATTTATATATTTATATATATATATATATATATATATATATATATATATATATATTTATATAAGAGAATATATCAAATATAAGCATGAAACAACTATTAAACTGAAAATGAAAAAAACTCATATTACCTCATATTTGTTCTTTACAACCATTATTTCTCACTTATATTATATTTATATATATATATATCAAAAAAGTTAAGTATGGTTAAGTATGGTTGTCAGTCTTTTCTTATTGTACAAAATGTGAAATAAACTTGACAAATATGAATAATATAATTGTTGATATTCATTGAAACGAAATGTGGTAGAACAGCGTGAGAAATCCATTAATTATTATTCCATCGGCGAAAATTATTCAATGAAACAGACGCACAAATTTAGTATATTGTTTAATAATATAAATTTATATATATTTTACATTAACATGTAACAATTGTAGTGCATAATCAGTTTAATGTTCTATTAAGCGGAATTAATTTTCACAATAATACATAAATGGGTTCACTTTAATAAATTTTTAATAAAGACTAATCATTTTATTTGGTTCATTTGTTACCTATTTCGAATGCTGTTAAATGGACGAAGAATATTTTCACTTATTTGTATTTTAATTATATAATAATTGATAATAATTAATTTTTTTATTTATATAAAACGTATTAATATAAAATAAGACATTCGGCCTGATTCTCTAACAAAGTTAAATTTTAGCAACGTTGCTAACTACATTAGCCAATCATATTAGCTGACACTAAATAAAAAATTGAAATAAAAACTGTTATATTTGTTTCTATTGGTTATAGCTGTTAGCAACGTTGTTAAAACTTAGCAACTTCGTTAGAGAATTAGGCCAAATATGTTATTACTATTATACAGTGGTGTCATAGAACCTGAATTGTCCGGACATCGTTCCAGTACTTTTTTAAGGAACGGAAAGCGTTCTTCACTTCCATTGCTTTCTTGTTAAAATACAATTATATAATTAATAGTTAAGATGATTCGGTCATCTTGAGCGAATGTCTAATGAATCTTTAGTTAAAAGAATTTATATGAATGATTTCGATGGTATACGTTTGCATGGACGTCCGATGAATAGTTGAACTAGTATGATTGAGAGAGTGGCTTGCGTGAGTGAAAGTTTCCAAGTAGCAAGAATAGAAGAGCATGTTTTTTTAGGTATTACGAATGTGGATAAAGCTAAAGTAGCTTGTCTGGATATAGGGATGTTTGGAGGAAACTGATTTCGGAATAATGGAAAGAGTTTGTGCCACACTCTTTTGAGTACATAGCGTAATTGTGTATGTACTTATATGTATGTATTCTTATTCAGACAAGCAACTTTAGCTGTGGAGAGGAACCTGTTACTTTCGTAAAACAAGCAAAAAATATTATTTCTGATGTTTTTCCGATGTAAAATTATCGATTTTAGCCTTACTAAAAAATTATTTTTTTAATGGATACCCTAATATATATTATTAAATTAATTTAAATATTTAAATCTTTTTGTTTATTAAAACTTAAAATATGCTACATATAAGTACTTAATAAATACCTAAACATTATGTTATTAACTAATATTCAAAATGAAATATAATATGTTTTATCAATAAATAGATCAGTATATAACTATATAATTAATTTAATTTGTTGACACAAGATTTTATTCCAAATTACATATATAGTTACAAATTTCTCATAATTTATTACACATGTCGTATGTACAACTTTATTAAATTCTGAAAGATATTAAGTTCGATTACGATAAAGAAATTGACAGCTATAACTAATAATATAAATGAATGTTTTATAAAAGCTACTGTAATGCATTTGACAAATTATTAAATATATAATATGTACAAATAAACATATTTTTTTTTCGTATTGTTATGTAAAATAATATTTATTATATTTATGTTATTTAATGCTATAACATACATGTATTGAGTAGTAAATAAATAAAAAAAATATTATTAAAGGTTTAATCTGTTATATTTGTTATTAACATGCAATAAAGTATTACTCCAGGCTAAAGGTGTACAAAAGGGGGAAATTAGTGGGATAAATCCCTTTCCAAAAATTCTAAACATCAAAATCAATGATACATACACTAAATTTTTAAAGTTAATTAACATAAAAAAAATCCTGTAAATAATTATTGTTGACTGAAATATTTTTTAATGTGTGACTGAAAAAAAACAAGATCAATTTGTAATTCATTCATATAATTAATTTACTTTTGTTTTTTTTTTTTAAATTATTTGAACTGGAACTGAATTGCAATTAATTTTTGCCATTGCCAATTTGTGTTTCTCTTTTTCTTGTACATTAAAAAAATTATATAATTTATCCGGACACAGAAATATCTTTTAGTGAAAATTTGTTTAAAATTGGATAAATAATAATGTAGCGACAATAAATTTTTAAAAATTTTACTAATTTGTTTTCTCGAAAAGTTGGCATCACTGGGGAAAAATGAAACCGCATGACTATCTTAGACACTCAATAAAGCTATCCTGAAAATTTCATTTAAATTGGTTGAACCGTCTAGGAGAAATTGCGATCACAGAACTTTGACACACATACATTTTTATAAACTAAGTTCGAATTCGTCATCTAGAGGCTACATGAAGGATCTTCATATAGTTTTTTATTAATTTTGGAAAATGTTACAAATATCGTATCGAACACTACACCACTTTTTCTTGCAGTTAAAGTAATAAATACAAGGTCAATACACAAATTTAATTGTACATCAGTTATAGATTTTATTACTGCAAAAATTATTAATGTGTTTTAACAAATATGTATTGTGTGTTTACAAGCTAGTGATTGAATGAGTCTTATGACTTTGTCCTGGTTCAATTAAATTTGCATATTATAAAATTCATACACATTTAAATAGAACAACTTTGATTATTAATAAATATTAATATTGAACTACAACATAAAGCCGTTTTATTTTAATATAATAAATCCCGAAATTTTTTTTGCAATGTTAGAATAACAATTTGGTAGAAATATTTTAAAAACATACAATACATATACATGATGTTTTATTTTTTTAAATTAATTGAAATTCATTTATTGAAAAAGCTAAAAATTGATGCAAATTTCGGATTATCAGATTAACAATAAATGTACTTAAATAATCTGCTCGCATAAGTCTGTTAAATTTATGTAATTATAATAAATTTATTTAAATATCATTAATAATTAATACTTTAATGATTGCATCGCTATATGACAAAAATGTGCGTTTAAAAGTTTCCATTTATAAAATAAATAAATTATGATTTTCTGCAAAATAAAACATTTCCAAATGGAAAATATATTTTGAAAACATCAAAAGCAATTAAATTTCAATGTGTTTTTTACCCAAATATTTAATAGAAATTTGTAGGGTTATTACTGTGATTTTTGTTAAAAATCTAATTTATATTCTTGTTTATCTGTAATAATTTGTAACGCAAAATTTGTTTAGTTTTAATAAATTGTGACAATATTTTTTCTGTTTTATTTATTAAACATTTTTTTAATTATTTTTTATTACAATATAAATAGAAAAGTTTTTTAATTTTTATCATATTAATTAATCTTAGTGTAAAAATAAACAATAAACAAAATAAAATAAAACTGCTTTAGGTTCAAGTTCTGTATTGAAATTTATTTATAATCAATTTATAATTTTATTTAATCAGTTTTTTCTTATGAAAACAAGCGTTGAGCTTCGTCGAAACGTTGATTATAAATAAATTTCAATACAGAACTTGAATCTAAAGCAGTTTCATTTTATATAATGAGTTCTGAAAATTTTTTTACTATGTTAAAACAATAAACACTCATGTATCTAATGCTGGCTTTACACGATGGATTTTCTTTACAAAAAAAAAATGTATAGTTTTCTGTACAAATAAAATTTTCTGTATTACACGATCCAATATTTGATTCTATATAGAACTTATTTAAAAAATTATTTATAAATGTTTCAAATTAAATCATATCTATGATATTTATTTATCCTGCTGAAGGCGGACGTTGAGTTGAAACATCGATTTTAAATAAATATTAATACAGAACTTTAACCAAAAGCAATTTTATTTTAGTTATAACATATTTTTATTCGTATCTTTTTCATCATATACATTTCCACATTGGGTTTCAGTATTTACAAAATTTATTAAATCATTACACGTTGCATTGAAACAAATTGTAAAATTTAAATTCATTTCGTTTTTCTACCGCAAAATGCATCCAACAAACTGGCTCATAACACTTGAAATATGACTGAACAAACAAACTATTTACAAAACTACAATATTACACTTTCAACAATTCGCAAAAATATTATGTTCGTTTTCAGCCAAAACACACGCCACAGGGACAAATTGCAGTTTTTTCAAAAGCATTTTTTCCGTCGGACGAGAAAATTGGTAGTGGTGCGCGTTTGAATTTCAGCATTTCAGCTGACGCACGCGCAACATATCCCATTTTGTCCAAACGTTTCAGCTACGTCAGTATACCTGCGTCTTTCGCGCTAGACGCTCGATTTTCCCGGCACGGTCGGTATCCGAATTTGTCGCGGTCGCGTACTTACCGATACCTGCAAGAACGAATCTCATATCGCAACTAGGAAGAGAGAAAAATGACAGTTCAAAAAGTGGTAACTAAAACTGATGATAACTATTGACCAGTGACTTGTTTGTTCTTCGTTAATTGGTGACCTGACAACTTGACAACTGTTGTGTGATTGTTTTAAGTTACTTACCTCATTAGTGAACTAATTGTTGTACAAGGTTAATTTGTTGGTGGTGCATAAATGGAAATGGCTTCGGTTGAACTAATTCTAGCTGTTGGTGCTGCTTTTTTCGTGAATTTGGTGTGCTGTAGAATTCACACAGCTGGAAAACAAGGTAATCATATATGATTTAATATAACAGTGTAAATAACAAGAATAACAATAAACTATTAACACAAATTCAATGTAAATTAGTGCGCATAATATATTAATAAAGACAATTATTATTATTATTATTATTGTTATTATCTATAATAATATTAATAGTGTAAAGTAATTTACATCTTGGCTTGAATATAGATTACACATAAATATAGATTTCATACTAATAAATAATTTTCATATAATAATAGATAATTAACTATATTATTTTGTTATATTTGTAATATACTTATGCATAATTTATTTACGTTCATTCTATATCGGTGTTATTATATTTCTATTATTAGAAATGTTCCAGATTTAATCCAATTTTATTTGAGGTTATGTAAAAATCAGAATATTATTAAAAGAAAATTAGAAGGGTATTAATATTATTAATATTTATATTATTATCATATAAATTAACGAAAAGTGCATATTATTAGAAATGGTGGAGATTTAATACAATTATATTTGAGGCTGTGCAAAAATCATAATACTATTAAAAGAAAATTAGAATCGTATTATTATTATTATATAAATTAACGAAAAGTACATATATTTAAAAGAAAAATACTTTGAAATAATGTCTAATTTTTACGAAGTAAAAATAATAATAAAAAAAATGTGTTATAACATGACATGAAGTTTTGACATTTTACAACTTTAATTCAGCCTAGACTCTGCTAATTTAACTCGGATTTTTTAATCTAAATTTTTAATTAGATGCCAGTTGTACCTAAGTCACGTTAAGTTAAAATGTCGACTAAAGCTTGGTATTTTAGAATAAATCATTTTGTTTCGTTTAAAAATTTTGTTTTGTAAAACGAATTTATGTAATTTATGTACGAATTATGTAATTTATGTTTCATGTATTTTAAAAGTTTAATATAATAAATTAAATATTTCACGAGATATTTATATTTATCGACGTTTTTATAGATTCGAAAATTAATATTCTTGTGTTTTTTGTATTCTAAATTAATCTGATAATATTAATTCCAACATAACTTAGAGATAAAATATATTTGATTTATTCAGATTTTGTATTATTCTAATAAGAAATCTATCAGAACTGTGTTCATTTGTTTAGTCCTACCTTTCTTCAAATTGGTGTTCGTCAAAATCAATTTTAAAACTAAGCTTGTAATATGGTCCATTATGTTTAATTATTAATTAATCGAAATGTCTAATTTTAATGAAAATAATACAGAACTTTAACCTAAAGAATTTTAATTTTGATTTTGGTTAGGAAAGCAGAATATTTTAATTGAAGCTAAATCAGTAACAGATTATTGGAACTTGTAGTTATTTATGATATAATTCCATATGGAATTATAGTATCTTCGAATTGTATATTATGAAGATTTTTCTAACTCATGTTGTGCACTAGCAGATTTATCTGGATGGTTTGACAAGGATTCCAAGATTTATAAAGACTAAACTCTAGGAAAGCGTAACTTTTTTACAATTATATCAGATTCCAAATAAAACAAAACAATATAATTGATTAATCATGTAATGATTGATTGATTTGTACTTTTTTTCTATTATATTTTACTTGTTCCGAAGAGAACAATATTACTTTCGCAATAGGTATTTATAATTAATAAAGGTATTTTAGAGTAAAAGTAATTAAGTGTTTTATTAATATATTTTATAAGTGATGTTTGGATAACACAACTATAAACTTGTAAATAAATATTAATACAGAACTATAATATAAAGCTGTATTATTTCAATATATTGAGTTCAAAAAGATTTTTTAATATGTTTTCATATTTTGTATTTGAATAAAGAAAACATTTGATACAATCGTAAACAAAACATATAAATTAATGGAAACTCTGTAAATATATATTCGTTTTGATCGAAATTTACGATAAATAATAAATGAAATTTAAATAAAAATATACGCATGAAATTTTAATAATGAAATAAAATAATATTTTAAATAATTTAAAAATCTAATTAGAGCACTACGTGTTTGCGTTCCAAAATTTATAATTTATATTTTTGGTAAACATATTAATATTATAATGATAATTCGGTTGAATTACAGCCCACAAATTCGATAACATAGGGCGAAATTTAATTTTTTGATTAGTATTACAATAATATAATTAATGTTATAATTTACAATAATATATTTTATTATTTATATTTGCGTTTCACATTTTGTGAATAAATTGTTAAAAATATCAACTGTCAAATTATACGAAAAAAAAAAGTTAATATATATAATGTATCCATAATTTAATTTAATTTCTAATAAAATTATAAATTTTATCTAAAATTATCAAGTTTGCCAGTTATCAAAAATAACCAGCAATAACATCGCAAAATTTGTATATTTTTTAATAAATTTTTATCGACCACATCAAGGTAGTTATTGTAATTATACCAAATTTGGCATATGAGATTTTTACAGATAACCACAAATTAGGCTTATAGTAACACAAATCAACTGTTTTTAATATGTGTCTTTCTTATTTAAGCTTCGTAGGTAAATATTTCAATTTAATCAAATTTTGGTAAAGATCTGCCAACCGGAAGCGATAATTTACTGATTTTACGAATATTTTGCAACAGAGATATGTTTTGAAAGATTTTATTTAACAAAAGTTGCTAAACAAGGTATAACTTTCAATATATTTCGATATGGCTAAATAATTGATAATATTTTGGCTTCCATTAATTAAAAATTTATAAAATTGTATGATTTATTTACTTATTTGTTACCTAGTAACTTGTTTCTATGTTCTGTTATTTACTGTAATGTCATGTGTATCATTAATCCTAATGAGTTTCGTCAAAACGTCGATTTTAAATAAATATTAATTATTAATACAGAAATGTAACCGGAAGCAGTTTTATTTTAGTCTGAATAAAATTTTAATATTTTTGAACATAAAAAATGATAATAATTTTAAAATTTGACATTTTAAAATATGTGACAAATATTATTTTAAAATAAAAGGCTTAACGATAAAACTGCGATGAACTACGCAACCATGCATTTATGAGTGGGTGGTTGCATATTTTTACTCAGTTCAATAACTTCGAAATCAGAGTAATTTATTTAGTAATTAGACGGACGTTGAGTTTCTATGATCTTGTTACTTATTTTGTTATCTAGTAACTTGTTTTTATGATCTGTTATTTACTGTAATGTCATTTGTATCATTTATCCTGATGAAAAACGGACGTTGAGTTTCGTCGAAACGTCGATTTTAAATAAATATAAAACAAAACTTTAACCTAAAGCAGTTTTATTTTAATATTATAATACCTGAATGATTTTTTTACTAGGTTAATTATTATTGTTTATTATCAGTTCAGCTATTTGTTTTATTTTTTAACATATTTGCAATTCATAATTAATAAAATAATCTCTTCTAATATTGCTTAAATCACTTAATATTATGTTTTAAAGATCAACAAGTACTGTACTGTAACATTATCAATCAGATTTTAATGAAAATAGTGTAATTTTTGTTATTAGTAATTACTTATATAGGAGCATTCAGTTTTTCGTTTTTAAAGTTGTATAACTTTTTGCGTCTATCTTTTATTTCTTTCAAATAAAAAATGAAATATAATTCATTAATTCTTCTAACAATTTCCATGAAAATATGTTTTAGAAAACAACACATTAATTACTAATAAAAATACTTCGATATTTAGCAATAATTTTTTCATTATCGAAATGGACTTAACTTAATTCAGATCTCACTTGTATTTTATGATAAAAAAAATGTCTTTATTGCGTATAATACGAAACTCATTCTCTCGAATTCAATTTACGAAATTACTTATAAAGGACACAGCATTTTTTATTGACACTATTAATTGAATAATAGAAATCAACGGTGGCTCTGTATTTGTCAGAAATATATTGAATAGGCGGCATTGAAAATATATTTGTTTAAAAACAAATAACGAACAATTTTTAATTTGTTTAATGTTTTTCTATTCAATATTTTAATGAAAAGGTTTTTAATATTTTCTCGAAATTATTTCGTTATGAAATATTGTATTTATAAATTTATTAGGTTTGATCTCTGATTTTTATAATAGATTATTGTATGATGAGTGTGAAATTGAAAAAAATGTTAAGATGGTTCGGCCATATTGAGCGAATGCCTAATAAACGTTTGGATAACAGAATTTATATGAATAATTTTGAAGTTATACGTTTGCGTGGAGTTTGAGTAGTTAGAGTGGTATGATTGAGAGAGTGGCTTGCGTGAGCGGAAGTTTCCAAGTAGTAGGAATAGAACAGCATGCATTTTTAGGTATCATAAATGTGGATGAAGCTAAAATTGCTTGTCTGGATAGGGATGTTTGCAGGAAACTGATTTCGGAATAGTGGAAAGAGTTTGTGCCACATCCTTTTAGGGACACGGCGTGATTGTGTGTATGTATGTTATATAGGTTTTGTATTTAAAACTTAATACTTAAGTTGGCATTTTACGTAAAATAATTACATTACAATTTTAATTTTAAATATTACATATAAACTTATAATATTTATTATAACATTATATCATTATATTATTGATTAAATATTAAATTATAGGCACTTTGTGTTAAATTTATAATATTTAATACCAGGATTGTGCTGATTTTAATTAATATAATATAATCAATGATTTAAATTAATTTTAATTAATATTAATATTTACGATACGCTTGAAAAAAACATTCTTTAGTTTCACAAAAAGGACAATCAAAAGTACAATTCGATGTAGAAGCAATACACTTACTCTAACATTGTTTTGTTTTCCTACCACCTTACTATACTCCTGACTGACCATCTTCCCTTCTACGCTGCCTCGCCAAACCAACCCCCCACGTAACAACTGAAGCAAAAGCAACCAGACCCTTACCGCAAGAACCTTGCCCGACCAACCGACCAACTTGACTGATTGACTTAAATTACGTGCGGGATTACCGTGTTCAATTAATTGTTTCGTAAGCCGACGCTTGAGAGTACAACATACCAACCCCCGGGTTCTTTGCACCCATCCACCCCCTAGGTTATCTATCGCGCGAGGCCCTACCCGGGGGTTTTATCTCTCCAGTAGTCGGAGAGGGGTTTGAGGCGGGGAGGAGTTTAATTTGTAACTATTATTGGAGCCTGCGATCGAGGGATAGTGATGCGATCTTGTTTTTCGCCCGTTAGAGGAGATGATAAATATGAGGCTTGAGGTGGAGGTTGGGGGTTTGGTTTGTGAGGGAAATTGAAAATTTTGGTTTTGCGCATGTGGGGGATGATGGCTGGTTGTGTTTTTGGTTTGGGAATGGAATGAATAATTTGTGGTTCGGTTGGAATTAGTGATATAATAATAATAATAATAATATATTTATTATAGCTTGCGCTAATATAGAATACATTTAAATATAATTAATTATAAAAAATATAAAAACAAAAAGTGATATCTATAAACCAATATTGAATACTATGTAAATATATAACATATATACAAGAAATATATAATCTTATCTAAAATAAATCATTTGAATATAAGTTTTTCAACTCTACAAAAATTTTTATAATTGCACATCTTAACATTTTTTGGTAAGGTGTTGTATTTACCACTGCTTTAAAGAATATAGAGTTTTGTGTTCGTTTGTAATTTCTGGATTCTAATATGAAATTTCCAGCATTTCGTGTTTGATAAATATGTGTTTCCTGAAAGGTTTTTAATAATAAATATACTAGAAAAATATTGTGACAGTGATTTGGATGCATTTTTGTATTTAGGAATTTCAAAAAAAAAAATGTATATTGCAGGATATGTTTGTTTTTTGTTGTAATTTGTCATAAAGAGATTTGTATCATTTATACTGATGAAGATGGACGTTAAGTTCGTCGAAACGTCGATTATCAATAAATATTAATACAGAACTTAAATCTAAAGCCATTTCTTTCAGATTCTATTAAAAAAAAAATTAGATTTAATTTTTTTTTTTAATCATTAACGGTCTATCACTGTAGGACAGCAATTTTATAAATTTGCTTTTAGTTTATACATAAAAATCCAATGACCATGTTTGTTAGTATTTCTATTTATCATATAAGAAAGTTCTATTTTTTTTTTATCAAGAATAAATATATCACTTAGGGAAATAAAAAACAAAACAAAAGCAATACAGAAACATAAAACATATTTATGTAAATCATGGCGGTTGTTTCATTATATTACAACATTATTTTGCCGTAAAAAAATTACAATTTCTTTTCGATAAACACGTACGGTAGATACACACATGAACATCAGGATAGAAAAACAACCACTTTCTTTGGTTTGTGGTTGCAAGTCAAATGGTTTTTCCTAACTCAGCATAAGCATTTGTAGTTATAACACAGGTATCTATTACCAATCCATTTTACATGTTATTGCTTTTCCAAAGAAATACGTCTGTTTTATTTACCTTCGTATACTGTTTAACATAGAAATAGAATAAATTTAAATAATGTTTATTATTTGCTTACCAGAGGCGTGCGCTGAATTTTTTATTTGATCCGTTTTTATTTTTCTATTTGTTTTAATTATTTTGTTTTATGAGAGAAAAAAAAATTGAGATGAGCAGGATTGTGTACCAGGATTATTTACTTTAATGTTACAAATAGTTTGTTAATTATAATTTTTTTAATTACTTATATAATTTGTTTTTTATTTTAATATTTTTTACCGACTGTTATATATATAAATATATATATATATATATATATATATATATATATATATATATATATATATATATATATATCACATATGTTTGTGAAATGTTTGGGAAAAATTTCAATATTAGAATATTATATTAGTAATATGTATGTCAAATTTAATATTATGTTGAAGAGTTATTCCAAGTTTTGTGATACTAACTTCAATTGAATATTTTTAATATAATATTTTGTAATGTCAATGTTATATATTCTATTTAAATCATATTGTAACAAATTTGTATCCTCAGTTGAAGTTACTTTTTTAAATATTTTAAAATAATCACTAAATAACAGAATGTAATACACATGAACTTATATCATTATGGATCAAATCTGTTTTAAGGTAATTGAAAAATTTAAATACTGTGTGAAAAATTAACAAATACATGTTTTATTAACCAATAACCACTCAATATAAAAAATAATAATTTTTTAATAAAAATATTAAATATATTGGTCGTTAAAAAATTTATGAAATTTATGTATGTGACATGTAAATATATATATATATATATGATTTTAACATTATTATTTCCATATTAAATTAATTTTGCAATCACAAAATATTTTCGACTAATAATTATTTAATTAAAGTTGTTGCGCATAATTTTGTGTAATTAAATATTTTAAATTAAATGTAATATTATTATTGTTATTGTATTATAAAATTTTTACTGTTTAAAGCTATTTTATTCTATTATAAATTTTAGATTAAAGGAAACCAAATTTTATTTAAATCAGTGCCCCTTCACAATGATTGATATTATCAATAACATAACAATAACATCAATCTGTGTAAAGGCAGTGATTTAAATAAAATTTGACTTCCTTTAATTAAAAATTTATAAATTTTATGATCTAGTTAGTCACTTATTTTGTTACCTAGTAACTTGTTTCCATGTTCTGTTTATTTGAAGACGCACGTTTAGTTCGTCGAAACGTTGATTTATTAATAAATTATTATAGAAGCCGTTTTATTCTAAAAATTATGCATATGCAAGCTATGAAATTATGTTTTAATATTGAATAAAAACATTTACCGAATTATCGGATTATAAAATTTATGTAAAATTCTACATTGAAATCCTTTATTCGTTTCCTTGTTTTATTAACGCAAAGTTTAATATTGACTTTAATAAGATCAGGGAAGTTTTTTAAACAAAAAAAAAATAAAACTTATTTTGCTTTTCGCTGAAAGTTCTTTCGGTCTTAAAAGTTTAAACCATATTTCAATTAAGTAAAGTAATATGGATTGCTTTATTTTACCGTTAAAATATATTTTTTATTTTTGCAAAAGTATTTTATTTTTAGAAAATTGTTTGGATTTCATATAGTTGCAATAACTTTCATAAAAATAAACATACAATAGTAATCTTCAGACTTTCAACATCGATTATAAATAAATATTAATACAGAACTTTAACCTAAAGCGGTTTTGATTTTAATATAATGAGTTCTGAAATATGTACCAATTTCAAAAAAAATTAACGTCTATATATGAAAAAAATACGAATTGATCTAACTGTTTTTCTCTTGAATAGTATTCATAACCTACAAATATATTTGACTTTCTCTCTTATTGTCAACATATCAGTCTCCCCGTCCCTAGATTCTCGTTTGTTTTCACAGATTCGAAAGTGATTTTAAGAGGGGTGGAAACACCGCTATGCTAATATTTATTCTACATTTGCAAAACGACATTCTTTAGCACATCACCCGCATATGTACTTTATAAAACTTTGCGTAAATTTTCGACGACTCGTTCTTGAAATACCCCAAGCGAATTTTGTCGACAATTTTTTTTTCCTAGTCTTTCGTCCGCTTTATTCAACCTTTGATTTCAAGCAAACATTTGCTTGATGTTGATGGTTGCGGAACTATAGTTGAGCCTGTTTTACACTGTTAGATTTCTTTTAATAGTATATTATGTTACAAGGAATAGATATCGATGATTATAGTGTTGAGCCTAGATATTTGTGGCCAAGACAAAGCTGAGGACGGCCAATCTGGATGAAACATAAAAAGAGATATTTTCTTTAAACGTTTTAAACGAAACTAAACTAAAAATAAATAAAAATACATGCTAAATAACATGAAAGAGTTACTAACAGTTGTAGAATAGTATGTATATGTGTATATTATTTATATTTGCAACGTGATTTATGATAATTATTCTTACTTTGGTCGAATAAAAAACTGCTGACAAATTTAGAAGTATGTATTGCATTTCTGCCACTTTATTACACATTTTTAATAATTTTTAATATATCCATAGGAGATATCAAATTAAATACACTTGGCCGTGTTTTTTGGTTTTATATATACAGTTTCTGATAAATTTGACGGTGCACATTGCATTTCTTGCACTTCTTTAATAAATTTTCAATAATTAAATTAAAATTCAAGGAAAAATAAACTTGACGTAATAGTTTTCTCAATATGGTCGGAGAAGATGTCAGATTAAATACACTTGACGTTGTAATTATGTTTGGCGCTGCCACCAATAGTGTATTTAATTAGCTGCTGTACAATAATGTTATTATTGTGCTTATAATATTTTTTTTATTTTATCTATTATTTTTTTGTTTATGAAATATGGTGATTGAATTCATAGAATTTTCTGAGCTGGTGTGCCGTGGTCGATCTATCCTCCTCGCATAACAGAATGTCGTCAAGTAACCAAGCACTGAGGATACAATTTACGATGTATTGCAAAACGTCTGCAACTAGGCTAGATCGACTATGGCATATCAGCCCAGAAAATTCGATAAATTCAAATATAATGATATTTGTAATTGGTTATACTAGAAATCATGGTACAATAATATTTTAAAAATCGAACATTATACAATTTATTAAAAAATTGAAGTGTTAGAAGAAATATAGCGGTGTAAACTTGACTTTCAGGGAAAGAAAAATTTTGTACACGCGTTGCGTTTGATGGGGGTGGCGAATTTTTTTCTGCTTTTTTTTTTCGGTACGTTTGAGAAAACATGGACCTCCCGTCGATAGAAAAATGTTTATTTGTTAGTGATTTATTCGGATCGTTTTCTCTTCTTGTCTTACTCGTTCCGACTTCTTGATCGTTATCGATGCATCGAGTCGTCGTTCGGGGATCTTTAATCGAATATTTTTGGCGATGGGGGGGGGGGCTATCGCCGAGGGTAGGAAGTACACGGTACAATGTATTTTTCGATTTGCTGATCTGTCAATAAAGTAAACGGCAAAGCTGATTTTTGCAAAAGTAATTTAAGTGGTAGAAAAGAAGGTAATTTAATTTACTTTTAAATCTGACTTGAAATATATTTGGTACCTAGACCAGTGGCGTGCCGTTACTTTTGATTATGGAGAAGCGGTTGATAATTCACATACAAAAAATAAATTTGATATTATTAAAAATCATCTTACATACTTATTCATTAAATTATTATTTATTACAATATTTTTTTCCAAAATTTCCAAAACTGTATAATATTATATTACAAAATTTAGTATACAGAGGTAAAATATTGGCAATAAGGTCCCACTTCCAGTTTAACTAACTCTCTTATTTTAAATAGAATACTCTATTTTTTATTTTATTATTTAATTTAGAAATAAATTTTACATATGATACATTAATAATATTTTACTTTGATTCAACTGTTTTTGAAAGCAGTTGGTAAGAACTGAACCCGGGTTTTTAGCTTGACAATCTAGTGTTTTATCAATTTAGCCACGATATTGCATTAGTGCAGGTTTTGTATTAAATATTATACGTACAAAATTATATATGTTTTTATAATAAGTATATAAAAAATAATAAATTTCTATTTTGGAAAATGGTTTAAATAAATAAAAAAAAATATATTAGTGGTAATTTAATAAAACAACCTGATTTTTTTTATTTATTTAAAAAATAATCATGAACTCTGTATATATATTTCCAGATATTGAAAGAAATGTATTGTTTTTAATATTGTAAGAGCTGTAGAGTCATATTGATATAAAATATGAAAAAAGTAAATATAAACTTATTTTGTTTGTCTACAAATTAGTAAGTTATTCAAGGTCAAAAAAATGAATTTATTTCCACATACAAACACGTACACAAATATAATCAATTTAAACAAAAGCATTTTTTCAGCAATAGTATTTTTCTTTCAAAGTTAAAAAAATGCAAATTACAATTTGTGTAAGATGGAAATTACAAAAAAAAAACCCTGAAAAGAAAAACTGTATATGAAATATTACAAACTACATTATACAGGTGCTTACAGACGCACACAAAGAAAACCGTGTAGTTCTTTCAGTAGCACTAAATGGAGTATTTCAGCAATACGAAAAAAAGGTTTATTTTCTATGGCGCAACGTTTGTTTTTTGTTTTTTTATCAAACCCTTTTACCAAGCATAATGTGCCGCTACTATAATAACGTATATAATCAATGCAGCGATGTTTTTTTTTTTGTTTTGAAATATGTTTCCCCTCCCCTTTACGTACCTCTCCGCCTGAAAATAACACCCTTGTTATTCTGTTGTAATAACATGCTTTAGTTTACAGACAAAAAGCCGAAAGTACTGTTTCTTAATGAGATATATTGATTATTTCTCTAATAAATAATCAACGGGTGGAAAAATAGGTCTCTGTGTATATTTGGGGAGTTTTATTTTTGAATGTTGTTATAAATGTATAAGGGTATTTTCAGGTTTTGGTTAAAATAATTTGGTATTTTCTTTATAAGGTGGGTAGCAATTTTATTCGATATATAAATATTTGATGAACAGTTAATTAAGAAATAGATATTGATTTTGCATAGTAGATATGATATATATAATATATATCTATAAATTTGATTGATTTATTGGCTTGTTATTATTTTATAAAAAAAATCTGTTGTGGACGCCTTAGAATAAACCGTTATCGTATTAACAAAATTTTTGGAATAGAAACTGCTGTAGTCGTGGTAATTAAAAACAAATCTGTTTTGACACAAATATGCCACTTATTTATAAAATTATATATATCATAAAAATATTTAGCCGTTTAGCAACTTTTGTTCGTAAAACACATAAAAGTAACATCAGTAAATTACAACGTCCGGTTGGCAGATCTTTACTAAAAGTTGATCAAATTGAGATATTCACTTCCGAAGCTTAAATATAAAATTTTATAATAATCCGTTTAGTTGGATTTGTTCCATACATGTCCACAGATTGACAGACAGACATCAAGCTAAATACAGTTGATTTGTGCTACTATAAGCCTAATTTGTGCTACTATAAGCCTAGTTCGTGCTTATCTGTAAAAATCTCGATATGTCAAATTTAGTATGTGATATGTGATACGACGGTAGGTAAAATTGAGTAATGTAATGTAAAATGTTATTGAGTAGCATTGCATAATATTTTAATTGAAAATACAAAAGAATATGACTTTATTTTGAATTTTTATGTAAATTATTGGTTTTTTAAAATTTTTACAATTTTAGTAATTCAACATTTTGCATTTTTATGCAAATTATTTTCATAATTTTGTTTTCAAACAATTTTATTTTTGTATTGGAAAAGCGAATACATTTTTACAATAAATGATTACAATAAATCATAAATATAAAATAAATAATAATAAAAATAATATAAATGTTCAAATGAATAAATATTTTCGATTTGTCTACATAATAATTATTAACATTTGTAAATGTTCGATGTTAAATTTTATATAAAAATTTCTGATAATAGTAGATCAAAGTTTAATGCACTAGAAGAAATACGGTCATTGTAGTAACATAAAATTTTATTATTACGTACCAAAGTAAAATCTATTTCTCTAGTAATAAGAAATTGACTTTTTGAAGTCACAATATTTATAGAACTTTCAAGGTGTTATTTCTGTTATTGGAACAAAGTCGTTGCCTAACACTGCTTAAAAGAACTACGCGATCTAAGAATGCCGACGGGGCAGGATGGGGAAGGAGGGGATTGAGTGAGCTTTAGGTGGCGGAAAAACCGCACGCGATTTCCCATGGGGGATGGAGCATTAGCGTCCCTAACACAATATTAGCCGTAAAGCACGCAGCTTTACGTAACACCCATCACAATTCTAGGACTCTTTTTTCCGTTTCGCCTCTCTCTCTCTTTCTACGTTTTCCACCCACTCAAGTCACGCACCATCGATGCTTTTGGAACAGTCCCTCGGTGATGTCTGCTCATGTTGATCATTGTATGATACGGAGAGGGTGGACCCCGTCCCGCCCGGAAATCGCCGGTCGTTTTATCCCATTTCGGCTGGCGCTCGTCTTTGGACCGCTCGAGATCCTTTTTGTATTCTTGTTTATTTTCCTGTGTAAGCTACGGGGCTTAGAGATGACACAGTTTTTTGAAGAATTTATTCGGCACGAATGAGAATTTAGATGGCTTGGGATATCTAAACAGCTGAAGGTTTATTTAGGTTTCGCTTGACGAATCCAATGAATTGATTTGGTTCGTTTTTATTTGTAAACGAGATTTATAAATATAAATATTATTTCAAATATTACATACAAAATCACGCCATGTACCCGAAAAGGTGTGACACAAACTTTTTTCTACTATTCCGAAATTAATTTTCTCCAAACATATCTATCCAGACAAGTAACTCTTATCAAATTACTTATCACTGCAATTTTAAAGATATATTTGTGATTGAATTCTGATCAAATCTGACTTTTTATTCTTATTTAGTGACAAAATTTTTTTGGTAGAAAAAGAAATAACTTTGTAGATCGTACAAATTTTCTCAGAATTTAATTATTATTATTTACATAATATTAAGTACAATTTCATTATTTAGCTATTACGATAAGTTTTTACGATAATGTCAACAAAAAATTATGATATTAATGTTTGAGTAGTTTAAGTATATTATTGCTCTTTGCTAACTTTGACAAGTATTTCAGGTATATAATTATGTAATAAATCAAAACTTTTGTTTACAGTTGCGATTATATGTATGTCATGTATTACTAAACAAAATAATAGTGTGATTTCTAGTAAATTATAAATTAGATTGTCTGATTACTGTTTATATTCTTTATCATGCGGCATTAGTACAATTTTTGTAAGTTTTGCGTTTTTAAAGTAGATACGTTGACAATCGGTACTGTGGTGGCCATAGCAAATTTTTTAATGAAATGTATTCGTAAAACATATGAATTAATATTTTTAACAAGATATGGATATACTTTTAATAAAATACATTTGTCAAAATTATGTGTATATGTTTTTTTTATAATATTTTACTATTTATAAAAGTACAAATATTCAAACTTACTTTTAGAAAAGATGCATTACATTTTTGAGTACCTATACATAAATCAATGTTGAAAACATGTACAGTATAAAAAGTAGATATAAAAACTTTTATACTATAAGGAAAATTAAGTTATAATATTTTAAAACTTTATTTTACTTAACAAAATATTGCAAATAAACTAAATTACAATATGAAACAGTGTAAACATTTTGCCTGAAAATAAATAATCATATACCGATGACATATCCTGATAGCCCAGAACCGAATTCAACTTGCTCGCATACGAGTACCATATCCGGAAATCATTTTACACTCGTTGCAAAATTGGAATTCATGAATAGCTGTCAGTGGCAGCCAGCGCATAGAACGAACCGATGCTTGTCTGTCTGGCGCCGGGCGAACTTTACGCAACTTTTGATGGCCATTTGAAAGCATTCCTGCGTTAGGAAAGTTTGGCGCGCATTTTTGAGCACTGCTGCCGGAAAACAAAAGACGAACGAGCGAACCGGGCGTCCACAAGCGCCCTGGAAACTGTTTATCCCGTCACACACACACACACAAACACGTCGCGCTTTTCTGTGAGCGAGATCCGCTAAAGTTTAGCAACTATATACTGATTACGACGTCAGTGCTGAAAGAAGGTTTAACTTAACTTTTCTTCTCTTCTTCGCACTTATATTTTTGTGCTTCGTGCTCTTTACGATGTGCGGCTTCTGTGCTTTAGGTGTCTGTGACTGTGTGGTCTGTTTGGAATACAGATGAAGAAGTCGGTGTTTATATGTACAGGAGATGATAACACGCGCTGAGAAAATTACTTGAGACACACTAGCTAGGAAATACTTTATGAGTTGACAGTTGGAAATATTGAAATATTGTCGTTTTAATCCAACTTTTTTTCGTAACAGCTTCAAATTTATATTTACTTGACATATTTTAATTTTTTTATTATTAATATAACATACTTAGTAAAAAATCTTACAAAATTTATATTAAAATAAAATGATTTTAACAAGAAAAAGTTATTAGGTAATAAAATAGATAACTAGATCATAAAATTTACAAATTTTTAATTTTATGATCGTTATTTATTTTGTTACCTAGTAACTTGTTTCTATGTTCTGTTTATTTATTGTAATCTTTGTATCTTTTACGTTGAGTTTGTCGAAACGTCGATTATTAATAAATATGAATATAGAACTAGAACGTACAGCCGTATCCATGATACATAAAATTTTTTTTATTTTCGTTGGCCTTTTGGGCATATTTTAAGACAGTAGATTGCTGTTACCTTATTAATTTTTATTTCATTTCATTTTAATTGTAATAAATATTCACTTATATAAAATAATTGATTTAGATTTTACGTGGAACATGGCGTGACTCTGTCTATAATTTATGATATAAATTTACAAAAACAAAATCCAATTTTAGTTGCAAAATTTTATTAACGAATTTTGAAATAATTTACCTAAATTCCATTATCAGTTTTCATTGCAAAACAGACACCAGTATGCAAAACCACAACATGAAACAACTATCCAGTTTCAATCCTCCGGTCTGCGCTATAACGCAATGCAACATAAACATAACATAAACATAATAGACACACATACCGTACCAACAAATAAGCATGTGTACATGGTGTTTATGCCACAAGCGATATTTTAACGAGACGAATGATTATATTAACTCTTTTTACGGTTGTGTGATTGTGTTTTACACACACACTTGCCTAACGTGAGACATCCCTTCCGTTTAACCCAAAACAATTGTCTATATATATATATATATATATATATATATATATATATATATATATATATATATATATCTATATATATATATCTATATATCTGGTTACCCAATGTAGGTTCATGCCGAATGCTTAGTAAGTTACCAATTGGATTGTTTTGGCTCAAATACTACTCGTGTTGGTAATGCAAAGGAGTGTAGCAAGGGGGGGGGGAGTCTTGTTCGTTGCGCAGTTTGTTGTTCGTGTGGATGTGTGTGTTTGTTCATTTGAATGAAATGCGCATTGCGGATCTACACAGAGAAGACTTTCTCAGAGTGTAACTTTTACGTTTTTGAAATGTGTGAAAAGAATTGGACAAAGTATTAAGTTGGAATCAAAGCTTCTTTCGAATTGTTGTTATTAGTGTTATAATTATAATTCTTTATTATTTTTTTTAATATAATATAGCCACAGATAAAATGAATTTTACACATAACAGAAAGATATACTAAATATTCATACTCAAGCAGGAATCCAACCTGAGATCAACAGGAATATTACGTTGCATCTTAAACTTGTATCCTACGACAAAAAATATTAGAATTTGTCATACAAATAATATTCTAGATATAAAACTATCCTGACATAGATTTAAAACATGCAATAACAGTTTGTCCGAAAGAATCTTAATCTTAAAATCATATTGAACAAGACAAAAGATTTTTTTATCCGTTAGCCAACAAAAGACGATAGTTAAATAATTATTCTTAGATCGACAAGATTAATAAATGGTTAAATTGTTAAAAATTTTGTTTTTTAAATTATAAATTAAGAATAATTAAATTAAGAATAAGAATTAAGCTGATGTTTAATTTAAATTATGCAGTGTGTGTCTATAGTGTTGCGTAATTTTAGTAAAAATGTAAAGAAAATATTTTGGAAAAATCCTCAAACAGGTCGATTCTATTTGATTAAAATACATATTTTTGTGTGAGGGGAGAACCATTTCTTAAAATCTGATGTACAAATTAACTAAATTTTTTTAGAATAGAGAAACATGTATGAGAGGTATTATAAATGTAGATGACGCTATAGTTGCTTGTCTGGCTAAGAATATTTTGAGAAAATTAATTAGTCACTCAGACCAAACCGATATCAGTTCAATGCTACAAGGTTTTAATACCAGAAATAATATTTAATTTAACATAGTTAAAATTCTTTCAGAACTCATTTTATTAAAATAAAACGGTTTTAGATTTTAGTTCTGTATTAATATTTATTAATAATCGATGTTTCGAGGAAAAAAGAGTTCATCGAAAGTCGATTATTAATACAGAACTAGAATCTGAAGCCGTTTTATTTTAATATTTAATTTAATTTCTGGTGTCAGCGCGGCGCGTACCAGGGATCTTTGAACTTACGGTTGCCTGTATCTAGATATCTATTAATTATGGCATTTAATTCTTTACTAACATGCAATTCAATATTTTTTATCTACAAAAGAAATTCGAATAAAGTAGTAGGGTCATAAAAATATGAAAGACCATTGACGGATGTGGAGAAAGGGTGAGCAATACATTTAAAATTCCACTAAAACGTTTACGCCATTATTTTCTCCAGTGAAAAAAAAAAGAGAAACGAGAATCCGTCCGCAATGTCAGTCGCTAACCGTAATAGGCATGTTACGTGTCAAAGTGTCACACATTTTTTATTTCTACTACGCACACTCATATTCTTACCAGGACCGACTTAAATCAAATTTACTGGCAAGCGAAACTAGATTTTTCGTTGTTTATTGGATGTGGAACTGTCATGTGAAATTAGCTTATTATAATTTTTTTCCCGAAATAATGATAAGTCAGGAGAATATATAAAGTTGAAGTCATGGGTGTGATATAATTAGTTATAATTAGTTAATAATACGGTGGTCAATATTAAATTCATATTCTTACATATAATATTGTTATATCTATATTTTGCAAATATATTTTAATAATTTAAATTACATTTTGATCATAGTTTAAACAATATTTTAAACATTTGATATATTGTCAGTCGATTTCTTGTTTGTTACGTATCACAAAACCATATTTTCGAGAAAATAATGTTTAAAGTTTCTGTGAGCTGAATTGTTTATAGTAAGGATATGGAACAAATTAGAAATTACATATCCGAAACCATTAAAATTATGACATTGACGATTGTTAAAATAGATAGATATTACCCAAATTAGAAATAATTTAATTTGACCTAAAATGGCGTATGGAACAAACAAGAAATCAAGATAGTGGAGCCGATGAGTTTATAATTATTACTCAATATCTATACCCGAATTAAAATTTTGTAAATTTATTACTCAACAATTTGTAATCGGCCACAAAAGTGCATTTTTTAAAATTGAAGCTGTCGCAATGATGATACAAATTATAAATATTTTAAAATATCATTAATGTCAAATTGAAAAGTGAAATTTCGTATTGCATAGTCAAATAAAAAGTATTTTCCAAATAAAAGTTGTTAGTTATTATAACTTGTTTAGCAACTTTTCTTAAAATTTACTTCTGTAGCATAATATTTATAATATTGGTAACGTATATAATTTATCAAGTTAATTACTTCATTAATTTGCATTAACTTTATTAAAATAAAAATTTTCAATTTCAAACTTAAAAGCTATTAAATTTTTTGAATCTTTAATATATTTCGGCAATTTATTCTATTCAAGTAATCCATTGTGAAATTATGAACACTATTTAAATTTTAGACTACCACTTAAATATTGAGTACCAAACCATGTTGTTGCACTTTAAATATAAAAATCATTGCAAACGTTTCTAAGAAAGATTTACTATTTAACCATTTTAGTTTTATTAATATATTGTTAATGGCTTCATACAATTGCTAATTAATTATATACGAATTAATATTGGAGCAAAACAGTAATTAAAAAAAAACCCTTACATAAAAAAACTATAAACGATAAACTATTCATCTAAAAACGGCATTCAGTCATATTGTTCATAGAGTTATTTTGTTTTCAAATCTATTTTGCATGCACACAGACAAACACCAGAACACCACTAATTCGCTGGAGTGCCGTTCTCGTCAACAGAGAGATGTGGGGGGGGGGATGTATATTCCCGGGTTACGGTCACAGTTCATGCATCGTCGCGTTTACTGCACCCCTTGAAAAACTGAAAGGGTTGGGACAATATGGCCGGGATAGGAAGGGAAGGTGAACACAGTACCACCTGTGCCAGAATGCTGGCTGACGTGCTACAAATAAATTATAAAAAAAAACACGAATTTTTTTTTGATTAGCATATAGAATTACAACGCTTTTTACATTCTGAATGTGTAGTGTACGTTTGCTGTAGCATGTTGTATACTTGTCATTTATGGTACTTTTAGTGTACAAAAGTTGGCGCAGAGACGGATTACAAATAAATCTATTTGAAGTGAAATTATAAATGTATTTTGGTATGTGTAATGTAAAAGCGTTGTTGAATAATTAAATAAAAAACTAGTTTATTTAATATGGTGTTGTTAAAACTAACAACTTTAATTTGGAACATTTTTCGATACTCTAAGTAATAATCAAGACAGTTTTGCTTTTAGTTATCCTGATTGCAGTTAAGTAAAAAGTCTTAAATTAGTTAAATTTTGAACTTTTTTCATAAATATCAACTTTTTCTATTGACAATTGATATACAAAAATTTTTGTTTTTTCATATGTTATAGATCAAGCTTTCGATTTATTTTAAATCTGCTTCATAGTCTCTATATTATAGAGACTATGAAGCAGATTTAAAATAAATCGAAAGCTTGCCTCTGAAACTTAAATGAGTTTTATTTAAGAACCTTTCCACATTAGACTGATATACCTAATAATTTTTTATACAAATATCTTACTAGTATATATATATATATATATATATATATATATATATATATATATATATATATATATATAAATAGTCGGCTTTTCTTTTGTACCGTAAGGATGTTAAGGTTAAATATCTATTATTTTTTTCTCATGATTGTTTCACAAATTTTTTATATTTGGTCCTTTAAATATCTATTATTTTTTTTCTCATGATTGTTTCACAAATTTTTTACATTTGGTCCTGTTTTTCCGCCAGTTTTCGAAGTTGAACTTCTTTTATATTTATTTTCCTCTTAGTTTCACGGTCTTCCTCTCGATTTTTTTCAATCTTCTTTTCCACATTATTTTGTAAGGCATACCTTGTCACATTCTTATAATGTGGCCGCACTATTGCAGCTCATTGGCAATTATAAATACGCAATAAAGTTATCGATTAACGTCTATTTCAATATTTAACTTAACCGGTAACTATTACGCTCTGATCACACGTAAACCACTGGCCAACTTGACATTTTGACATGGCTTTTGATTGCACACCAAAAAGTACCCGCTCGACAATTTTTCGTAATTTTTATCAGCTCTCAAATTAAGCTCGCAATTTTTTATTTTTGTACCGTTAAAGAATTAACGGATCGCATGCCAGTTTGGTGCTTTTTTTTTACCCCGGGATTAACATTATCAAATTGCTCTCGGCCTGGCATAATTGATAATTGTGTCATGCATTTAAATTTTGCTTTTCCATTAATTTATAATTGATTTGTTGAATTTTTCGGATAGCCAAAAGTGAAACGTGAATTTAAATAAATTTGTTCGGTGTTGTTTTTCGATATCTATGGTTTTTATACATAGGATAAATAATAAATTGTAGATTTGAATATTAGTTGTTTGAAATTGTACGTAGAAATTAATTATTTTTTTCAAGCGTATTATAATATTAATATTACGTTATCATATTGCCTATGTAGAAAGAGGTCATTATATTACTAGTACAAAAATGACAATTATTATACAACAGTTAGTTGGTGTTGCAGCACTAAACACAACTACTACGTCATATGTATTTAATCTGACACATCCTATAGTTATATTAAAAATTATTAAGTCTAGTTAAGTTAATTGACAATTGCATTGTTTATTTTCGTTTGAATATGAATATTGAAAATGTGTGAAGAAGTGCAAAAAAATGCAAGGGTGGTCGGAAACTGCGTATTCGACCAAAGAATCATGAAAAGTGTATTTAATTTGATATCTCTGACGGATATATTAAAAATTATTATTTTAAGATAAGTTAATTGACATTTGCGTTGTTTCTTTTCGCTTGAATTTGAATTTTATTATTGAAATTGTGTGATGCAAGAAATGCAATGTACACCGTCTAGAGTAGTCAGAAACACGATCAAGCGTATTTGACATTTCCGACGGCTATATTAAAATTTTTTACGTCAAGTTAATTTTTTTTGTAGTTGCGCAACTAAATAGAATAGGATCTATATTCACATGACATTTTTCACTCGACATGACCTCAGTAACAAAACTGTTAAAATTTGGTACACTTATTGTAAATCATTTTGTACAATGAATATTATTTAATAAAAATAAAAGAAGTTTCTTTAACCTGATTTTTTTGTAATTGTTAATTTATTTGTTATTTCACTCAATCTCGTTACAAACTCAAATGTAATAGAAAATTCTTAGTGAAGTTCCCATTTTATTTAAAATGGTCAGCTCGGACAATGTGACGTCACTAACACTTAATCATGATTATTTACTTAGAACGACAGAGATATCTGCGAAATATGTGTGTTGTACGTACGTGGGAGCGTATATATGTGTATAACTACGTGCATGAAATGACTAAGTATTGTGCACTAAATTAGCGTAATTACTTTAACTTCTATTAAGTTGGTAGCTATTGTGCAACCTCGTTCAGCATTGTCCTTTTAATTTTGAATAATTTTTTTCTATTTTTAACAAAACTCTCGTATATTTGTCCGCTAGTTCCTTTTATAGCTAGGTGTTTTTTTTTGTAGGTTAATGTTTTTGTAAAGAGATTTTAGTTGTATTTATTTTTTTTCTACGCTTTGTAAATAATATACTGGGTGTTCTCAGTATAAAGGCAACTCTAAATAACTTTTTTTATTTATAAATATAATGTAATAAAAATTTATAGGAGTAATCTAGGTATAAGAGACTCAGTAGCTTACGCATGGGGGTTAGAAAATAACCCCTTCCCGAAAATAAAAAAAAAAAATTAATAAAATACTAATTTTTTAAACTTAATTTACGTAAAAAATATTCTGTGCATAATTATTGTTGATTGAAATACACTTTAATGTGTCAGATATCATTCTAAGAACAGTTGATTCGTGTTACTATAAACCTAATACGTGCAGATTTGTAAAAATCTCAATATGTCTAATTTGGTATGATTACAATACTTCCCTTATCATATGTGATATGTCGCTCGGTAAAAAAATAATTAATTTAATTTAAAATTGAAACAAAAAATTTAAATGTTGAATAATGTACATCAACTTAAAAAAATATTCGAATGTTTTTTGTTTTTTGTATAAAATAAATATATAAAATACATAAAAAAACTAAATATTTATTACAGAACAATTTTATTTTATATATTTCTATAATACACATTTATCAACTCATTGAACGAAACTAATTATTATTGACAAATATTATGTTGCATTATTTTTATTTAAATAAAAAAAAAATTTCGTACAATTACTATAAATCTAGCGGAAAAACATAAATTTGTCGGATAATTTTTTCAACTTTTATTTGCAGTTTCAACTGATCCGAAAAACAAGCTGTCATTTTTAAACAAACACTGCTACAATAATACAACATAAATAGTTAATGTTGCTATTCTAGTTTCATATATTTGATTTTTTTCGACTAGTGTATGCGCACGAATGTATATATGTGTGTATTTTATTTTTTAATGCGTTTGTTCAGCTGTTAAAAAATAGCATTGATGTACACATATAAATTATTTTTGAAGTATTTCTCGATTTTAAAATATTGTATGCATTAAAATACGTAATTTAAAACAATGGGTTTTGATCAAAATTTGTTTTACGATCTGATATAGCTTAAATAATTATTATTTCTGTTTTACAATATTTTATTTTAATGAATGTTTGATTAAAAAAATTTATTTGAATGATTTTTGATGGTATACGTTTGCGTGGACTAGTTGAAGTGGTATGATTGAGAGAGTGGCTTGCGTGAAGAGCATGTATGATAGGTATTATGAATGTGGATGAAGTTAAATTTGCTTGTCTGGATAGAAATGTTTGAAGGAAACTGATTTCGCGATAGTGCCACACCCTTTTAGGTACATTGCGTGATTGTCAGAATTAGCACAATTTTTATTCGTTTAGTCATATATTCAGCAGTCACTTCTAACGTTACAATTATTTACCCCAAAATATTGAGCCAACATTCATTATTTTAAACCATTAATTATTCGATTCATGTAAGATAAAGTGGAAATCTGGTTAGTATTGCTTGAAGGTGAGGACCGTTTTGCTTTTATTTGTGCTTCTCCAAGATAAAATCCTTGGGCCCCACCCAAGACAAAATCCTGGCTATGCCACTGGTGATTGTGTATATATGTAATTGTCCTACAATATTTATTTTATGGTTTATCAAGACAGCAATACAAATTATTTTTTATTTAATTATCAAACAAAACTGGGCAAGCTACTCAGTAAAAGTATCTAAGCTAAATAGTAATTTACTAAAGTCACTTTTAGGTGTTTTACGAATATTTCGCAACAGAGATATATTTCGAGAAGAAAAAAAATTTAACAAAAGTTGCTAAAGACCGTTATAGCTAACATCTTTGATTTTGAACATTTTTCAATACGTTTACATATTTTTTTGATAATTTTTTATATTTTTATGATAATCTGCAAATTGGGGGCGTATTTATGTCAAGAAATTTTTGTTTTTAGTTAGTAGTAGTTATACAAAATTTTCTATTTTATAAATTTATTTAATATAATGACGATTGGTTCTGTGGTCGCTACAACAGATTTTTTTACTCTGTGCAACATAACAATGCATGTTTTAAGTATATGCAATACATATCTATTTATAATAAATAAAAATAAAAATATCATCTTACTGTGGCGAAAATTTAATAAAATAATAATAATTTCCCTTAAACCACAAAATAATTAAAAAAAAACGAACTAAATACGTATGTCGAAAGCTAAGCTTTTATCATCAGTAGCAAAAGTTAAAACTAAAGTCCAATTATTTTTTATTATCTATTTATAGTTCATCTGACGATCTAAATATTTTTCTAAACTAATAATGCAAGAAATTTTTTATTTTCACCTCTGATTTTTTACACCCTCCGAACTAGTATTGCAAAGCATCTCAGCGATATTATCCCCATAAATTAGACAAGTCATATGCGTCTATTTGCGTATGTACTAACTCATGCCACCTCCACACATATTACCTCGGGTGTACATGTGCAAAAGCTGTCACTATAAAACGTTCACAGCAATTACCTTCATCCCCTCTCCGCTTGCCAAACCCCCTCTCTCTTTTGCATTTCGCTTCCTTCGTCTTTTTGCCAATGCAGTCATGCGCGAAAATATATTAATTAATTTTCATACATGATTATATGAATGTCAGCAGAATATATAATTAATCGGTGTGTACATGAGGGGGGTGGGGGTTGGTTACCGCCGCTGCTGCCTAGGTAAAAAAAAGGACATTTGCATGCTTGGTGAAGGTCTGCAACCAGTCACACATGTAAGGGTGCGCATAACCGGGTTGGTAATCGAGTGAAGCTATAGTCACACTATAGATGTGCTGTCGATAATAAGGATACTAGGATTAACATAGTAAACAAATCTTTCAGAACTCGTTATATTAAAGTAAAACGGCTTTAGGTTATAGTTCTATATTAATTTTAATTAATAATTAACTTTTGACGTACTTATTGTCTATCAGGAAAATGATACAAATGACGTATACAGTAGATAAAAAATAGTGCCATGTTAGATATTAGTCTGAAAATTGAAACAGAGTAAGTTTCAACACTAAAATAAAATGGTTATAGTTCTGTATTAATTTATATCAATAATCGACGTTTCGACGAAATCAACGTAGGTATTCATCAGTGACATTTACAGTAAATAAGCAGAACATAGAAATGAGTTACTAGGTAACAAAACACAAGTAACTAGATCATAAAATTTATAAATTTTTAGTTAAAAGAAGCCAAATTTTATTTAAATCAGTGCTCTGTACAATGATTGATGTTTTTTTTTTTTTTTATAAATGTATTGCTTGTCTTATCAATCTACTGTTAATATTAATGATGAATCTGAAAGATATTATATCTTTTGAATCTTTGAGTTTATATAGTTTTTTTTGTTTTAAAAAAATGTATCTTGTAAAACCGGAATAAAAAGAGTTCAAGAGTTCCACTATCTTAATTTATTATGTTTTATAAATTTTTCATATTTAATCTTAGAATATAACCACTTTTTACTACTAAAATACTGACTAAATAAATAAATAAAAAAATTCATGTTATTTTTTTCTATTGCTTCGCTTATCAATTTACTGTTAAAAATTGATAGATCTTGCAATTATTACAGTATCTTCCTTTAATTGAAAATTTATAAATTTTATGATATAGTTACTTATTTTGTTACTCAGTAACTTGTTTCTATGGTTTGTTTATTCTCTGTACATGTCATACCTTTATTACTGATGATTATGTACGATGAGTACGTTGTTTATTAATAGATAATTAATACAGAACTATAACTTAAAGCTGTTTTATTTTAATATAATTAATTCTGAAAGATTTTTTACTATGTTAGAATAATATAATTTCTAACAAAATTAAAAGTTTGTTGTTAATGTGAATGGATCTTTGAATGCTTTTGTCGTAAAACTGTAGTCGCCGAATCCATATTTTTAAGTTAAGTTACGATAATGTGTCGCACGCTTATCAACTTATATTATGCTCCTGTGGTGATTTTAAAATATAACTCTGTTATCTGCAAAAAAAAAATAGGGTTTTCCACTTATCAGAATGAAATCAAAGGCGGCTTTTGTTTAGCCATTGTGTTGTAAAGTTTTATTTTTATTATTTGTTTTGTAGCGTTTTGGTGTACGTATATGTGTGTGTGTGTGAGTGTGAAAATTATGAGCGGCGTTATTTGTTTCAGACATGAACGGGAAATATTAAATTAATTAGTTGCATTCTTTACGTTAACTATGTTGAAGTTTTTCTGACTAAGAATAATTTCGCAAAGTCAGTATTTGTCAGCTGGCTAAGATTTGTGGATTTTTGTTGGAAATTTATTTAATGTACCGGAATAAATATATCATAGTTTCTTTTATCTTATGAAAAGTTTAAGTTTAGAATTTATATGCTTTATAAATATAATGGCATTAAAATTTAACGGCTGGTTTTATAACAAATGCGTATTTATTTTTTATTTATTTATTAATTATTATTAGTGCTAACATTATTTGAAAAATTTGATTCAAATTTTACAGTGCCTGATTTAAGGGCTTTAACCAACTAAAGAATTTGATGAAACTTCCTACCAAAGTGTTTGTTATTAGACGTTGGTAAAACACATTTAATTTCTTGAATTTTTTTTTTGCTATTTGGGTATTAACATATTTTTTTTTTTTTTTTGTTGAAATACAAAATCATTTATTATTTCATATTTTTATTAAATTTATTTATTTATTTTAATAATAATATTAATTTTCATTATATACATATTATAATAAGCACCTCCACCAAACTTTTGCATAGAGGCGCCTACATTATAAATTCGATTCTGCAATTTTAATTGAAACTTTGACATAGTTTCTTATACATTGTAATAAATTTTAATAATGCTCATAATATGATTTTAAACATAATTTTTTTCTATAATAATTGCAAATAAGTTTGTGTAAATTTAAGTTCAGAAACTTTCTCAGTCAGTATAGTTATTTTAGTATGTCTATGTACGAATTCAAATAATTCAAATAATTTGAATCCAAATAAAACCTAAACAACTATTGACAGACATAGAAACTTAAATATTCCGAAAGTGAAAAAAAAAGAAATCTCGCTGCAATTCGAATGGGAAACTTCAAAAGTCGTAACATCGCAACCAAATTCTTTTCTACTTAGATTTGAATTGATCAAGCCTACAACTTTTCCATTATCACCGAGTGACCCTAACACAAACTTGTTTCTTTTTTCTCTCTCTCTATCTCTCTCTCTCCCAAACTTCTTTCCTCGTGGGAATGGCTCTTCTCCACTTTAGATCCCCCACCATTTTAAAAGGTTGGGAGGGGGGAGCTTAGGCTAACCAGACCGGTTGAAAACCGGATGCCGGTCCCATTGAATACTTACGACATCTTTGCATCCAATATCCGGGCGATTTTGCGGGAAGTGAGCTGGCTGGCCCCCCTAGCTTGGCTGGCTTGCTCAAAGTGAATCATTGTGAATCATTGATGAGGCCAGGTTCGTCGCACTGCTTCCGTTTTCGCGCTCGGCTAACTCTGATTGACTCCCCTGTGTGGGTGAGCGAGTGCACGACTGGTACCTGAGAGAGTGTGCGGACGGGTTGAGGAGAATTTGTTACGCTTCGCAAAACTGAAAATTGTGCCTCTTATATGCTCTTTGGAGAGCATCGGGCATCGACTTTGAGATGTTGTAGTATTGGGATATAGTCTATTCTGTGTTGTGGGGTAATGGTGAATAATGTTGGCTTGTTGGAGATGCACGAGGAATATTTGAAACAAAGATATTTTCGAAATTTATATTTAAGTTAAGGGTAGGTAACACTTAGAAATTTTCAAATAACTCAGTTTTTTCTCGTTTTCTTTAACGAATTCTTTGAACAGTATAGAATGATGTTATGAATGTTAAAAGAGTGAATTTGCAATATTAATTGAGTATTAAGTATTTTCTAGTCCTGTGAGCGCTCTGAGACCCTATTTAAACTAAAGCAGATGTTTCAATTCATGACCGATTTAGATGGGGGCGCTGTTTACAGTGTACATCGTTCTACTCATTCTTGGTTTTTGACATAGAAAACAGAACTTGAAACTTTAAACGCCTTTTTCACGAAACTATGTTTTTTAACCGCGTTGACAGCCTACAGATTGCATTTTTAAATAAATTTTTATATTTTTATTATATGTATATATATATATATATATATATATATATATATATATATATATATATAAAATTCTGTAAATAGGTGCAATAAATTTTTGTCAAGACAGTTTTGTTTTAGTTACCATGAATAGAGTAGTACTTGTTATAGAAATTTTTCTGTTTCATAAACTTATTTATTATAACGATTGGTTCTGTGATGGCCTTAGCAGATTTTTGAATAAAATTTCTGTATTATTTTATATTCTGATGATGGCATAAACAAACAAAATTGTACAATGAAGATTTATTTTTTATTTTGTGAAATAACATTTAATTATTTCAACATGTTTTGTATATTTTTTTTTAATAGCGGTACAGTTACCATAAAATAATTATATTGTTCTTAATAGTTTCTTCAAACAGTTTATAATGAAATTTTCCTAAAGATACTTAACTTTTTCTTTTATTTTCCCATGTTCAACTTATATGTATTGTAATAAAAGTGGCGGAGCCAGTGTATGATATTGCATAAGGTTATTTAACCACATTAGCACAGCACTCAGAAATAATTAGCTAATAGCACTAGTACTTAACTAATTATCTAATTACCACTTACTTTACAAGAGGCAATCGATTCCCACCAACCTGCTTTTCTAATAGAGATGAACTCTATTCTCTTCGCCAAATAGGATGGCTTGCTACTTTAAATTTCTAGCTACCCCGCTCCCGTGAATCAACCTTACAAATCTTACCCTATTTTCGTTCGTTCTTTATAATTAAATTGTGTTTTAAATAGCATCGACTAAATTACTATAATTAATTGCAAAGCTGCACTTTAAATACCGATAGGTTTCATTGCATCTTTTGCTGTTTTAGTTGGAAGTTTTATTTTTCTTTTAAGCTTGTGAAATTTTCTGTGGAAGAATATGAAAGAAATATGGGTGTTTTATTTATAATAAAATGGTTACAGCCATAATATTGAATAATGTGCCACTATAGCGGACCACCAAAAAAAAAAAATGCCATGAACCAGAATTTTAGGACATAATATTAAAATCAGAGCGTAAGTTTGTCGTGGGACATCCTGTATATTTACGACATTATGTAAACTTAATCATAAATTACAAACCGCTATACATACATACATCACAATCGAATATTTACCATCAAAGTTGGCTTAATTGATAATTTCCACAGCCGACTCTAGCTATACATAATATTCGATACCATTGTCAATCGAATACATGAAATGAAAAACGGACATTTTTACCTCTAAATGTGTAATATGTATGGTTTCACTTTGATATGCATAAATATTTTACGAATACATGTAGAAAATTATACATGAAATCCACAAAAGTTACAAAGAGACCGTTAGATATTAAAACAATATAACTATGATTGTCTGAAATACTCACAGATATAGAATACTTCATGCATGTTTATTGCGGTATATACTACATAGTCGTATAGAGGTATTATTATCAAAAAACTCTTTGATATTAACAAAAACGCATCGCCTGAAAACAGCTGAAGTATTTTTCTATTTCGAGCGCATTGCAGGCTTGTGTATTTTTGTATTTTATTTGATATAAACAGAAATTTTTAATTTTTAATTTTCATTTGCTCTGAATACATAATAGAAGTTGTCAACAATATATTAGAACGAAAAAAGTAAGCATATTATATTGTATGTAATATTCAGTTACGTTCTTTTTTTTAGTAGTAATTAATTTTAGGTATTCAGTGGCGTACGCAAAGGGAGATTAAGGGCATGAATTGTCTCCCGAAAATGCGAAAAAACAAACTAAATAAAACACTAATCTTTTAAACTTAATTTACTTAAAAAAAATTTGTGAATAATTATTGTTACTGAAAAACATATCGTATGTACCATTTAATTTTATATTTTTATGATGGACTAATTTAATAGTCAACAAGTTTAGTTTGTAATTCATTTATATATTTACTTAATTTACTTTTGTTTTTTTAAATCATCTGAACTGAACTGCTGAAACTGAAACGCAATAAATTATTGGCATTGGCAATTTGTGTTCCTCTACCTCTAGTGACTATAGAAACACAAAAGATATTGCAAATTTTGTGGAAAAACTCTTTTAATGTAAGTAATTGCATACATGTACAAGCACAAAATAAAATAAAAGCGACAGACTGCTTTTCCATATATATATATATATATATAAAATATGTATATATTTACTCATAGATGCCATGGCGCTGTTACCCGGGGGGGCTACCGCCCCCTGGAGCCCCTGCTACCATTTCTTACAACTTACTTTCTGTGTCTAGCCCCTCCCCCAACTATATTATTTTCTAATTGCACCATATCTCGGTTGAAATTAGTATTATTTTTACAAATTAAAACAATATCCGTGCCTGAAATATTTTTCTTTCGTACGCCACTGTAGATATATATATTTAATTTACGAGTAGAATTAAATTTTAATTATGTTTTACAAACTATAGGTAAGCAGGTATTTTATTTAAACAGCAGAATTTATTGTAACATGTAGTTGAACACAAAATGTATAATTGAAATTCTAAACCTAGTCGAAGCTAAAAATTTGTGCAGTTTATATTTTACTTTTTAATGATTTTATTCATTATTTACTCAAATAACTTGCTACAATTAATTAAAGAATAAATGTGAATTATTAATAAATAAAAATATTTTAACATATTTTGGTGCAAATGATAGGTAATGCGGTGAATACAAAAGATTTTCAACTATTATTTTTTGTTATTAGTAATTTTACAGGATATTTATTATGTAATATAATTTTTCTTTTGATTAAAAATTCTTAACATGGGCAATAAAAAAATTTAATTTCTATATTTATTTGACTTGATCGAACGACGTCAGTTAAAAATAAAACTCGTAGTTAAAATTTTATAGCATAAGAATAATAATATTTTATTAGAATATTTTTGCATACTAGACAAAGATTGTAGTATAGATATTTTTATAGTTCTATGCCAAAGGTTATATGTTCATTGTAACAGCTCTACAAGATATAAAATGAACTTTATATTCAGGGCTTAAATTCTCTTTTACTTGTGAAACTATATTAAATTCAGACTGTTTTTATTATAATAACTATATATCGTACATAGAATTGTTTTTATAAAAATACTAGAATATATTTGGAATAAAATATAATAACATTGAAAAAAAGTTCTTAAATGTATCTATGAAATTAATATAATAATATTTTAACATTAAGATTTTTTCCAGGTTTTTTTAAATAAAAGCTAGATACATAGCTTAAATAGCTACCGGACGCTTAAACAACCTCGGCTACAGCGCTGACAAAATTTATTTATAACTTTTAATATAGTAATATTAATATGGAATAATTTTTAATTGATTATTGAACTCTGAAAACTAATATCCAATTAAAATTGCACTGAAATTGAAAATATAAATTAAATTTTACATATACAGATATCTTTCTATATTTATTATTTTTGATGCTCCGGGATCGATAATATTTCAAAATAAAATTCGAGTCGCATAGTTTTGTTTTAATAGTATTGAAATTGAAACTGTAAATTTCATAATTCTTTTTGTTTCAATTTTGCATTGCATGTGTGTAATTAAATTAAAATTAAAATTAAAATTAAAATTAAAATTAAAATTAAAATTAAAATTAAAATTAAAATTAAAATTAAAATTAAAATTAAAATTAAAATTAAAATTAAAATTAAAATTAAAATTAAAATTAAAATTAAAATTAAAATTAAAATTAAAATTAAAATTAAAATTAAAATTAAAATTAAAATTAAAATTAAAATTAAAATTAAAATTAAAATTAAAATTAAAATTAAAATTAAAATTAAAATTAAAATTAAAATTAAAATTAAAATTAAAATTAAAATTAAAATTAAAATAATTCAAATATTTTCCAAATTGATAATTGGTATGTTAGTCAATAGTTAGAAAAGATGTTAAAAAAGATATCTCATTTAAGATTTAATCTGAGCTTTCGTAACATTATTTTGTCTATGTCATCAGGGTGAGATCTAAGGTTTTTTTTTTAACGGTAATATGAAACCGTTTTGGAGAGAACAAGAATAAATCCAAAAACATGTGATATTTTTCTATTCACACTGACCAGAATTTATTTTGTAATGCAATGTAAATATAATTAACAAATTGTAATTTACAATATGTTTTGGCTTTTATCGTTTTTAATAAACCCTTACACGTTTTCTCATCGAAGTGATAAAAACAGAACAGAGAAATTAGAAAGTAAACAAACAAAAACCAAATTGATAAAGACAAATCCTATTGAAAAATAAAGATAGGCGCGCTTAGGCCTCGACGTATTTCCACGAACGTGATAATGTAAATAAGGATATAAATCAGTTCGGCGCAATTATGCAATATAAATCACAAACGAAACGTCATCGGATTGAATTTTCATTCCGCTATGCGCCGCGCGCTACCAACGCCATCTATTATTAATCACGGAATACCGGCGTTTTTTTGTTTTGTTTTGTTTTCTGCCCGTTTCGGCATATGGGACCTTTTGTCGGATGAGACCCATAATTTAAGCAAATTAACGGGACGCTAAAATAAACATGGCTGCCGCTTTTTTCCCGAGCGATGGTTGAGTGATTGCTGAACACCTGATACTGACAACATTGCCTTGTTTGGTTTCGTTTTTTTGTTTTATCTATCTACTTTTTGTGTTTTTCTTTGGGGGGCTTTTTTCGGTAATAAATGAGGTAGAAGCATGCACTGTAATCTTACGGGTTGGATTTATGGTTCTAACTAGGTTGATTTTTAAAGACACGAAATCTGAAATTATACGGGGATATTTATGGCGAGTTACGGGTATGAAATTTAATACTGTTATTTTTATCATTTTTTATTCAGGTTTAATGTGTTAATAATGATAAGACAGAAAAAAATGCTAGAATGAACTACAGCAGAATGTGTTTTAGCATAAATTGAAATATAATGTACAAGGTGGTAGATTATTTATTTATTTTTCAATAATAATTTCTTTTCAATTATGTAAAACAATCATAATCACTAAATGAACGAACAAAAAATCAATTCTTTTACTAAAAATTACTGACGATAAAAACTTGATGATTTCGTAACAGAAAATAATGATATATTTCGGGACGAAATATGAAAAATAGTTTCTCGAACATTGTCAGAACTAAACTTAACAGTTGCTCGAGCAATACCGCACCATCAACTAGTAGCAACAAAAAGAACAAGAAAGAAAGAAAAAAAAAAGGATTCCATCTCATTTGCGAAACTTTTTAAATTAATATTCGAGAATGAACAAGTTCGTCTTTATTTTCTTTTTTTCCGTGAACGCCCAATGTGGAGGGTACAGCATTGGTGCGCTGTACGGCGAAGCGCCCAGAGGAACGCCGACATTCCCTATTTCTTATTTTCAATATCTGATCTGCATATTAACTTTGAGAATACTCTGGAGTCATCCGTTCGTTCGCCGGGGCACAAAAAAAAACTCAAGTAGTACATCATCAGCTTAAGAGCTCAAGGAACTTTGCCATCGATTTTAAATTTCAGGCCGTCTTCAACCAACGATGGAATATTAGTTTTGTTTTCTCTTTACACAGAAAATTTTTGTACCTGCACACACACTCACACAAATACAGTTTGTATTCGGTAGCATGAGGATTTTTACATTGGAAATTGGAAAAATTTCCAGTGAACTTCGTCGGCAGCATTACAACCACATTCTGAATTTATATAAGTTGATAATTTTTTGCCTTTTTTAGCACAAAGTTTCTAAGTATAAAATAATGTGGAAGTTGCATTGGCGAAAATATGTGTCACTAACTTTTAACAATATCTTGAATATTTTTGATTTTTAAAAGGATGAGGTGTAACACAAAAGGTGAAACTGAATTTGTGACTAATTGTACAATCCTACCAATAGATATGATAACGTTTGTTTAACACAGATTTACATATAATATGTTTACATAAGACTCTATTTGAGAATATAGATGAACGCTCTTAAGATGTAGTACTAAATGAAAGATAGAGAATTAATCTGGGGCAACAAATTGTTGAATTTTTAAATATTTATTTAGAAATATTAGAAAAATTTACTTAATATTAATAATATTTATACAGAACTAAATCCTAAAGCCTTTTTATTTTAATATAATGAGTTCTGAAATATTTTTTTCCATTTTAATACTTAACCTAATAAAATCGATATACAAAATTTAAATTATGGAAATATATTAATTTGCTATTTGCAGTCCTACAATAAGTTATTAACTATAAACTCGTTTTTGAAAATTACAAATATTTTATATAGTAAAAAAATTATTGCGTAATTTCTGAACCCTCTTTTGGTTTATATTTTATAAATATTACACATCCTCTTAACTAGAATTATTTGTGTTATATAATTTTATTAACAATATGAGTGACAAATATTGCTATGAGGTTTATAGTTTGAAATGTTTGTAAATTAAATATTGATACATAATAAACAAATTATATTGTATTTTAAAATTTATTCTGGTGAAAATAATCATCAAATGATATTTTTATAAAATTAATTTTTTATTTATTTACAAACATATGAATTTGAATGTAAACATGCATAAATAAAATTATTTTGTTTATATTAGATAATAATAATAAATTACAGCGAATTTTATGTGGGTTAATATAATTCTATAAATATATTATATGAATAAATTATTTCAAAGTTTATTTATAAATATATTTATTTCAATAAAAAACAAATGATAGTGGAATTGTTTATTATCTGTATGTGAATTTATTTAAAAATGGGGAATTTATGAAATCTAAATGTTTATTTATTAAATTTGCACTTTCATGCGTGGCTTTCTTAATTTCAAATGATTTATCTTATTCAGCAATAACGAACGGATAAATAAATTAATTAGAACAAATTTAATAATCGTTCTAATGGAATCAATATTATATGATTAATATATTACAAATTCCAAAACCATCAATACATGTAATATCCTAATTGAAATGAACTATAATGAATCCAACAAACAGAATTATTATAATATTCACATATTTACAAGCATTAATAAAATTTTAACAACACATTGATGTGTAATATAAAATTTGCGGATATTTCTGAAAACATACTATTGAAATTGAATAAATTATAAAGTTGCATAGGGCTGCTATGCGCATAGTGTCAAACACCGAAATGTATTATGTAGAAATAATATCATTTATTTACACAACAAATGTTTACGCATACAACCCGGGTTATTCGTCCGATAAAATTAAATTTATGATATGCTAATTACGTATCAGATTTTTATCATTTGTGTTACACACTGAAATATACTAATTAAATTCTAGCCTATTGTTTGTATGCGCTCGTATACGGGGGTGTGTGCTTTTTTTAATTAGAATGTTTTCGGTTTTATATTATTAATGAGGAAGAATTTATTTGTTTTATTATAATTATTTTATAATTATATTTCTGGTATATGTAAATGAAGAAATGTTGAATAATAACATAGTAAAAAATCTTTCAGAACTCATTATAATAAATTAAAACAGCTTTAGATTTTAGTTCTGAATTAATATATAGTAATTATCGACGTTTCGGCGAACTCATTGTACGTCTTCATCAGGAAAGAGATACAAGTGACATTTAGAGTAAATAAACAGAACATAGAAACAAGTTACTAGATATAAACCATCTAAATAAATCTGCTATTGCGCATAACATGCGTTAGAATATCTCCGAAGCTAGAAAAATAGATAATTTAGAGCAAACACCCAGTATATTGGTACTGAGTGCGTACAACATATTTCATCAAGATAAAAATTGTAATTGCTTCAAACACATACACACATATGTACACAAACACACACACTCACACTGTGAGGGAGCAAACACACGCCCATTTGTACACATAGCGTTCGAAACGCTATTTTATACTTACCTAGTGTTGTTGCGCTTGTCGAATATTTGATTGGTAATTAGTTCATTTGCATCCCAGTGATGTTCATTTTGTTTCCCGTTGATCAGAGGCCACTCTGATGGAAATTCAGGTCCCAATCACGTTTCGTTTGCCTGGGAATCGGAGACCGACGCATGTAAAGCTGGAATTTTTTCGCTTCCCTCTCTCTCTCTCTCTCTATCTTTCTCTCTGTTTCACTCTCTTGAAACATCAAGAAAATTTGTATGCGCTAACGAAAAACGAAACAGGAAAAATTCGATGCCCCCCAACTGACAACCGAACGGGAAAGCGGTGATAATAAAAAAAAATTGTTTCCCTCTCGAACAAAAAAAAATACAGGAGAAATATTTTATTTGACACAGATTCAATTTTTAAATTAGCTGCCTGCTTTTGTTTGACCTATTTTAGGATTTATGCGATTTTGTTTCACAATAACGTAGAAAGAATTTTTGGTTCACTGTTAATATACATTTTTTTTATTTGTGTTTAACAATTATTGTAGTATATAATTTAAATTTTTGTAAACATTGATAATATTCGTGCAGTTTCTATTGACATCTGTAGATTGAAAGTGTAAGTTAGATTTACTACAAAATTTAAGGAAAATATTGTTTTTGTTTATTTTATATAGATGCTTTATTTTATTTTTTATGTTTTATTTCATCAGTAGATTAATTTAATTTTAAACACTATAATTTTTATTAACCACCAAATGACAAACGTTTTTTTATATTTTTTGTCTTTTACTTTGCAAAAATTTAATTTTTTGCCGTGAAATTTATTTGCAAAAAAAGTTACCATTTTACATTAAAATCATAGTAAAAAATTACATATTATTTCAGCAAAACCGATGATTTATATAAATTTTCTGTAAAAATAATATAATTTTGTAATTTTAAATAAAATAATTAATTTACCATATTATATAAAAAGTAAGCAAACTTACATAAATATACGTATTTTATATGCATGTTATGTAAAAAAATTTTTTGTGACGTCTGTACATATTACATATTAAACTGGTGTAAATCAGTTGCCTCGGGTTTTCGTGTAAAAATACCGAATTTTTCTTTATAATGTATTTCTCTGTCGTGAAAAGTACTTTTTAGCCATTCTTGTATTTTACTTGTTATGCAAATACCCTATTTTGTCGGGCTTAATAAAATACCATGAGAACTGCCAATCAAAACCTATTGCATCCCAATCAAGCAATAACCATTTCCCATTGCTAAAACAATCGAAGCACGCATTTCCAATTTATGGTAATTAAATCGCAATACACTAGACCAAAATCACCTTCTGCAATTTATTCAACTTGGATGAGACGACAGCGGGGCGGGGGGGGGGGTAGACACGGGTTGGGGGGCGATCAAGTTCGATCACAGTACGAATGCCTGGGGGGTAAAGTGATCGAACTGTGTGATTCTACAGGTCGCAAAATGTTTGAGTGCTATTAGAACCAATTCGCGGACGACCCGGGCCCTCCACAACTGGCGAACACAGTTCCTCCCCAGTAACAACACAAGAAATTAATTACGATTCGCACGCTGTGAATATTCATACGGTTTCCTCCTAATGGTTTTGTGCTGAGTGGTTACGGGGCGCTGCTGTGTTGACATTTGTTGTTGAACTCTGGTAGCCAGCAGAAATGGTTAACTTTGAAAGAGATCTGTGGTTGAAACGCGGACTTTATCAGTGTGATTTTTAGTGATTGGCTAATTAGAACCAAAAGGGGGCTTGTTGGAGATTTAAAGTTTCGATTCCTTTTGATATGGAACGTAATTTAATTAGCTGAATTTTTTACGTATCTTTAACTAAAGTTACTGGCATAATTATTTCGAACTTCTGAAAGCAAAATTATTTATTCTTGTCAATAAAGTAATGCTTTTTTATTGGTTTAAAGTCAACTTTAGTTAAACAATATTTAACCTAAATTTAGTTTTATTATAAATTTCAGCGAACTATCTGAATTTCTTAGTAACCTGATTGTATTATAGAAAACTTTGTCACAAATCTGCAACAACAGATTAGCATAAGATACATTTCACAATATTCTATACTAATTTATTCTCAAGATTATTATATACCCCGAGGAATTTCAAGACGATATCAGATGACAAATTAAACATTGACTTATATATGCATATGTTATCTATTAAATTTAAATTTCAAATGCGATAGAATTCATGAATACATTATTTCATATTATTATTATTATTTTAATATTAAATCAAAAAGTTATTACATTTTTATTTTATTATAATATTTATAAATTATTAAATAAAAGAAGCCAAATATTATTAAAATCAATGCCTTTACACTAATTGAGGTTATTTTTTTCTTTATAAGTTTCTATTTCTTCTCTAGAATTTATAAAGAAAAAATAACATATTTATAATCTATTTACTTATTTTGTTACCTACTAATTTGTTTCTATGTTCTGTTTTCCAATAAATTTAAAACAAAAATAAAACAGCGGTAGATTGTAGTTCCGTATTAATATTAATTAATAAATATTAATACAGAACTAACCTAACCTAAAGCTGTTTTATTTTTGTTTTAAATTTATTGGAAAACTTGATAAATGCTTGAAAATTATTCAAAAACAATTTATATTTCGTGGTTCAGAATTTGTATAAACTATTTTGCGCGTAGCGTTATCGGTTTTTGTTATATATAAGTGATTTAAAACAAAAATGAATGAGAAAAAATGTCATTTTTGTGCAAAATGGCCTTTTATGTTTCATACAGCAAATGTATTGTAATGCGTTGTTTTTATTCCATGCGATATTAATGTGTTTTTTATTATTCTGTTTTTTTTTTAATATTAATGCAAACGTTTTTTTTTATGTGTGATATATTTACGTCAATGACACAAAAAATAATATTTTATATGGAAATATATATTTATTATTATTTTTTATCGATTACGTTTATTAATTTTAGTTATTTAATATGTTAAAGGATGGTTTCGTTATTACAAAAAATATTTACTCTGGTTTATAAATTTTTTATGTTATAAAAATATTTGTATATTTATATTTAAACTTATATTTATATTATGTACACAATATGTGTGTACAGAGGGATATTATATTTTAAAATGTTCGACTAAACTATTTATTTTTGAATATACGATATATATATATATATTCTCGAGTAAAATTTAGACAAACTACCATTGATTCTTGTTTTTTTTTTTTAAATAAATATAAATAAAGTAAAATATTTCATTACTAAATTATATTAAAATAAAACGACTTTTGGTTGTAGTTCTGTATTAATTTTTAATAATCAACGTTTCTACTAAGTCTTAATCAGGAAAAATGATACAAATGACATTTACAGTAAATAAATAGAACATAGAAACTAGTTACAAGGTAACAAAATAAGTAACTAGATCATAAAATTTATAGATTTTAATTAAATGAAGTAAAATTTTATGATCTAGTTACTTATTTTGTTATCTTTCTATATTCTTTACTGTAAATGTCATTTGTATCGTTTTTTCTTGATGAAGGCATATGTTGAGTTTGTCGAAACGTTGATTATTAATAAATATTAATAAAGAACTACAACCTAAAGCTGTTTTATTTTAATTAATATAAAATTTCGTTTGTTAAAAAAAGACGAAATATTCTATAGTACTATATAGCTTATAGTACAATACAGGATACCAGCATAAGTTCGATTTACCAGTATAATTCTAATATATCATTCTATAAATAACAATACAACTTTATATTATTATTCTCTGCCAAAACAACACATCTTCACTTAGTCTTTCAAGTAAAATATTGACGATAAATATGCTCTCGCAAACACTTGAAAACGACAAACGAAAATCTGTACAAATCAATATATGTCCGAGGGCAATACCAAACCGTCCGTCCAACGACACAGTACAAAAAAAAAAATCATAAAAACCAATTTACGGGCACACGCCGAAAACATCGCATTAGTGCTCTTGCTTCCCAGTCATGCCGATGGCGTTTTGGGATAAGCTATAGGAGTTACAGTATGGCCCCCAACAACTATGATATATTGGCAAAGAGTAGGTTGGAAGAGTTGGGGATGGGGGACCATTAACAGATCGAGAATCAACGCTACAACGCTACTGATCATTTTTCTTTTGTTTTTGGCGAAGAGTTGACTATTGGTTTTAGTTTTTTGATACGGTCAAATAATTTTTTTATAATTTTTTATATTTTTATAGTATATATTCTGTAATTAATTTATGTCAAGACAGTTTTGTATTCAGTTAAAGTGTATCCATAGAACGTAAAGCCATTAAACCCATTCAATAAAACTTAAAGTTATGCGAAAATGTTTTTAAATTTACGCAATATTTTAGGTACAAATTTCTTTGAAACATAATACAATACAATGAGTTTATAAGAAGTAGATAAACTGTACCATATCATATATAATTTTTTTTATTACATGAATTTATTTAATACGATGATGGTTGGTTTCTTGGTGCTCACAGCAGATTGTTTTCTTAAATATTAATTCTCACATGGATTTTATATTTCATTTTATAAAAAGATAATTTAATTTTGCAATTATCAATTTTTTTCAATTATATTTAAAAATAAGTTCTTTAATAGTATTAACCCAATTTCAAGTATTGTTACTAACAACTTTACCCTAAATTCCTTAACATTTTTCACAGCCCATAACCGTAACAATTCCGAAGAAGAAAAAAGAAAAAACTATTCCAATTAGAAACAGATTCACTCGCGAAAAATTACCGCCTATTCAAATTTAAAACCACTTCAAATTCCTAACAAAACTGTTAACCGATTAGAGCTCACTCCGTTTGAACTAATTACCAATATTCTTTCAAATCCATTATCTTCACTTACCCGTCTCTCTCCATCCTTTAAGCCCTATCGTCGAAAAAGAACTTAAGTCATTCGCGATATTCTCAATATACTTTTGCAAAAACCGTTTTCTCACACAGCCCCGCGGGTAGTTTACGAGCATTCTCTCGGGGAACAATGCGCAACCCTTTGCCCTTGGCGCTGGAGCATATTAAAACTTAAACGAGGCTCTGCTTTGTTTATAAGGATGAGTTTCGTCTTCGGTAATAAATGAAATGGTGCGCGCGCGGGTGAAGTGTGTATTTATGCACGAGATCGTCAATTAAAAACTGGTGAAGAAGAAGTTTCCTAGAAGCAGCCCGCCTTTATAGAGTTGCTTGATCGCGGGGGGTTCTTCTTGAGACCGTGGCTATTGAGGAAATTTTCTGTCAACATGAATTGGAGTTTAGTCCTTCGTTCTTTTTTTATTATTATTAAAGATTTTGATAATAACTGTTGGATGCCGTGAAGTTTTCCTGTTTTTATTTTGGTTGTGTTCCGTAATTAATTTCAAAACTGCTTTACATATTTTTAGAATTTATCGCTGAAAATGTTTTATAGTTTATGGCTGAAATTTTTTACGTAACAAATTTTGTTAAAATTTTCATATTATTGATTATGATATTTATCATATATAATATATAATAAACAAACAAAAAATATATGAAATAAATAAAAATAATAAAATTATTTTTTAACAGAAAATAATTGTATACATAAAATTTTATTAACTGGAAAAGTACGAAGGTGGGCTTTAGTTTCCAATTCCAAATGAAAATATTTATTTTTAACGTTTACGAGTATTGTAATTTAAACAACGAAAATCGGTAGATTTGAAAATTTCACGATGATATTAAAAATAAATATTTAAATTCGATAATCATAAATATTTTATCAGAAATGTTGCAAATCATATGCAAAATAAATTTGCTTTCTACTTATTTGATTGGTATGAAAATTTGTTATTTGCATAATATTAATTGAGATATAATTTTCCGAAAACTATTTTCAGAACAAAGTCAACATTTATTTTTCAAAAATCGATGTTGTTTGTTTTGTGCTTTACATATAATTTAAACATTTTTAATTAATTTTTTCAAAAAAAAATGTTTAATTATTTAATTAATATTCATATTGAGTGCTACTGAAAAATAATTATTTATTTTATAATTTATTTAATTAAAATTTTTGTTTTTCTATATGTAAAAAATGTTTTGATATGCGCAATGACAAAAATTCAATTTGAAATATTAAATAAAAGAAAATAATATCTTCCGGGCATTTGCGAAATTATTTACTTTTTAATTTTAAACAATATGAAATGTAATATTTATTTTGTATTATATTGGCAAATTGTATTTATTATTTACATATGAATATAAAATTATTTTGAAAATACTATATTTGTTTCAAATTTTAATGATAATTTGTGAATAATATAGCGAACAATAATTTTGATATAATATTTAAAAGATAAATATTATAGAACACATATATTTATATATATAATGTAGCTACAGATTTTTAATAGGAAATTTCTGAAACTAGTTACTTGTTATTTCTAAACGTATGTAGCTATCGAAAAAACAAAACTAGCTGAATATAAGAAAGTCATGAGTTTTTAATGGGTATAAACAAAATTTACCGATGTGAAATTATAATGGCCATTACTGTTAATATAGTAAAATTGCAATAACTCTTATAAATTTAGTTATAGATTGCCAATTTTTTGCATACACCCACAGAAATAATATATATAACTAAAAAAAAGAATAATTTTTCATAGAAAAAAATTTGTATTTGAAATATAATATATTTTTTTTTTAATTAAAATGAGAAAGCTGTTTTTAAATTTTCAACAAAAGTTAAATGTGCTTTCATTTAGATGATTTGTAAATTATATGGCGATAATATTTATTAGAACAATACATTACTTATGTCAATTGTCTTGCTGCCATAGTTTCAGCTTTCTGTTTTTGTATATCTATGATGTTTCTTTTCTTGTTTATGAACCAATGGTGTATTATCATTATCATCACTGACAGCACATCGCCAGTGTGAATAAAGCTTGAAAGTTGGTGAGCTTTTCAGCGTGAAATTCTCGTAAACTGCGTGTAAAAGTACGTTTGCGTGTTCAATTGAAGAAGCATCGTTGACCATGTTGTTACTGATTAGATAGTATAACGTTTCAAAATGGATATAAATATCACAAAGGATATGTAACGTGCGTGTATTCAACTGGGGTAATCTTTTTTTTTTCGGTTAGAATGTAATTGTACATGATTTTGAATTGGAATTTACATTAATTTTTAAAAGTATTTTTCAAATATATTTTGTATATTGTATTAAAATAAAACTGCTTTAGGTTAAAGTTCTGTATTATTATTTATTTATAATTGACGTCTTTATCAGGATAAATGATATAAATTAAAAATTACAACTCATTGTATTAAATATAAACTGATTTAGATTCTATTTAATTATTGTATAAAAACGACGTTTTGACAAAACTGAACTATTGTCTTCATTAGATTTTAATTTGAATGCATTTGTTTAATTAATTATAATGTTTGGCACATCTAACGAATTATTCTTTTTGTTTCAGGTAATTCATCCAGCATAAGTAAAATACATAATGTCATTATTACTGGGGTAAGCTATAGCTATATAAATGTTACACAGTTAGATCAACCATAAATATAGATGCATAATGCCTCTAATTCGAACATGGATTATCAATATAATAAACCTTTGTGCACTATTCTTTATCTATATTATGACTGATTCGATGTTGCATCTTTTGCGCTGTAAAACTCAATTTTTTTTTCTCTAAATTATTAAGTACATTACGCAACGCAACTGAGCAACATTTCTACATAAACAGTTCGTGGAAACATTATATTTTTTACTGTTTATTTCTTTGTAGCTACAAATAACTTACAAATCGTGTACACATAATAACTGCCATATGCAGTGGAAAAAAGTTTCCTTTTTCTTGTTGACTTTGGTTGTATGGAAAACGCAACCCATATATGTTTGCGTTTAAGCGAAAAAAATTTACGTTTATTTAAGCACGCAAAAGTATGAGAAAATCATACCGTTTTTATAGTATTGTTAAATTTTTGATGAAATATTTGGTGACAAAGAAATATTTTGTTTTTTGTTGCATTTCGTTAAATTTCCAATTTGTAGATTGCTAAATAATTTTTTTATTTAAATATATATATAATTATATAGTGTATCCTAAGACGAGCTTACGCTATCCGTATTTTAAAACAATATAATATTATGTTACGAAATTTTGTAGAGGTATTTCGATATGCTCAGTTGAAGGAAAATATTGGCAATAAGATGACACTTCCGTTTTAACCAGAAGTCGACTCTAACTTTCATATTTTAAATGTAATACCTCATTTTTTTTTATCATTGAATTTAGGAGTAAATTCTACAAATGAATTCTACATATTTCAACTTTTTAGATTTTTATATTATATATATATATATATATATATATATATATATATATATATATATATATAAACATGAATTTTACTTAACGTAACAAAGCAAACTGAAGTACTGTTAATTAAATTTAACAATAATTTAAGTAATTTTTTTAAATATTATGTAAATATATATACAATTTACGTTACTGAATTTAGATTTAACTTATAATTAAAATAAAACGGCTTTAGGTTATAGTTCTTTATTAATATTTAAGTATTAATAATTGACGAAATCAATGTACATCTTCATCAGGAAAAAAGATACAAATGGCATTTACAGTAAATAAACAGAACATAGAAATAAGTTACTAGGTAACAAAATAAGTAACTAGATTATAAAATTTATAAATTTTTAATTAAAGAAAATTAAATTTTGTTTAAATCAGTTACAAGTTACACTGATTGATCTCATTTTTTTAATAAATTTGTATTGCTTCTCTTATTAATCTGGCTAATATTGATCGGTCCTGCAATTAATACAGTATCTTTAAATTTTACATCATAAAAATTTTCTAATTCATATTGTGCAATAGCAAATTTATCTGGATGGTTTAGATGTAGAATCTAGTAGACTGTTCTACCTGTTTGTCCAACATAAACCTTACCGCATTCGCACGTAGTTCTGTATATAATTAGTTTTATTTTGCTAATTCTTAAACAATTTGCATCAAGTTTCAAATACACTTTGACCAATTCTTCACGCCGAACAATTTTCCACTAATAACATAACTCCTCTTGCATACATTAAAACGATATATTCCTATATACACACACAATACAAAGTGCACTGCATTCGCCGGCGTCCTTTGCAAATGTGCAAAGTTGTCGCAGGACGTGACGACAATGTCTAATCGGTGTCGAGTGCAACTTGCACCGGAAGCCACGTGACTACAACTCCTCCGATTCTATCTTCTCCCACCCCACGCTTCTCACTTTGTTGCCAACCCTTTAGCTTGGACGCGAACTTTACCATAGGGGGAGTAAAAAGCTTGGCCTCGTCCGGGATTCCATCGTTGTCTGAATTCCTAGCCGAGGCACCAGTTGTGGAACTGTTGGCGGAAGGTTCTTGCTACCCGACCGGGCAAAAACTATGTTGGATAGGTGCATGGTTTGGTTTACTTCCCCCTTGCTGGAAATTCTTTGCCGAAGAAGGGAATGGCGAATCTAGGTCAGTTGGTGATTCGACAAGAAAATGTTTTATCTTGGACAAATTGGCGAACGGTTGTGGAACGATGAAAATATGAAAATTGATTTGTAGACTTTGTGATTTTTCTTTTCAAGGATGTTGGACATATAGGATATTAAAAAGTTATTTATTTTTTATTTTACAGAATTGTTTTAAATATTATTCTATTAACTGTTATTTATATTTATTACACATATAATTTATGGTTTTAAATATTAAGTACCATGTTTTTTATTTTATGAAAAAAATATAAGAAAACTTCAAGAGTATCGTAATATTAATAATACGTTACAATATTGCCTATGTAGAAAGAAGTCATTATATTATGCCATAATACTGCAGTGGAGTTACTATATACACAATTGGTGGCAGCGTTAAACATAACTACAACATCAAGTGTATTTAATCTGGTATTTTCGGCGGCCATATTATTACATGAAGTTAAATTCAGTTAATTGCTAATTGTGTTGCTTATTTTAGCTAGAATTTTAATTTGATTATTAAAAATGTGTAAAGAAGTGCAACAAATGCAATATGCACCGTAAGATTTGTGAAAAACTTTTTCACATATTTTCAATAACTAAATTTAAATTCAAGCAAAAATAAACATTGCAACTCTCAATTAAATTATCTTGACTTCGAAGATACTTAAATAATTGCATGATCCATCAATATTAACAGTAGATTGATAAGAAAAGCAATAGAAATTTATAAAGAAAAAGATAACATCAAGACACTGATTTAAATAAAATTTGGTTTCCTTTTATTAAAAACTTATAAATTTTATGATCTAGTTACTTATTTTGTTACCTAGTAACTTATATCTATGTTTTGTTTATTTACTGTAAATGTTATTTGTAATAAATATTAATACAAAACTACAATCTGAAGAAGTTTTATTTTAATATAATGAGTTCTGAAAGATTTTTTACTTTATTAAGTTTTTATACTATTTTAAAAATAAAACACTCGTGAAATTAGTTGAAACAAAACAAGTAACTATCTTTTGGAAATATTATCATTTGAAATTGCACATGTATTTCGTAGTAACAATAAGTACAACATAATAAACTAATTATCTTCAGCAAACGTAACAACCTAACCTAACTTTTTATCCAGTTAACAACCCAATTGCGTTTATTACTCTATTTCTATTCATATTTCTACCAACAAATACATCTCCATTTACTCATTCGCACATTATATTTAATCTGTCTCGTGCATCAAACTTTTCCGATAAACATAATCGCAATCACGCAGACACGAATTACCCAATTTCAAAACAATCCGATTTCTCGAGCACGCTTTCCAAACATGTCCATCGTTTATCAGATGGACTCTGAACAATCCCCCAGTGGGGGTGGTCAAGTGTAGCAAGAAGTTGACGACAGACCAACGGTCTGGGTTTGCAATTAGTTTTATTTCGTGGTCATGCAATATAGTTTAGCATCCTTTCATGCATCACGTGCGCGCACTTTGCTTTTGTTTATTTGTTTTTGTGATGGTGGATGAAAGGATTGTGGCGTGAAGACGATGGAGAACGTCGTGTTTGAGTAAAAGGATTGAGCTATTTGCCGCTCGCAGGTACCTGGTAGGTTTGTATTGATCCAAGGTGTTACAAAGCTGGTTTATTTTTTATTTTTAATATCTTGAAGTAGGTTGGATGTTATGGTTTATTAGGGGGAGAAAAAGTGAAAAATTTCGACAAATAGTGTAACAGAAATATGAACATTTTTATAATATTTTATACTTCAGTTACTTTCGTGGCTAGTCGTTGCAAATAAGTGATATTTTACATGTTACGTAAATGACAAACCGCTGAGAGAGTCAATCAAACAAACCTAATATAATGCATTTGAAACAAATTCATTAAACTAATTACAAATAATTATTCTTTGTTTATCTTCTATATTCATAATACTAAAATTAAAATTAATATAATACACTGTAAAAAGAAAATGTAATATAAATTTATGTAATGTTACATAATTATTAACAGTAATTTTTACTATGATAATTAACGTAATATTACATTTTTTTCTGAAAAAGTATATTTATAGAATATGTAAATTTAGATCAATTTTTTACAGTGTAGTGTTTACATTAATGAATATATGACAAAACATGATTTTTTTTAAATAATTACAGATAATTTAATGCTTTTATTACATTATTTAGAATTTTTTTATTTTATTATATTTTTATTCTATTACAAATTATAATATTGTTATTACACCCTGCGAATGAAAACTTGGCATATTTGCAAATTTGAAATAAATATATATTTAAATACAATTCATTTTGAGTTTTGTAACATAAATGAAATAAGGACAATGTTTTGTGATACAAAAAAAATCCGATTTCATTAAAACTCAAAAATTAGTTGTTTTTGTTAACATTTCTCTATTAAAAGGGTTTAAAAAGCTTCATAAACTATTTTATAGGTACTAAAGTTAACTAGATGATTTAGTACTGAACGTATAGTAACTTTAAAATTAAACTGTATTATGGGACTATTGTTCAGTCTGATATGAAGTTAGGTCTTTTATAATCTATATGGGATTAAAGATTTTTAATTGCATTTTTATATTATTATTTTAAGTGACACTTGTTTTAATTAGTAGTATTAATCAGTCATTTTAAAAAGAATTTACATCAATATCATAAGACTTTAAATTTTTAAAAAATCAGAGAAGTTATTAATAATTTTGGAACAAAATATTGTTAATTCAAAAATACATCATTAATAGTTTTATTCATTCGTATTTTTATTATTTTGTTATATTTGATTAAAAGTTACATTTAGAAAGAAAAAACATCTAAAGACAATCAGATCTAGAAGACTTTTTTTGTACGACATCAACAATTTTATTTTCTATCGTCTTGAAAACATCTTCGGTAACTCGGAATCAAAACAACAATTTATTTAGGTGGCAACTGTCCGCTGCTGGGACAACACCAACGTGGCACCGGCGGGGTATGGGCGAGATTTCAAACAGAGTGAAATCACTACATTGACTAGAGTTTCAAAGAAACAAACAAACACAGGGGCAACACAGCAAACGAGGAAAAACAAATAAAACAATTAAAACGAGAGACGAAAAAAAGAAAACGGGGAACAAGTTGGTACGCGTCGAGCAATGCGAAAGAGGCGATGGGATTAACCAGTTTCAAGTAGATGAAATAAAGTGGAAAAAGGATCAAGAAAAAGAACAAATAGAGAAAAAAAGGCGTAAGGATGGAACACCCTATTGTTGTCCCCTTCGCTATTGAAAACAACGTTGTAAATTTTGTTCTTGTTAACCCTGACGGTATAGAAAATGGTGTTGACACTTTTAGATATATTAATTTATTGATTATTGCTAGGATTATATATGAAGCTGAATGATAGAAAATAGTACAAATAGTATTCTAGCGAATTATAGTTATTGGAATTTTTATACTGCAAAATTATGTTTAGAACTGAAGGCTTTTCATCTTCAAGCGTATTATAATGTAAATATTACGTTACCATATGTAAAAAATAGTCATTATGTTACTAGTAACAATAATGACATTATTATACAGCAATTAGTTTACGATTACGTCAAATTAAATTAACTTAATTGACAATTGTAATGTTTATTTTCGCTTGAATTTGAATTTGATTATTGAAAATGTATGAAAGAAGTGCAAGAAATGCAATGTGCACCGTCAGATTTGTTAGAAACTACATGTTCGACCACAAATACATGGTTAACTATATTTATTATGATATCTCCGAAAACTATATTAAAAATTATTAAGTCAAGTTAAGTTAATTGTCAAGTATATTGTTTAATTTTCGCTTGAATTTGAATTTGATTATTAAAAATGTGCAAGAAATACATTGTATATCGCCAAATTTGTTCGAAATTGTATATTCGACTAACGAAAGATTAATTCTTACAAATCTCGTAACAAATATAAATAATACGTATATACTATTGTACAATTAAGAATATTTTGAAAAAATAATAAAGTCATTTTCAATAATAAATATTTGTTTCTGTAATCTAATCCCTCGTATTAATAAATTAGTAGCAACATTCTGGTTATTCTAACTACGAATATTAAATATTAAATAAATCTCTAAATATAATTCGTCTTTTATACATTTATAATCATTTTATTCTATTTTCAGTGTTTTTATCTTTATAAATAATTAACATGTACATTTCCAATTCGTTATATTTTCACATTTTGAATTTTTAAAATCACCTTTCAACTAATTATTTTCTGGTCCGTATATAAATTCCAATTTAATTTAAGCGTCGAAATTGTAATTCTCCGACACCGCCTAACACAAAAATAAATAATTTCTTGGCTCCAGCTTTGTTTGGGTCATCAGTCTGAAATATCAGTGCTTACCGGTCGAGGGGGTGTGTCGAGTCGGGGTAAGAATTTCGTGCGATGATAAATCAGTGAGAAAACTGAGCGAGAGAAAAGTTCTTAATTTATCGTTGGAGAAGTTGAAAGGTAACTCGAGGTTTAGGGCGATGCGTTGATGTTACGCAGAAATGTGGAAAGGAATACGGAAAATGGTGGATGATAATAGTAACTTGGAACAGAAATAAAGGGTTAAAGTTTATTTTGAAACTGTTGCTTCTTTGCTTAAGTGAAAGTCAATTAAATAATTATAATTGGTATAGTTTTAGAATGATTGTTTCGAAGAATAAAATTATAAATTATAACATAAAAAATCTTTTATTATATTAAAAATAAAATGGCTTTCGGTTGTAGTTCTGTATTAATATATATTAATAATCGACATTTAGACGAACTCAACGTCCGTCTTCATCAGGAAAAATGATATAAATAACATTTACAAACATAGAAACAAAATAAATAAATAGTTAACAAAATGAGTAACTAGAATTTTTTGTCTTTTTTAAATAAATAGTAAATTACATATGTCAAAAAAAAAACAAAAGATTTTATAGCACTACAGTTACGAAATAGTTAATTTTCGAATTATTTGAAAAAAAAACTTAATATTGTTTAAAAATAACATTAAAATAGAATATAAACAAAAATTTGCTGGAAATATTCGTGGTTCAACTGTTTCTTGTTAAACGTGGAGCGTACCGTAGCGTCGCGACGTCTAGTTACGGCGGGAGTCGTTTATGTCGTCGCCGAAGCAACGGGAACAGTCCCGGCATTCTGTGCTCGTTCTTCTGTAATTTACGAGTTTAAAACTTAATTTAATAATGTTTTAATTTGTATAATAAAACGCTTCGTTGATGCTATTTTGTTTTGTGCACCTCCCCCACCCGTTATCGTGCGCCGCGCGCCTGTTACGATGTTCACTTGTTTTTGCCTTCCGTTTTGGAAATTTTCAGTAACCAATAAGCGAACTGTTTTCGCTTGTTATTTGTTTTCAGTTTAGTTAGATGACGGAATTAGTACGGTAGAAGTTACGGTATTTTGGGCATCGGTTAATAATTAAAGATAACAAATTATTTTTGAGGTTATTTTACAATAATATATTTGAAATGAATTTGGTATTTTAATGTTTCACCAGTTTTATTGAAATTTTGAATGTTTTATATTAAAAGGTTTTTAGTGTTTGAATGTATAATAGTATACTTTGAGATCTGGTAAAGTTTTAATGATTTTTATTTCTTTATATCATTTAAAAATTTACAGTAATTGAGTCATTGCATTCAATTTTATTTACTATTTTTATTGATAAATATTGTAATAATATAAAAAAATCTGCTGTGGATAAGATAAGATTGGAATATTTGAAGAAAATTAATTTCTGAATAGTGGAAAGAGTTTATTCCACATCCTTTTGGGTACAGGACGTAATTGTGTATATACGTATACTTATATATAAATTTCTTTTTGATGTCAGGTCATGTAATATAAAATTTATAAATTTAAAATAAATATTACGTAACGGAGATTAATAATACATACAATACTATAGCTAATTTATTTTTTTGCAAATGTTGAAGTTGAACTATAATACTTATCAAATGAATAATTTATCTATAACAGCGTAATAAAAACAAAGTTGTACCAAATTCTTTCCGATAAATTTCGGAATTACTAAATTATTTCATTCGAGCGCTCAAATGTCCAATTCCTTCTTCGTTTTCTTGCGTCTGAAAGATTAATGATTTTTTTTTTGTGATATAAGTAAATATTGACCAATCAATTTATTCGTCATTAAATATTTACGACAAAAATTGAAAAGTTTTTATCGAAATGAAGATAAATACGTAGTTGTATTCTCTTTCTCATAAATCACTAGATAAATAATATTTTCGTTTGCATTTGAACTTATTATAGTTTTGTTTAGCTTTATTGATTTTGAGTGTTTGTTTTTAAAAGTTTGGTATCAATTAAGATATTTTAGAAAAAGATTTTTCCAATTTGTTTTTTGTATTTAATTTTACGATCATAAATTTTTATTTCGATTTTATGTGTATATGTAATTCTACAAACACATTTTGACTCATGGATCAAATATGTTTGTATTAAGAAAATTATGCAGATGATTTATACGAACATTGACTCTTAAGACTATTATTCTATTTTTCTATTACCTTATTACCATATCAGCAACAATTCTATTTTATTTACATCATTTGCGTCTTTCTTTCAACCATACATTACTAAATTATTCCTACCAACTCGTAGATGGAAAGAGAGGGGAAGAAGCGAATTGTAAAAAAGGCAAGGAGAGAAAAAAAGAGAGAGAGTGTATTGGTAAAGTTAAGCTCAGACTCAGGACGCCATAAGTCAGAAGTTATCTGCAAAGGAAAACGCCAACTTTTATGGAATAATAAGGCCATTTGTAGTTTGACGGCTTTACTTAATTAGCTTTAAGTTTTGCCGAGTTTTACCGTCGGTAGCTGAATGGCGTTGCTGTTCCGTCACACCCCCATGGAAGTAGATTATGCGTACTTATTCAACTTCCTGGTTTAGATTTTTTGGGGATACGGCATTGTCAGAGACATTGGCGGCTCGTCATTTTGGCTAAATTATGCTCGAAAGGTTTAATTTTTTACCATAATAAAAAATCTGTCAGTGTGAAGTTACTGATTTAAATAAAATTAGACTTCTTTTGATTAAAAATTTATAAATTTTTTATTTTTTTATCTAGTAACTTATTTCTATGTTTGGTTTATTTATTACATATGTCATTTGTATCAGTTTTCCTGATAATGATATACGTAGAGTACGTCCAAACGTCGATTTTTAATTAAAATTAATACAACATTAAATTTTAAAGTTTTTTTATTGTAATATATAATGAGTTCTGAAAGATTTTTTTACTATGTTAACCATAAATAAATAAAACTAATAACAAAATAAAAATGTAATAACTTTTTGATTTAATATTAAAATAATAATAATTTGAAATAATATATTCATGAATTTTATCTATTTTCTATTTATTTACTGTAAAAATTGTGCCAGCTGGCCGGGTTAGCTGTGGCCTAATCGGACAAGGCATCCGACCTGAGATTGAAAGGTTGTGGGTTCAAATCTCGTCAGGCGACATACTTTTTTTTATTAGATTTTTAATATAATTTAATAACAAGTAAATATTAAAATTAAAATATGTTAATATTACAATGTGTCCCTTTCCTCGAATAACAAATATTTACTTTTTATTTTGATTTTTGTAAAATTTATAAATATCCAAATTCAACCAGTTTGAATTTTATCGTCACTAAGAATAAATTTCGTCAATGATTATTAGATATAAAGTTTAAATTATGTAAAAACCGACATGAAATCCGTTCATGTGTGGCGTAACCTCTTAATCAGCGTATCTAAACAAAAGCAAGTGAATATTTACTAACTCGCTTGTCAGTTTAGCTTCATCCTTTCCCTCCCCCTTTCTCTATCTTTTTCTTCATCGCGCAGGAAAGTAATTTCGTTACTCTTCACCAAATTAAGCCTGTACCAGTGCCAGTTCGGGCCCGGGGTTCATTTCAGCTACCGCAATGTTTATGCATATACGACTAATTTCGACAACAGAGCAGCATCGCTTTAAAAAAATTACCACGCCATCTAGTTGGCGGCGCCGACGACGGTTAATTCGCAAGTGAAGAGTGAATGAACTTGTGTGTGTGTGTGTGTGTGTGTGTGTGTGTGTGTTAGTGAATGTGAGGATTAGAGATAATCTTGTATGGAAAGTTAGCGTGCGAATTCTGGTAATGGGAAAGTAAATATTCATTGAATATTGTTTGGGTTAATTTTTTTTTTTTTTTTTTTGGTAGAGAAAAGGATTTTTTGCGAGACATATTATTTTTTCGTTTAATCCTTTGATCATTTGCACCCATATTTATTTATGAAGGTGAGAATGGTTAGTTGTAAATTAGGTTTTTAATAATTTTAGATTTTGTAGTAATTATGGTATTACATATTATGTTAATAATAAATTGTCAATTAATTAATTAACTTAACTTGACTTAATAATTTTTAATATAGCCGTCGGAGATGTCAAATTAAATACACTTGACCGTGTTTCTTTTAGTAGAATATGCAGTTTTGACAAATCTGACGCTGCACATTGTATTTCTTGCAATTTTCACACATTTTTAATAGTCAAATTAAAATTCAAGCGAAAATAAACAATGCAATAACTTGACCTAATAGTTTGTCAATATGGTCGCCAAAGATGTCAGATTAAATACGCTTGATATTGTAGTTATGATTGGTGCTGACAACAATGGCGTATATAGTAACTAACTGCTAACATAATGACTTTTTCTGCACATGTAACATAATATTAATATTATGATAATATTTTTCTTGAACGAATCACAAAAAAAAACTTTATTATTTACTTAATATATTTATAACTTTTTAGATAAAAATACTGAAACAGATCAAAATTATTTTCGAGATAATTTAAAAAGAGAAAGCGGGCTGGGGAAGTGGTAATACATTTGAATCCAAATCACAGTAGAATTTCCGTTTCAACCTTCAACCCGAAATAACCTTATCCACCTCGACTTTTGTTTCGCAATTTTTTAAGCTCGATGCGCGCGCATGCATAAATCAGTGACGGTCGCGACCTGTCACCCTGCCCCCTAAGTGTCCGGTTGTCCTAACACAGTTGTCGGCATGCTGCCGCCATTTATCACTCGACTGGTTTAAAACATTTGCCTAAAGACCGGGTTTTTCGGTTTGTGTTTGCTGTCCAACTTCGTTTCAGCGGCTGCCACCAAAAAAATGCACTCGACCAAGGAATTGTCTACAATGATTTCTCTATCGTATAATGTTTATTTCTTTGTTATATTTCAGGTAGAAATTAATTGAAGGACGTCGTTTTTACCAACCATCATATCACATATGACAAGGGAGGTATTGTAATCTTACCAAATTTGACATATCTAGATTTTTACAGAGATGCATAAATTAGGCTTATAGTAACACGAATTAACTGTTTTTAGCGTGATGTCTGTCTGCCAGTCTGTGGACAAGTTTTGTTTATTTACTTGTATCATTTTTTTGTCTGATGAAGACGTACGTTGAGTTCGTCGAATAAATATTAATACAGAACTACATCTTAAAGCCGTTTTATTTTAAATAAAAGTAAATCATTTTATTAAAATTAAATTTTAATCCTTTCATAACTCAGTTAACATTGCACGTATTTGAATATTCAACCAGTTTTTTATTTTTTTCCGTTTTTCTTCAAAGCGTTATGCAGGCAGGCAGTTATAACTAACACAGTTTATTACGACAGTGTTAGTGGTAAAGTGTTAGGTGCAACTGTGTTACACGAACAAGATATCCTAAACAGATTATTTACACAGTTAATGAGACACATATTTTATTAGTTTTAATTTTTTTTTATGCTTTCACCGCTACTGCACTCTTTTCACACTAAGGTTTGTCGCGCACCTGTAAAATGAAATTTATCGATGGTAGTTAGTTTTATACAAAAGAAGGGGGATAATGTCCGCTTTTATTTAGTTTTTGAAATTTAGTAGCGCGCATTTTTAGAGCAGCTACGACATTTAGCAGCTATTTTTAAAAGTTATAGGTCTTATTTCTTCATTATGTGCACGGCGAAGTTTTGTGCTTTTGCAATTATTTTTCTCTGGTTGTTGACTGCGAAAAAAAAATACAAAAGAAAAAGTTGTTCTTTTTGTTATCTGCATATAGTGGGTGTTAATTATAATTAGATAATACGAATGATAATTAAGTAAGTGGATTGACTTGAAATATTAGAATAAAATAGTATATTATGTTATGATAAGCTTTACTGAGTTCAGATATTTGCGGTTGAGGCAGAGCCGAGGCTAAGCAATCTGAGCGAAACATAAAAGGAGCATTCTGCTCCGAATAATATAGGTATATCGTTTCAAACGAAACTAAAAATAAATAAATAAAAATACATACCTAGTAACTTATCTTACTAACAGTTGTAGAGAACATTATATTTATTAGATGATTTGTGAGAATTAATGTTTCTTTTGCCGAATATATAGTTTCTGACAAATCTGATGGTGTGCATCGCATTTCTAGTACATCTTCACAGTTTAATAATTAAATTCAACTTATAGTAAAAAAATATGTTAGAACTCTTTATATAAAATAAAACGGCTTTAGGTTTAAGTTAATATTTATTAATAATCGACGTCAATTATGATATATATATATATATATATATATATACCGGGTGTCTACTTTTTTTTTGTTACATAGGGAATACAATGCTAAAATTTTCATTTGGTGATAAATTTTCCCCTAATTATTATAGAACAAAAGTACAAATACAAAAGTTGTTTAGAATTCAAAAATGCATCAAATGATGCCAAATTTATCAATATAGGATGTTCCGATCAAGAATTAGAAGCAAATTAAAATTTCCATTTTTGCGCTCTTTACATCAAAGTGCCATGGAAATTAAACAAATAATTTCATTTCTTCTGGAGTTTGAGTTTGACAGATCGTATTTATTTTATTGTTACGTTCTGTATTATTATTATTATTATTATTATTATTATTATTATTATTATTGAAAATAATGAATAAACTTAATGTAAATGAAAAGCTATTAAGTATAAAAAGTATTAAGTATTTATTATTTATTACAATGAAAGGGTATTTTACTCGGCTGTACACTACGTACTAGCTGTGGTTTTAAATTGTGAATGTCTCCATTATAATTTTAAGTAATTGTTTAATTTATTTATTAACTTCAAGTTATAAAAACAATACATTTGAATTAGATGACTGGCATTATGCCTAATATATTTATTATAATAATTTAAACTTATCCCTGAGGATGCTGTAAGTTGTGCAGTGAAACGTCGGATAAGAGTTTAATAAATAGTAAATAGCTGAACTCCGTAAAACTTTCTTTATTTATTACAATATTCAATATACCTATAAAACAGAAAAATTCATGAATACAAGATATAGGAGAACAAAAACGAAACTAACAATTTAAATTAAATGTTCAAATAAATCGCCATTAACTGCCAAACAATAACCTAATCTGTTATAAAATTCGTGACGTACAGAGCTTAATTGTGTTTGTGTTATATTATTGCACTCTTCAACAATGGCATTTTTCAAATCAACAAGATTTTTGATATGTCGTTTATAAATTTTCTCCTTCAAATATGGCCATAAAAAGAAATCGCACGGTGCTAAATCGGGCGATCTAGCTGGCCAATTAATTGGACCACCTCTACCAATCCATGAATTTGGAAAACATTGATCCAAATATAATTTAATGTTGCAGCTGTAATGTGCCGGACATCCGTCTTGTTGATACCAGACAACATTATCTTGAGTTGCACACTCTTCTAACTGCGGACCAATATGATTTTGCAACATATCCAAATATTTTTCGTTGTTTAAATTATTTTCAATAAAAAATGGCCCAATTATACACCTGCCAAAAATTCCAGCCCATACATTAACTTTTTCTGGATATTGGGTACGTGTTGCTACCATTAAATGAGGATTTGTTTGGCTCCATATTCTAAAGTTTTGTGTATTAGGTTCGCCGTGTAAAGTAAACGTAGACTCGTCAGTAAAACAAATAGATTTCAAGAAGTTTGTGTCTAAATTTAATTTTTCCATAATAATGTTACTAAATTCGCTTCTAGCCATTTTATCCGCTTCAAATATCTCTTGGTGCGTGGAATATTTATAAGAATGATATTTTTCATTTTTTAGTACCTTATGTATTGTTGAAGGATGCAAATTTAATTCAGCACCAAGTTGACGCACACTAACATTTGGGTTTTCCGTTACACACAAAAGTATATTCAATGTATTTTCTTTAATTGCATTTTGATTTAAATTCTCCTCCTGATCTTCTGCGTTGATTTTTCTACAATTTTTACAACGTTTTAACACACTTCCAGTTTCTTCGAATTGTTTAATTATCCTACGAATAGTCATAGCGGAAGGTATGGGACGGTTTTCAAAGAAAGCGCTGAATAAATCTCTTACTCGTCGTATCGAATTTCCAGTAAAATACCATTTTACGCACTGAACTTTTTCATTTACCTTAAGTTTATTCATTATTTTCAATAATAATGATAATAATACAGAACGTAACAATAAAATAAATACGATCTGTCAAACTCAAACTCCAGAAGAAATGAAATTATTTGTTTAATTTCCATGGCACTTTGATGTAAAGAGCGCAAAAATGGAAATTTTAATTTGCTTCTAATTCTTGATCGGAACATCCTATATTGATAAATTTGGCATCATTTGATGCATTTTTGAATTCTAAACAACTTTTGTATTTGTACTTTTGTTCTATAATAATTAGGGGAAAATTTATCACCAAATGAAAATTTTAGCATTGTATTCCCTATGTAACAAAAAAAAAGTAGACACCCGGTATATATATATATATATTAAATTATTGAGTAACATTTTATAAATGTTTATTTTTACGCAAGAGAATATTAATGAAAATAATTTTAATGGTCACTTGTTTTTTATATTTAATTATATTATACAATTTTATTTTCTCTAAATGTAATATTTATTATATATTAATTATGTTTTGTTTATTACAGATATTTTATATTCTAAGTGATTTAAAATTAAACATTTTACATATATGAATGAGTTCTAAAATTTATTTATTTAATTTATGTTTAATATTAAATTTTATCTAGTTATTTTATTATTTAATAATACGAATTGTATATATTGTTTTAATATAATACATTTAATACATATTTGTCAATTATTATTAATTTAAATAATTTCGTTCATTTATAGATTTTCATAAAATTGTTTATAAATTGGTAAAAACTAAGTAAATTTAGCTTCTTTTAATTAATAGTTTATAAATTTATAATTTAATTACTTATTTTGTTATCTACTAACTTGTTTCCATGTTCTGTTTATTTATTATATGTCATTTGTATTGTTTTTTTGTTGACGATAATGTACGTAAATTACTTCGAAATGTCGATATTTTTAATTAAAATTTATGCAGAATTTAATTCCTAAAGTTTTTATTTTATTTATATTGAGTTCTAAAAGATTTTTTTACCATGTTTAAAAGATGTATTTAAAAATTGAAATGCAAAATGCATTTTATTTTTTCGTTTGAAATGTTCACTTTGATTAGCTATTTGCTATCTTTATCTATTTGCTTAATTATGTAAATGTTTTCCGGCAAAAAAAGAAGCGAATCAACGTTGGTGCTGACGTGCTTCAACTGTTTCGCTGATAATTTTACGATATTGTTTTGACGTAGCGCCAGACAGCAACAACCGCAGGTCTGGTCGCTATCGTCCTTATTAATAAATTTCCAACATTCAAGATGAAAAACTCGGTAAAATTTTACTTGGCAATTTTCTGATTTACGTGAAAAACCTTTTAAGGAAATTTCAGGAATATTTTAATAGATTATTTACGCTGGACAGCGAAAACTGTTTAAAATTCACAAGTCTAGATAAAATGTTTCGAAATAAATAAAAACAGAAAATATTCAAGTGTCGATCAAAAAGTGATATTTCTGAAAACATATCGGGTGCAAAATTGGTAACAATTTTATTAGCTGAAAGTAGGTTAATACTGGAAAAAAATAAATCCACATACGTATCTTAGGCAGTAACGAGAAGAGATGCGATCACAAAAAACGAATGTATAATTTAAGTTCAGATTCGTCATCTGGAGGCTATATGAAGAATTTCTATATATATTTTTTATTTTTAAAAATATTACATATACCGTATCAATCACTATACCACTTTTTTCCTTGCAATCAAAGTGGTAAAAACTATGATAATAATAAATAAACCATCAACTATTATATAAAACTTTAAAAATTCTAGCAAAAAAAAATTTTTTTATTACATATGGAACAGAGCTCTAGAAAAAATAACGGAATATCATTTACATATAATTACAATAGAATATAAAAAGTCTCGCATGTGATATGCATAATAAATATGACACAAAGTCATCCCCCTTGTCCCCTTTGCATCCCTTATAGTTCGACAACCATGCTAAATAATGTAGCCAATATATCAACCTCTGGTTTTCGTTATGCACGGGGGTTTATAGTGTTGTTGTATACCACTGGGATATTACAATGACATATACTATATACCACCATTACTTGAATATGCATGAACAATCACTTATTATAATTTATATATGTGAGATTTTAATGGTACATACCCCCGTACCCAACTATTATATCCCGGCCAACTATATGGATATGAGCATAAATATTAATGAATGTAGTTTTATGATTTTCCAGGTTTTTTTCTTTTTTCTCTGGTATTTCATGAAGTGGTTTTTTTAACCAGGTGGTTACTGAAAGATTTATGTTAATTGTTCGGTAATTGATTATTGATTTATGGCTGGAGAATTTCTTGTTAACTTATGTGTTTATTTTTAAATGAATTTTTGCTGTAAACAGATATTGTAATATTTATTGGAAATATTCGGACGTAAATGATTTTTGTTTAATAAACTACAATATTGATACAATAAATTATTTAAAAAATTGTAATTAGTTTTATATTTTAACACTTTTGATAGAAAATATAGTATTTTATGTATTTTAGTACTTTTAAATCTACAATGTATGGCGAAACATCTGCGACGAGTATAGATCGTTCACGGTATACCAGCCCAGAAAATTCTATAAATTCAAATAATCCAGGGCTTCGAACTGGAACAGAACCGAAAACCGAATAAAAAAAACCGTTATTTTTTGCTGGAACGAAAACCGGAACTAAACCAAAAGAAAAATCGGTTTATTTCGGTTCGATACAAGTTGAAACACACGCGTTAACACAATCTTACTTTCCACGTCAGTTTTTTTTTTTTTAATTTTCGGAGTAATTTTGGAAAATATTTAATAATTAGAAGTAATTTTTATTTTTTCTAATTGTAAATAAATAAAAATTTTCTATAAAAGAATTTGTTACTTTAATATATGTCTTCTTCTTATTATTATTATATAATTAAAACATACATACAAATTATATAAATTTTGAATAAATTATATTATTATCATATATCATGTACTTCTAATTATAATACCTTTAATTAATTAATAATTATATTTATTTATATTATAATATTGTATCAATTTATGTGGTATGCTTAATATAGAAGTAGGAATAAAATGTTCTAAATTATGGTAGAAAATTTTAATTACTCGGAACTGTACCGAAAACTAAAAAACACTGTTATTTTTGCCGGAACGAAAATCGGAACCGTACCGATATATTTTAAATTGAACTGGAACGAAAAGTACAACCGTTTGAAGCCCTGAAATAATCTAACAATAATGTAATGCAAGCTTTATTTTATAAATAAAAACAAACAATATACATATTTAAATATAGAATATACTATTTAGCGCTCAGCAAAATAAAGTTAACAATACAAAATACAAAATCAGACTTTACAATATTAAATTGAAGTTTTTCCTACAACATTGTTAGTTTGATAAAGTCATATTAATAATAATTTCTACATGTACATCTATTATATTGTATTTTTAGCTTTACAATAATGAAATATCTTTCAGTTGTGGTTAAAGTCTACAGAAAATATATATGATTATTATAATAAAATTCTGGAAAAGGCTATATAAAAATAATATTCTTTATTTAGAAGATTGGCTGATATATATCCTATACAAGGCGCACAGTGATGCATTTTGTATTACGGACTGGGTGCCTCATTATATCCCGAACAGACGGTTTTACAATTCGTAAGCTGGCTTTGTTCCCTGTCTTGGTTAACGGTGGAAGTCTTTCATTGAATAGCGGCCCCATGTCGTCTGCAGAAGACCTTTGTACACACGAGATGTCTACCTTACTTTTACCTCCTTGTGCAGATGTGGACTACATGAAGGCCCGGGCATAAGGTTTATATACACTGCCCTAGGTGGATTTTCTGATTTTCCCTTCCGTCAAGTTGGGGGTGTTGAAAGGTCGTTTCCTTGCTCTCTGGTTAGTTGAAAGGGAATAAGATTCTTCAAAACTTCGGAAACGTCATTCTGTTTTGACGGTCAGAATATATGTTGCTGTAACATGAAACACATTTTTGATAAATTAATTAAAATTAGAATTGTAGTATGTATGAAGAAGAATAAAATTGATAGGAAATGTAAGAAACCCATATCATCTCATAAATACTAAAAACTAAAATAAAAATAAAATAATTTTTAACTCAACACTATAGTTTATTAAAATTATATAATTTATGTGGGTACTAGCAGTTTTTTTTTTGTGAAAATTCGCTTAATCATGGATAAATAATGTAGACATAATAAATTTTAAAAAATTTAGTAATTTTTTTCTCAGAAAGTTGGCAACACTGTAAAACATTAAATTATATAATTTATATGGACACTAATAGAATATTTGTAAAATTTTTTTAATCTTGGATAAATAGTAAAGCCAAAATTAAATTTTAAAAGTTTTTGTAATTTTTTTCTCGAAGATTGGCATACTGTATTTTGCTAAAAGTATATAATTTATGTGGGTACTAGAAGAATCTTCTGTGAAAATTTGATTAAAATCCTCAGAAAGTTGGCATCACTGGAAAAAACTAAAATTTCATTAAAATTGGTTAAACCGTCCAGGGCGGGCTGACGATGCACACACAAACACCCAAATAAACTAAGTTCGGATCCGTTATCTATATATTTTATATATTTTGGACAATGTTACATACACCGTACCGAGAACTACACCCCTTTTCGTGTCAGTCAATCTGGTAAAAATTGTCTCTGAGTTTTACCCTTTTCTGAAAATTTATATCTATATTTATTATTAATATTTTTTAAATTTACAATTTTTTATTTCTATATATTTACTGTCAAAACTGTATATTCATTTATTTGTTGACAATAGCTTTGAGACTGATCTCAATGGCCTATTGTCACAGTAGATAAGCTACTCGTATATATGTTTTAAGCCAGATAATTACAAAAGGATCTTTCAACATTTGAAATACGTTGAAACAGTCATTTGTTTACTCGAATCGGTGTGGTGTTGTTGTGTGGGCTATTGAAATGTCCCGGCATTACATATTAACTAAAATTTTCGGTTGGACCTTCGGAAAGGTATTGACTTTGTGTATGACCTCGGCACCGTTAACGAATTACCTTATATTGGAAACTGGCGTAATACGGCGGACTCCTTTCCGAATAGTTCCTTTGAAGGGAGCTTTTGCCCATACCCTTGATCAAACCATAGCATGCTTATTAACTTACAAAGTACTTGACAGCCTGGTTCTGAAGTTTGATACTTCTATTTCGTAATGGTAATGGTTGAATTGCAGATATATATATATATATATATATATATATATATATATATATATATATATATATATATATATATCTGCGTATATTTCGTTTTCAGGGCAAACCTTGTTTACAAATTTAGTTGTATATAATAACATTTGATTTGAAAGCAAATTTTGGTTTTGCTCGTAGTTTATTATATGTAGATGATGTATAATTTTGTGCTACGTACACGTAATTGGAATTAATAGTTGTTAGTTTGTGAATATTAGTTGATCACTGAAAGCAGCTTTGATCTTTTATTTTATCAAAGATTTGTTTTGTACATTTTGTATTTTAAGTTTACATGCGACACTAGAATTAGTTGTTTGGTTTTTACCGACCGTCATATCACATAATGATAAGGCAGGTATTGTAATTATACCAAATTTGGCACATATAATACTTTATTTATAGTTTTTTTTATTAATGTGATATTAAATTAATTTTAAAAAAAAATGTATCTAAATGTTTTATTTATATTACAATTTTTCATTTGAATAAATATATTATTCTATATAGTCACCTCATATATGTATTTATTTTGACATGTAATAATAAAATAATAAATTTATTTAAAATTAACTAAAACATATTGCATGAGAAAGCAATGAATACATTTGACAACAAAGATACGAATATAAATGCAGTTAAAATATATCTATTGAAAAACATATTTACTATTAAAAAATCATCAAATATTTACAATATATACAAGTCATTCTTGTTAAATGCTCGTAACAATATTAATGGAAAAATATTGTCCAGTAGCTTACCGCTTCTCTGAAACGGTAATTGTCTTTCTGTATTGATCTTTTACCGTTCGGTCGTTTTGCGGTAGGTTCTGAAACGGTCGTACGATATATACGAACGGTTTTTTTTTGTCTTTATTTTTTCGTTTATTTCGTAATTAAAAACATTTTTCTTTATCGAGTTATTGTTCCGGTTTTCTTGTGTTTTTTTTTAACGTTAATATTTATCGTAAATTGTTTTATTATGAGAATATTTTAATATTAATAAATTTAAATTTGTTTTTCTAGTAGCATACTTAATTATAAAACAAACATATTAAAATAGTAAAAAAATCTTTCAGAACTCAACTCGAACTCAACGAGTTTCATTTGAATTTTATAATATTAGATATAGAAAAAATATATGAAAATTAGAATTACTGTTCATATTTATTTTAAAAAATAAAAGCATTTTTTTTCATAAACAAAAGCGTTGAGAATACGGGCCAATGTTATTACTTTAGCTACTGTTACCCTAGCGTCTGCACCAAACTACAAACTTAAAATTCATAAACTCATCTTTACCATCCTCTTTAGCACCTCATAAGACACCGCAAACTAGTTTTCCCCCCTAGCAGAATCCCATTCACAGCTCGTATCATCAGAATCGATCGGGTTTTAGGGGAAGCCCATTTATCGGGTCATTCATGATCCAGTAAACCGTGTGCGACAACGCCGCTAATGCCTAATTCAAGTCCGGTTATTGTGGCCCTGACAACGATCGCGATCATGCCTTGTGCATCTCCCGATGCCTGGCTACGTCCGGGACCCGTTCAGCTTCTTGTGTCTGTTATCATTTATTCACCGAACAAAAGGGGCAACGTTGCTCGGTGAATGTTGAGGAAGTCTTGGTTACGCTGGGTGTTAAACTAGGTTAGGTTAGGTTACGATAGGAAGCTGTTGGGCGGTTATTGGTTGGTTTTTGGAGTAATATTAAATATGAAATATTGCTTACAGAAAAAGGTTACATGCCGAAAGTGGTTATCTTTATATTTCATTAAGGTGCTTGCTAGGTTGATTATTTAAAGCAGTGTAGCATGTATGAGAGGTATTATGTATGAGAGGTCTGGTTAGGAATGCTTGGAGAAAATTAATAGTAAATAAACACTAGACAAAGTAGTAAAAAATATTTCATAACTCATTATATTAAAATGAAACAGTTTTAGGTTATAGTTCTATATTAATATTTATTAATAATCGACGTTTCGACGAAACTCAACGTCCGTCTTTATCAGGAGAAAAGACACAATTGGCATTCAGAGTAAATAAATAGAACATAGAAACAAGTTACTAGGTAACAAAATAAGTACCTAGATCATAAAATAATATAAATGTTATTTATATCATTTTTCCTGATGAAGACGGTTGTTGAGTTCGTCGAAACGTCAATTATTAATAAATATTAATACAAAATTATAACCTAAAGTTATTTAATTTTACTATGGTCTGTTATTTTTAACTACGAGGCGTAAATGTAAAATTTTTAAATTACACCTTCTGCTTAAGAAACAATCCATAGAAATAAATTAATTTTATTTATTACTAATTATAGATTAATAATTTATAGACAGTGAAAAGTTTTTGTGTCACACCTATTTGGGTACATAGCGTGATTGTGTATGTATGTATGCAAATTACAAAATGGCGGAATAAGGTATGTAGAGCAAATGACAAATAATAGAAACGCGTCAAAAAGTTTGTGCGAAAATTAATTTGAAAGTTATTTTACCGGGTGGGTTAGCCGCTGCAAAATTGAATTTAGTCAGTAACAAGAAATTTGCATATTTTTTACTCATTCTCTCTTCGTTCTCTCCTTACCACTCTCTTTCTCTTTGCCAATATATATATATATATATATATATATATATATATATATATATATATATATATATATATATATATATAGTGCTTATATAGAGAATAAAATGCATTTCGCTTGAACGAAATATGAATTTAATTAACGAGAAATGTCAAGACACTTCATCTCTTCGACTACAGCAGCACTGTATAAATTCTTCATTTTTTGTCCATTACCGCAATGGTGCGTCATGAATAAATTTTCATCTTCGTCGGCTTTGGCATTGCGTCGCTGCCGTCGCGACGCCCCCGAGAAATGATGAACGACAACACGATGAATAAATGTTTGGTTTGCACTGGACGACAGCTACCAACTCCCTTCCTCCCACCCCCACCCCCTACCATAACTATCAAAACGAAAATTCCACATAATTTAATAAATTATTTGTGACAGTTTTGCAAGTTGCCCGGGCGGGTGGCGCTAGTTGCGTGCAAGCTTGTCGGGACTTGTTTCGTATTAAGCTCGAGCTTGTGGAAGCTTTTGATTGGATGGAACATCAGTGTTACTATGTTTATTCTTTGTCAACTTTTTTGTACGGAGGAAATGTTGAATTCTTTGCAATGTTACAATATTTTTATTTTTGTATTATTGGACTTGCTATTTATATTTGAAATAAGTTTTATTTTCTTACTGCATTACCATGACAGGAATTATAATTATAATTATGGAAGAGAAATATTTGTATAAAAACAATTACTGTACTCATGGTAACTAAAAACAAAATTGTCTTTAAATAAATATGTAACCTATTTACAGAATTATACCATATATCATAAGAATTGTAAAAAAATTATTAAGCCGTATCGAAATATGTTACAAATAAAAATTATTAGTTACAGGTTTGTTTAGCAACTTTTGTTAAATATTTTTTTCGAAATAACCTGTTGCGAAATGTTCGTAAAACACATAAAAATAACATCGGTAAATTACCAGTTCCGTTAGGCAGATCTTTACCAAAAGTTGACCAAATTATAACAATTCATTCAACTACACGTGTCCACAAAACGACTGACCAACAGACAAGACTGATATCTCGATAAAAACAATTAATTACATACATACATACATACACAATCACGCCATGTACTCAAAAGGGTGTGGCACAAACTCTTTTCAACATCCCGAAATCAGTCGCCTCCAAACACTCCTATCCAAACAAGCAACTTTCGCTTCATCCACATTCATAATTCCTGTCATACATGCTCTTAATTCATGTTACTATAAGTCTAATTCGTGTATATTTGACTTAATATGAGAAAAAGTGTTAGGTTAAAACCAATAAAAGCCAAAACCTACATTGTTCAAAAATTATCTTTATTTAATATTAAAGAGTTTTAAATAAACCTTTACACCTTTTCTCATATAGTAAAACATCTTTCAGAACTCACTATATTATAATAAAGTAACTTTAGGCTGTAGTACTGTATTAATATTTATTAATAATCGATGTTTCGACGTACTCAACGTAAATCTTCATTGAAAAGTTGATTATTAATACCGAACTCTAACCTAAAGCAGTTACTGATTTTTACCACACCTAAAAATTAAACATCTCTAACAGAACCATTGTCTGTTAAATCAAGACATTCATTTACATTGAAAGACGAGAAAGAATTTCAGCTTAGCTGAAACGATAACCGTGGTCGACATAATCTGCCCCCGAAGTTTGCGTGTTGCAACCGCACGGGGGGTCTCCCATAGCCGGAAATGAGTTATCGGTTGATTTCGTTTTAATTTTTTGTCCGTCCATCGTTGCTTGCGTCCGTTTCGTATAGCAACCGTTTTATATATATACACACGAGAACGGTAACCGAAGCTGACACAATGAAAACGCTTTCTGTCATATTGCGTTTAATTAAAATCGAATTTTGTATTTCATTGCGAGTGTTTTATTCGTTTTTTTTTTGATATTTGAGAAGGGTATTTGTTTATTGGGAAACATTTTCTAAATATGTTAATTTATTGAAGTTTGTACTTGATATTGTAATTAAAAATTCATTAATGACAGGTATCACACTAAATTAAATTCATTGCAAATATAGTAAAAAAATTTTTCAGAATGTATTATATTAAAATAAAACGGTTTTAGGTTATAGTTTTGTATTAATATTTAGATATCAATAAATATTAATACAGAACTACAATCCAAAGTTGAATAATGTCCGAACTTACTTTATAAACAAATAATTATTTTTTTCTTTGGAAGCTCGTATTGCTTCGATTCTATTCATCAATAAACGTATTTTCTAACACATATTATATGTTTATCTTATATGTACATATAGTTTATTTTCTATAGAATCTATAGAATGCTATATAATGCTATAGAATCCAGCCACTGTTTTTTTCGGGTATTTTCCAAACAAAATATAAACAATCCTAAAGATATTTATCTTTCAGAACTCATTATATTAAAATATAGCGGCTTTAGTTTATAGTACTTTATTAATATTTATTAATAATAGAAACAAGTTAATTAACGATAGTTACTTATCTAGTAACTTTTTTCTATTTTCTGTTACCTATTTACTGTAAATGTCATTTGTATTATTTTTCCTGATAAAGACGGACGTTGAGTTTGTCGAAACGTCGATTATTAATAAATATTAATACTTTATATTAATAATATTAATTAATAATCTAGTAACTTGTATCTATGTTCTATTTATTTTCTGTAAATATTATTTGTATCTTTTTTTTCTTGATGAAGATGTACGTTGTTATTGAAATTTTGCTATTCTAATAAATTTATTTAATACGATGGTTAGTCCTGCGTTGGTCACAGCAGATTTCTTTTTAATAGAAAAAGATAGAATATTTTGTAATGTCAAATTGATAAATTTTACTAGCAAACACAGTTTCGTTCAGTTTCTCATAAAATCCGCTTCGTAAAAAATTATTTTATCGAAGAATTTATATCATCGAAAAGTGTTTCACTACTCAATGTTATTTCAAGTTTTGTTTTTATACACAAGTCTCGATATAGTGGTACACTTGGAATGCTTTTAGGGTGTTTTCTACTCGGCATCAGCTAATACAAAATCCATCCGAACACTTGATTTAAAACAACAGACTTTGTATTTCGGATATCAACAACGCTAGCTGAGAAAAATCTGCGAGAAAAGACAGAATACTTTTTACATTATTTTTCCTAATTTTTTACAAAATAAAACTCTTAAAAATTTGTGTGTATTATCTTTTAGTACATTTCTACATTTATTTTTTGTAATAAACTGATAAAGTAATACACGAATTTATCTTGTGATACGCTATTATGATAATATTTTATTTAAATATCCAATACATTGATATTGGCTTGGACAGATTTGTAACAAGAAAAACTTATTTGTTTCTTTAAAAATCAACCAACTTGCTTTCAACATTTATCCACTGCTGACATCGTAATAAAACTAGTTTCTACTTCGACAACAATAACCAAACTTTCCATTGCAATAAACTATTCCAGGGAGCAAGGAAACTTATCCCTCCAGCCGTCGGAGTCGCAAAATTGGTGTTTGAGTAGAAACTTCGTAGTATTTACATGTGCAATTTTCGAAACAAAATCTACTGTAATCCAACCCGAATTCGGCCTTTTGCAGAGAAACACACACACACACACACACACACACACACACATACATGCGCATTTCTATTTTTGGAAGAAAAAGAATAACGGGCGTACCGCTAGGAATCAAAGGTGGCCATGCGAAGCACCGCGTCAGCTGTCCGTTGGCGATAGCTAGACAGGGAGGCCTTAGGCACGCGAGCTAAATCCTTTTCTATCCATACACGAACTGAACGGGGGTAGAAATGGGTCGTAGTTGTATATTCTTTTCGGGGGCTGAGTTTTGGCTGTTTCGTGTGCTGATATTAAAGCCGATAGCACCGAACTAGGTTATAGACCTTCCGAAGTTACGACCTATTTTGTCAATGCTCTTCTCCAGTAGGTTCAAATATGGATGAGATTTTTAGAGTTGTTGGGTTTTTGGAAATAAGCTAAATTTTTTCTGAATTATCTGTTATTGTTTGCAAAAAAATCTGCTAAAAGAGTTGATTCGTGTTACTATAAGCCTAATTCGTGCTTATCTGTAAAAATTCTATATGTCAAATTAGGTATGATTACAATACCTTCCTTATCATATGTGATATGATAATACAGAAAATATTTTTCGGCAAAAATTTTTTTCCAGTTACTAAATACACTTGGAACATATTAAATAATAACATATTAAATAACATAGTAAAAAATCTTTCAGAACTCATTATATTAAAATAAAACTGTAGGTTAAAGTTCTGTATTAATATTTGTTTAAAATCAACATTTCGACGAAAATCAACGTCCGTCTTCATCAGGATAAATGATGCAAATGACATTGCAGTAAATAACAGAACATAGAAACAAGTTACTAGGTAACAAATAAGTAACTGGATCATGAAAAAAAATATTTAAAAATCTGTAAATTGTATGATCTAGTTACCTATTTGTTACCAAGTAACTTGTTTCTATGCTCTGTTATTTACTATAATGTCATTTGTATCATTTATCCTGATGAAAACGGACTTTGAGATTCGTCGAAACGTCGATTTTAAATAAATAAACTGATCTAAAGCAGTTTTATTTCAATATTAAATAACAATAAGTATTAATTATATAATAATTTTTCATTTTAAAATTAGATCGTAATTATTTTGTCAATCAAACGTTTAATATGAAAACTGCAACATAAATGATATGAAAAAAAAATGAAATGTAATCGAACTTTGACGTCGGAAATTAAACCAAAAATGATGACAAAATTACGGAAATGTAACAACTCGTTTCACTCACGTAGTTAATTTCAAATCGTTAATTATGAAAGTGCTAATTTTTCACTAACATATCAAATTGGATTTTTATTTTATTTTGCAATATTCGAATAAAAAATTTAATCAATTTGGTAATATCTAAAACAAAAATCAATACAATAAAATATTTCACAGAAAATTTTGAAAGAAATTTATTTGAAATTTTTTTAAATTGATATTTAATTATTGAAAAATATTTTCTATATTCCTTTTGGTTTTACATTCTTAGGACAATTAAATTGAATTTAAAATATAAACAAATACTGTTGAAACAAACAAGTTAAATCAATTTTCGTCGTTTTACGATCTAGATACTAAGAATAATATTTTAGAACTGCCAAAACTCGTCAAAATGATGACATATATTGTCTGATTTCTAATTATACACTCTAAAAAAAATCGGTAATTTTACATAAAAACCTGGGGCAACTGAATTACACCACACTGTAAAAAATATATCTTAAAATATATTTAATATCTTTTAAAATACCTATGTAAAATTTTATAAATTTTTTCAAGTACAGTTTAATATGTAGATTTACAGACTTTAGTATTTTAACAAAATATTATTTACAGATATTTTACGGTATAAAAATTATTTGCATTTCTAACATCATAATTATGCAAACTACTATTAATTTAAAACTGCCACTCAATTATTTGGGAAGTAAACCACGTTGTTGCATTTCAAATATAATATTTCTTTACAAATAAAGTAAATTTTCCTGAATAATTTTTTTTTTCATTATTATTCAATTTGATTGACACCGGAAGTGATATCACAGAAAAAAAAGACAAAACAAATATCATGTTTCCTGTAAAATATGACTGAATGATAATTTGTAGACATATAATAAATAAAACATCAAATTAATGGTAAAGTTTAAATATTTGTTTGAAGAATATAAACATGTTTTTATTTTGTACTAATATGTACATTAAATGTCGGTGAATTATAAGTTGTCACGTTCGTATACAATTAATACCATCAATTTTTTTGAAATCAATCATTTAACTTGTTATCGTGTGCTACTTTGTATAAAAACACAACGCATCTACAAAAAGAAAGCATATTTTAACGTGAAATAAATAAAAGATCCTAATAGTTCTGGAAACGAGAACAACAATCACCTAGTTTCCAAATGTACGTTTTGCTAGTCTTCGAGGAGAGCTAACGACGCAATATCAACTCCCTCGACCAAGTTGAAATTTTGATGTGCCTCGATGCAGATGAAGCGTTTCTTCATTCACGGAGCAAATTGCAGTCCATCGTAAGACATAATTCGCACTACGCCATATAAAGTCCTACCAGGGCGGGTAGATGACGCTGCTGCTGCCGCTGCCGCCGGCCAGGTGCAGATAGTAAAATAGTTACGATCAATTTAACACCGAAGTAAATATGAGCGTCCCGGCTACGATGTTCAACATAATTGGAATCATTTGTTTTATGTTTGTCTAAAATGCAGATTGCTAATATACTTCGTCTACCTTTTGGAAACAACCATCTTGCAGGAATATCTTGGAGGTGTTATGGAATTGTTTGTTTTTTTTTTCACGTTTACAATGCCGAGTTAGTTTCGGAATGGTTCAGACGTTCTATTTTTAAAAGTGTAAAAATAAGATTATTTTTCAATTTTATTGCTTTTTTTGAAGTAAATGAAAATATTAAAACAGAAATCACTTTTTTAAATTTTGTACTCTAAACTTAATCTTAATGTTAAGTGACTTTTTGTTATGTAAATTTTAGAAAAATATTAGTGTTTTATTATGAATTTAAATATGTGAAAGTACAACATATAACTCGAAATGACACAATTTCTTACATGAATACATGATGGATATTTGGCAACAACTCAAATTAACTTATAAAATATTCACATATTACATAAATTTACTTAAAAATATTACGTGTGTAAAATGTGTAAATGATTAACAAAAATGCAAAGAGAACATAAAAAAATATCTACAAGCATGTAAGAAATATAATTTCAATTTATGTAATTTTACATAGTTTTTCATAGTAAAATAACAGTATTTTGTACGTAATACCCAATTATAGAACACAAAAATATGCATATGTTTATATAGATTAATGAAAATACAGTATACACAATAAATTAAACTACAAAATATCTTTAAAAATAAACAAATAGTGGTACGACAGTTTTGAAAAGTAGAACATTATTATAAAATAATTATTATATCAAAAATCATATTATCATATGTCGACTACATTACATGACATGATTGAGTATATGTATATGTATGTTAAATAATTATAATATTTGTCCCTTTTGATATTATTCTTGTAAAAGTTAATGAAAATTTACATGACTAGAATCGTTTGACAGAGCGAGTGCGCAAATTTAATTTCTCGAAAAGTTCAAAGTTTCAGTTGCGGGTTTAAAATCTGTAAAATATTTAACTCATTAGAATCCCACATAAATTACGGGATGAAGTAGCGGCCGTGTGGCCTAGACGAATAAGTGTGCGACGAGAGTGTTTAGGCGCCCGGTACTACGACTGTAATTTCAGTTTGTTTCTCCTTTTCATAATTAATAGAGCTGAAACCGTGGAAAATCGTCGAAGCTTTCTCGCCTACGTTTCCTACTAACTACCTACCAATAAGTCAATTAACGTTTCAGCGAGTGTCCGTGTCGACTGTCGAATAATGTACGGGAATGAGGTTTATTTAGATTTATTTTTGTTGCCACGCAAAATAAACTACATTTCGTTTGAGTTGTGGTTTGTGACCGTACACGTAAACCAATTTGGATTTGTTTTATTCAAATTTAGACATTTACCACTGGGTCGTTGTGCATTGTTTTTTTTTATTATTATTATTTAATCAAAAATATACATTAAAATAACTACGTAAATATAAGTTTCAAAGCAAAATTATTTACATATAATAAATTACAATGAAACTGTTTTAGGTTAAACCTCTGTATTAATATTTATTTAAAATCGACGTATCGACTCAACTTCCGTCTTCATCAGGATAAATGTCTTCTATCAGACTGATTGACCGTGTAAGGTCCGCTTTAACAACTTTTAATTCAAAATACAAAACTTTATATCATTATAAAGTATGCGTTTAGTAATATTTAAAATTGGCAACATTGTATCAGCGAAATATAGACAGAGTAGTCGGTTGTAGTATTTTATAGCTACTAAAAATATTATTACAATGAACTCAACGAAAAATAATGAAAATTTTCATTAGCAATTCTTCTGTAAGATAATATTTTCATAATCTTCGTAGCTTCAGAACATATTATATTCCGAAACATATATTATATATATATATATATATATATATATATATATATATATATATATATATATATATATATATATATATATATATATATATATATATATATATATATATATAATATATATATATATATATATATATATAATTTTATTTATAACAAAATATATACAAGATGGCACAGAACGAGCTTAAGCTATCCATATTTTAAAAACTATACAATATTGTTACGAAATTTGGTATATAGCGGTATTTCAATATTCTCAGTTGAAGTAAAATAATAGCAATAAAATGCCACTTTTGATTTAACCGAGAGTCGACTCTAACATCCATATTTTAAATGGAAAATACTAAAATATTTTTACAAATACAAATAATACAAAATATTTTAGTTAATTTTACACTAACGCTCATGTCTATAAATTTACATACTAAACTGGTGTAAATCAGTTGCCTCAGGTTTTGATATAAAAATTACCGATTTTTTTACAGTGTATATAAGGATTAAGAAGTTATGGTATATAGTGTACAAAAAAGAAGCTGTTTTGATATATGAGTTTTATTACGCTAGCACATTTTGCAGTCTACAATAATTTATATAGTTTAATTAATATAAATAGTAAAATATTTCTCAGAACTCATTAAAATAAAAACTTTTTTATGATAAAGTTTCGTTTAATTATTTTATAAAAACGACGTTAATTTAATTCATCAATGACATTAAATTAAATAACAGTACATAGCAAGAAATTACTAGGTAACATATAAGTAACTAGATTACAAGAATTATAGATTTTTAATCACTATAAAGGCACTGAGTTAAATAAAATTTGGCTTCCATTAATTAAAAATTTATTATTTTTATGATCTAGTTACTTATATGTGACCTAGTAACTTGTTACTATGTACTGTTATTTAGTTTTTATTCTAATTAATATAGTTTTCAGAACAAAGATATCGTAAGCTCGTTTTGGGATATTATATATAATATATATACAGTTATTTAAAAGAGTATACATATATAGCTTAACTCTCAAACAAACAAACAAAGAAATATTAGAATTTACTCTTTCAGAAGTGAATATATATATACCGGGTGTATACTTGGTTTATGCAATATAGGAAAAACAATGTTATTTTTTTAACATCGCAATTCCTGCTTCCCCGTTAGTTATAGAGAAAAAATATAAGAAACAAAAATTGTTTACAATTAAAAACTACATTATTTACGCTTAAAATAATTGCGATATTGCGTCTCAGTAATTAATTATTAATTAAATAAATATTAACAGTTTTCGGCAATATCAGACAGCCATGGACGAAACGCGAATGTATTTTGTTATTTTTTTGCATTTAAATGACAATACACTGACATTTGTGAACAAAATACATTCGCGTTTTGTCCATGGCTGTCTGATATTGCTGAAAACTGATAATATTTATTTAATTAATAATTAATTACTGAGACGTAATATCACAATTATTTTAAGCGTAAATAATGTAGTTTTTAATTCTAAATAATTTTTGTCTCTTATAATTTTTCTCTAAAACTAACGGGGAGGCAGGAATTACGATGTTAAAAAAATAACATTGTTTTTCCTATATTGCATAAAGCAAGTATACACCCAGTATATATATATATATATTTTGAAAAATGCTGAAACATGTACACGCCGCCAGGCATTTTCGCCGAGTTTTTAATTTCTTTTTGATGTGAAATACTTTTTAATTAACTTTTGCTTTGCGAAACCACAAAGTGAAACCGGTTACTCGAGACTAAAATATGGCTAAAATGTTTTAAATTATTTGTGTTTTAAACGTTACAATTCCAACCATTACGTCGGCGTCGGTCGTTCAGTGAAATGCGACGGCAAGTGTATAAAACGCACAAGCCAAGCAACGCACACTTGGATTGATGTTGAAATAACACAGTTTTAATCGACTAGACGGGCGTAAATTTCGCAATGAAAATGAAAATTAGAAAGTACGTTTTTATTTGATTAGGGAAAAAGAATCGGCTTATTAATTTTATTATATTTCGTACTTTAAAAGTTTAGTGCCTACCATTTACAGAAGTATTCATAATTCATAATTGTTAAACAAGTTATTACCAACAACTTTTATTTGTAACATTTTTCGATACGGTTACATATTTTGTACAATTTTTCATATATATATTTCTGTAAATAGGTGGCATATTTATGTCTCAACAGTTTTGTTTTTAGTTCCCAAGATGGCTACAGTAGTTGTTGTTATACAAATTTTTCTAGTCCATAACTTACGACCAGATTCATAAAAATATTTTAACTAAAGTTAACTTTAAACTGACAAAAAAACATCGTTTTTAAATTCTACTTGGATAATTATTATTGCTGTCAATAAAATGATGCTTTTTTTTGTCAACTTTTCAAACATCTAATTGACAAAATTATTTTTTGTTTTCATTTAATAATGTTTTTTTTATCGTCTTAAAGTCAATTTTAGTTAAAATGTTTATTAACATTTAAACTTGTAAACAAAGTATGTAGTTACTAATAACAATAAATACAACAAAAACAAAATGTTTTTGTATTTAACAAAATCTAGAAAGTATTTCTTAAACGCTACTACTAACAAAATAAACACATTAGTAAAGAATTTATGGTCCGGCCACCTAGACTTAATATCAATTAAACAGACACTTAATTAAATGACATTTACCGTACCGGGCGTGCTATGTCCATGTCGTGTCCTTAATCCCTGTCTCATGCCATCTCTAACCATTTCGCAGGACAACCGTTTAGTGACCTTGACGTAGGTCAGTCACCGTTATTCTCCTATAATTGAGGTGTAAGTGGTTCTTGGCGTGCTTTGGCAATAATTGACTGCATGCAAATTTTAGCTGGTAATATGTCGTGCACTGTTATCAAAAGAGAGTTTCTTTTTTGTTGGGCTTTTTTTAGTAGGACAAGGTTTTTAAATATAATTTTTTTTTAGAGGAAATGTCGTTTGAGGTTAAGTAATTTGAATAGTTTAATTTGTGTTTTTGTTAAATTATTTCAGTGATTACAAAGCAGTGAATTTTACTATTTAAATAGTAATTTGTAAAAAGTTTACCATCAATTATTAGTATTATTACTTCATTATTTGAGTTGATTTCAAGAACGTATATTAAATTTTATTTGATGTAAATTTTCTTATAATTAAATAATACATTCATACACGATTACGCCATGTACCCAAAAGAGTGTGGCACAAACTCTTTCCACTATCCCGAACTTAAATTCTAGCTTCGTCCATATTTATGATACATTTTATATGTGCTCTTCTATTCTTGGAAACTTTCGCTCACTCAAAACACTCTCAATCATACCACTTCATCTACTCATCGGACGTTCTCGCGAATGTATGTATACCTTCAAAAAAATTTACATGCAGGATGTTTGCTTAAATTTTTGTTGTATCTCTAAGTTATGTATGTGCTTGAGAGGGGATCATTCAATACAAGTTTTACTGTATTACAAATTAAAAAAAAACAATATAATTTATTTTGCTTTATATAATATAAAAGATATATTGAAAATATCTTCGATAGACACGCAACATCAAAATTTACTTCCTAACACTCAATAAATAAACACCGGACAGAAAGAGCACAGCAGCGCCAAAAGCCAAAATACGTCTTCAATCACTCTATCATCACCTTCATTGACTCTTGCTTGAATCACCGTATCCACCCCGATAACACACAGTCGCCTTTTGCGCCCTGACCTCCCCTTATGAAAAGGCCGTCTGCTTCATCTTTTCTACTCTTTCTTCGTACAAAGCACCTACCCGCGCGCTCACATCGTAACTTATATACGATGGACGGCGGGCCACCCTCTCTCTCCCGTCCCTGTAATATATGGAGACAGAGTAGTGATGCGATAACACACCTGATTCAGAGAGTCGTCCCGGGGTCACGCTAGCTCCTGCTAAACACGGACGTGGCACGAGAATTGTGGGTTAAGTTGAATGCTTATATAGAAATGAATTGTATCGGTTGTGATACTTGGGAGGATAGATGGATTTATTTGTGCACAGCGCAGCGGTTGATGGTATTGTTTGCGTGAAAGATATATTTGTTAGCATTTGGTCGAGTTAACAATATGTGTTCTACTCTTATCTTATTGTGTTATTTGTGGCATTGACTTACTGTAATTGTTCTGGATTTGAATTTGAAATATTACTGAATGGCTATTACAGTCATTCTGATAATTTCTAACAACATGTACAATTGTATTTATATGTAAAATAAATTATTTATAAACATTAATTGTTGGTAGCTTTTATAAGTCAAAATACACAAGTATTTTTGTAATAGGATTTTAAAAACATTTATCCACTTAATAATAATATATTTTCATTAAAAAATATAATTTTTAATACCAATAACGCGTAAAATTTCCTTTTAAAACATTTTAGCGGCACAGTAAATTAAAATAATTGCACAGATTAAACGCTTTCTATTTATATAACATCAGCATGTGAATGTAGGATATTTTGGTTTAAATGTGGGACTAATGATGGGACTTACAATGGGCCACTATTTTTATTTTTTATTTCAATTATTTTAATTCATTCTATTACCAAAAATAGAAATATATTCCAAATATTGCGATCTAAAAATTATTATTAATTGTAATAAATCAGTTTGATAAATTTTTAATAGTATTTTTAAGGCATATGGAAAATAAATGTCGCAAAAATTGTACACATTTTTTTTATGTATAGTAGATTCTAAATTGCAAATAAAAACATATTAGTGAACTGGCCCATTGCAAAATTGTTTTACTAAAATTAAGATATTTGTCTTTATTTGCAGATGAATAAATCGGTTTTGTTTTGGTAAAATTTTTGGTAAATTACATAAAGAATTAAAAGTATTTTTGTAAAATATACAGTGTGTTTTTAAATACAACATTTTTATTTGACACATATATAATTAATCATATTTAGTATTCTTTTTTATTACTAATATATTTTACATTCGTTTAAAATATAATAACAAAAATATTAAACCGTTGCTATTTCAATGAAAAAAAAATATGACAAGAAAAATTTATGTCAGAATTATAATTTATTTATTATTAATGAGTATTTTACGTGCAAATCTCATAAAAATAAATTTAAATAACAGAAAAAATTTTTAATGAACTATGGCATAATTAGAAAATATATTTTGTTGTGATTAATATTTTTGTGACAAACTACGTTTTATAAGGAAAATACATCAAAATTTAAGACGATTCATCATTTGATAAATTAATTCAGCAAAAAATTAATTTATAATTAACTTCAGATGACAGATAGAAATTAATAGCTTACGAAATGGAGAAAATGTTAAAAGAATAGAAAATATTAACTAACTAAAAAGTCATATTTATGGTGCTACAATATTCTACTAGATAGCGTTGCGAACACCGATAACAAATCGTTTGCTAAACGTAACGATGTTCTTTTGTTTTCAGTTTGTGTCTATTTTAGATATTTATGAACTATTTGTTAAACAACATCGCATCGGTTGGTAGCAGTTTGTTAAAAGAGAGATGGTCTGTAGACAATAGCAGACATGCGCCGTAACTGCTTAGCGAAATAGTGAGTTTTCTTGCTAAAAGATTATTTCCAACAGAGATAAAGTAAAAAGCGAAAGAAAAAAGACATTGGTTGCAGCAGTGTTCTTCATTTACGAAATGAAAAATTAAACAAATGAATATAATTATCTTAATGAGTGGGAGTCGACCAAGCAGTCATCCGCAAAAATGTCTTTCTGACTCTTTCCTATAATTTTTTTTTTTTTGTGTTTTTAGACAAAAGATAAAAGGGTTTTCAGTCTTAAAAATAATTTTATAATAATCTTTATATTCATTTTAATGAATCTTATTATTAGATGATTTATTTCTATGTTTCTTGCAATGAAAAGAAAATCATTTATAATTTCAATGTTTTTAAACTGCAAAATTTTTTGTAATTAGAAATAAAATTTTAATATAAATATAATTATTTAATGTTATTTTACTAAAACCTTGCTATTAAGAAATAAATAAAATATTGAAAAATCTTACAGTATCTTTAAATTTTACATCATGAAGATATTCTAACGCTAGACCAATCAATATTAGCAGCAGATTGATAAGAGATGCAATAGAAATTTATAGAGCAAAGGATAACATCAATCATTGTGAAGGTACTGAGTTAAATAAAATTTGGTTTGTATTAATTAAAAATCTATAAATTTTTATGACTTGTAACTAGTTTCTATGTTCTGTTATTTACTGTAATATTATCTGTATCATTTATCCTGATGAAGACGGACAGTGAGTTTCGACGAAACGTCGATCATAAATAAATATTAATACAGAACTTTAACCTAAAGCAGTTTTATTTTAATATAATGAGTTCTGAAATTTTTTTTAATATAGTTAATTAAATTATGAAATATGAAGTGATTATGTGAATGATATAAATATGATATTTATAATGTGTTATTACTCTTCATGCATATACGAATATATATATATATATATATATATATATATATATATATATATATATATATATATATATCTGTGTAGGTATCCGTAACTTTTTCCTAATAACATTACGCTGTCTAAACATAAAAATAACAAACAAGTTTTGTATGGAACTTGGACATATTGTATGTCAGCAGTAATCTCATGTTGGGTATCGCATTTCGCCCAGTATTTCCCAGGCATTTTCTCTCCGGGGCTGCTCTGAAAATTTGTTTTCACTGTTCTATGTTACGCGATTTCTCTTCCAGCTACCGTTACCAGAGTAATACAGTAGGGATATTGTTTGCCGTTTATATCGTTTTCTATCGTACATTATTTAGCCGAAATGATGTTAGTATCTTCAACAGCTGACTTTATGAATTTTGACGTGTACACTTTTAAGATATATTTTTGTTTCGTACATGCAATTGTTTTTCCAAAAAATATATATATTTGATAGTGAATGAAATGAAATGCCTGAATTAAAATTTTATTTGTAATATTTTACTTTATATATAGTCAGCCTAAAGTAAAATTGCATTGCAAACTTACATAATTATATATTACATTTTTTTACAGTGTAGCCTATTTTTATTTTTTTATCATATTGAGATATATATATATATATATATATATATATATATATATATATATATAAATAGAGTTTAAATTTCAAAAACAGTCAATAACCAGTAAATTTGAAATTAATAGTTCTGTGTTACCGAAAAGTTACAAGTTCAACAATTTTAGGTTGATATAGAACTATTAATTTCAAATTTTATCGACTATTTTTGAAATATAAATTATACTTAATTTAATAATTGATCGTAGAGTATAAATTAAAATATAATTTGTGGGAATTTTTTTTTGTGAAAGTGTCGTCTATAAAATATTTTTATGTATGTATTTATTTTGTAATGGTATAAGGAAAAAAAACAGTCTGTGATACAACCTAATTTTAAATACACAACAATTAATAAACGAGTTAACAATTAACATCAATTAATTTTAGAGAATAAATAAATTAACATCAATTTAACAACCAAATTTATATATTTTTCTCCTGAAGTAAGTGCGCAAATTGTCGCAAAATTTATATAACATAAATTATCGTCCCTACCACTTCATTACTGCACATCCTGACGAAAATAAATACTGAAATAATATATATTAGAGTGTCCGTTTTTTTACCGTTTTACTAAAAATGGGCTTTAAAAATGTATTATAAATACGGCTCATAGTTTTGTTTTTTGGTAGTACCTTGTAATATTACTAGCTGAAAACACATAAATCAAAGTACAGTTTCTATTAGAATCGAGTCTAATATTGATAACGTAAAAGAAAATATATATATTCAATACAGTAAAAGTATTATAGATTTGGAAATATTCAAAACCCTTTTCTATTCTATACGATTTATATCATGTATAATCAAGAGTTGCCATTATTCATATCGACCAATTTCAGTTCTTCCGGTTATAATATTAACACAGAGTTGATATATAGTCGGGGATATAAATTTTACTCCCAACCCAAATTCCAGTTTCGGTTATAAAATAAAGATACTCTCTCGATGTTACACTTGCCGAATAACAAATGAATGGGAACCAGAAAGAGAGAGAGAGAGAGAGAGAGAGGAAGGGAGATGAAAAGGCAAGTGAGTTTAATATTCGTTCTCTGATTAGTGCCATTACCTCTCAGCACGCTATCGACTATGACAGGGTTGCCAACTTACTGTAAGGTAGATATCAAACCGTAGGGTTTTTCTTGATTGTATATATACGAATTTGCCTCGTTTCACGAGAATTATTCGCTTCGACAATACTTTATCATTAGCGAAAAATGTGATGATATAATTTTTATTTTTGCCATCTTTAATTTGTAGTTATTTTTCTTTATTATTTTCCCTAGCGGTTTTTTTTCAAACTAATTGCTAATTATAATAAAATGCCTTGATGCATTTTAATTTACTCGTATTCTTAAGATAATTAAAGTATTATTTTTATTTTGTTATAATAACTGGGAACGTTTTATTTATTTACGCAGTGTTATAATATTTTTAAGTCAAAGCTGAAATTAATATTTCACTAACAAGCAACTAACAAGCACCGATTTAAGTAGAACACTAAAAACTAAGCTAGACGTATTTTTTATCGGCAAACCACCTCCAAAATTTTAATTAAAATTTATACAGAACTTAATCCTAAAGCCTTTTTATTCTATTTATTTTTTTTTTCTCTATGCATCCTAGAACAAAAGTATAAAATGTACAAATACCTTTTTTTTTAAAGAGTTATCTACTGATGGTATTAGTTTTTCTATACGATTTGTAAAGGTGCACCCCTGAAATATATTTTATATAATTATCATAATTAATGCATTAACTTTTTTACCTGGTCCGGAGTAAAATATAAATAAATTGCCAATGAAATAAATAAAACAGAATTTGTTGCTTGTATGAAAGATATAATAAATGTAGAAAATGCAAAAGTTGTGTAACTTAAATGATTACTGATTGAAAATTTTTAGTTTTACATAAATTGTACATACATTTCAATTTTTGATTGGAATTATTTTATTTTACATTTTATTTATTAAAATTAAAATTTAATGAGTATATTTAACAAGTTAATATTATATTTGTTTATATAAAAATTAACAACATTTAATTGATATTTTGTGATATATTTTGAATAATATTTTTAAATTTTCAATATTTATTTTACATTCAGTTAATTTTGAAATCATAATTTTATCAGATCGATTACTTGTATAACTTTTAAAAATATTTTTTTTAATCTTTGAGTTTGTTTCAAATTTACAATAAAGATATATTAATAATAATAATTTTATTATTAGCTGTAAGCTAACAAAAAATGATATATGTTACGAGAAGTAGAAAGTGATGATTATTATGTTGAGCCTAGATATTTGTGGCCGACGATTACAAAAATAATTACTCTTAATATTTAATACATTCAACAAATTCAAGAGATCCATTATTTATTGTAATATAAAAATTTGTTTTTATAGACAAGTAATTCGATGTTGATGTAAATATCATAAAGTTAAAAGAAAATTTCAATAGAATTCTAGAAAAATTGCTTAATTTACTGTCCGTGCACAATATTATCATTATTATATCAATAAATAGTAACAGACATTTTGAAACAATATCTAATTCGAATATAAGACAATGTCTCATAATGTTTGACAGTTAAATTAATAATTCATATAGTTGGGGTCGTTAATCATTGAAATAAATGCCTTTCAAAACTGTTCCACGCCCAGATTTAAAGGACCTAAAACGCTATCATCGATAGCTTTGTCCCTTTTCGACGCACACGAAATTGTAGCACCCCTCCCCTCCTCGTCTGTTTATTCGTTCGAAAATGGTATTTTTAATTTGACCTTTTTTTAGTAACACATTACTATTACATTGGTGATTAATAATTGGAATAAAAATAGTCTCAAATATTTATGGTTTTAAGTTTAATTAAAAATTAATATGAACTTAATCTTATTTGTAGTTGTTCTATTGGTAATAAATAATTGTATGACAATTTTTAATATTTCTCAAAACTTATTAAAACATAATTATTTTTATATATATATATATATATATATTAACTGAGTGATATTTCAAAATAATTTTAATTTGACAATTGCTAGACAGATGTTATCAAGAGTGTACAGTTAAAGTTTTAAAGAGTTATGATTGGATAAAATCCGTGAGTTATGAATCAATAACTCACGTTTTTGTGAGTTACGGACAATATAATTTAACAGTAGACATTATAAACATATTATTCAACAGAAGTGGAAAAAATTAGTACTAAATATTGTTTTATTTTGTTTCAGGTGAGAAAATATTTATCCAAATCAAATATATTTTCGAGAAATTTAAGAGGTGGTAAGTGTACATGTATTACAAGAACTGTAAAAACATGCATTATGCACGAGGTATGAAAGTTACGACACTAGACGAAGTTTTACGCTATAATCATACGAGTTGCGGAATGTATACAACATACTTTTTCCACTAGTTGCCACCAGTATTTTGACAGATCACTTTAGAAGGGACCTAACTCAAAATTAAGGTCCTCACAGTTAATATCTTCTAAAACAGATCCTGTATATATTATAAAATATAAAAAAAATTATTAAAAAATATTTAGCCGTATCGAAAAATGTTTCAAATAAAAGTTGTTAGTTATAACTTGCTAAATAACTTTTTTTCGAAATATATGTTAATTATATTAGGTTAAAAATATGGCGAAATAATAATTTTACATAAACAATTACAATATTCGTTGGTTAATTTTAATACATATTTTTAGCTTAATTTTATTGTGTTATAGCTTAACTATAACTTTTTAATTAATTATTTTATTAATTGTACTAGAAATTAATCTAACACTGAATTTATATGCTCTCTAGATTTTAATAATAATTAGTAGCTAAAATAACTTGTTTGGCAACTTTTGTTAAATAAACTTTTTTGAATGTATCTGTGTTAAAACACATATAAAAGTGACAACAGTAAATTACCACTTTGGGTGGGTAGATCTTTACCAAAAGTTTATTAAATTAAGATTTTCACTTCCGAAGCTTAAATATGAAATTTTATAACAATCCGTTCAGCCAAATTTGCTCTACATGTACTCAAAAATCGACAGACGAACATCACGCTAAAAACAATTGATTTGTGTTACTATAAGCGTAATTCGTGCTTATCTGTAAAAATCTCGATATATAAAATCTAATATGATTACAATACTTTTCTTATCATATATTATATGACGGTCGGTAAAAATATATAATTTCAAATGTAAAATTATTTTAATCAATTTCTCTAATCCTTTGCATAATAAAACCAATCTTTACATAAAAAATCCTTACTTTATTCTATAAAACCATTTTAATAAAACGCAAAATACGGGCTTATATTTTTAATTTTCAATCGTCATTCGGAAAGCCCGTCAGTTAGAAAAATCTTTAAAAATCTGCGGTTATAAAATATAAATGATTTGATAACGCAAGCACATTGGAGAAAGGTCCACTTCATGCCTTCTTGCCAACGAATTCAACTTCCATTGAAGCTCGGCTGAAAAATAGACAACCATAGCAGTGGCGGTTCGTATTATTATATCTAGATGAGCTTTCTTTTAATTTGGTCTTAATTCGGTTTGAACTCCGGTTGGGAGACCCGGAACAAGAAAGACTACAATTTAATACGGTTGGGGTGATGTACGTTATTCGGCACGGATTTCTTTTCAACCGATTCTAATGCGTTTCCGATTCTCGTCAGCTTGCTTATCTCATCTCATCTCATCTCATTTCATCTTCACTGACTTTTCTCACACAGTCCATAACGGTCTTTAAATTTCAGCTCGTTTCATTGAAATTGATAATTAAAATTTACTCTTGTTCTTAGATAAAATTTTACCAGCTGCAAATGTCAGATTATTTTCTAAAGATTTTTATCGAACGCGATTGGATGAAATAGATGAATATTTTATTTTTATTCATCAGTATATTTAATATCTTTCTGTAATTATATTTGAATTAAAATAAAAATGCTTTAGGTTTTAGTTTTGTATTTAATTTTAATTGAAATTCGACGTTTCGACGTGCTCTACTTATATCATCATCAGGAAAAACTTAAAGCTCTTTTATTTTAATATAATGAGGTTTGAAAGATTTTTTTACTATGTTGTATTTGAATCAAATTATTGAAAATAATAAACAGTGGTCCGTATGAAAATATATAAAACTTTTTATAGTTTATAATAAAAAAATATATTTTTTTTTAATATTCATAATTTTAATAATATAAATTATTATTTGTATTTTAATACAAATATGTTTAGCAAAAAATTCATTAAATGTAATGTGTACAATGTAATTTTATTATATATTTGTAATAGCATATAAACACATAAACGAACATATATAGTTTTATTTATTTTTCCGTGTTATAAACATATTTATTTTCTATATTATGTTTATTATTACATTCAAAAAATTTAAATATTTTTTTATAACAATTTCGTAATATTATTTTCATTAAATGTACTTTATTAGATAATCTTAAAAAAATTAATGTGTTTTTTTTTATATTTGAGATTAATTTATAATATTTTTCACCAATTTTTTTACTACTACAATATCAGTGATACTAAGCTACGCTTGCTCAAAAGAGACTGCATTTCTTAAATAATTAAAAATTGCTCATTTAATAGTATAGAAAGAATAAAAAAAATCTGCTCTAGCCACCACAGGACTGAACATCATTGTATTAAATAAATTTATGGAATAGGAAATTTTGTATAATAAGTACTGTAGTCATACTAAATAAAAACAAAACTGTCTTGACATAAATGTGTCATCTATTTACAAAATTATAAAATTTTTTCAAATACGTGTTGCTAGGAATGCTAGGTATAATTTGCTTAGCAGCTTTTGTTAAGTAAATGTTTTTTCTTGAGATCAATAATAAAAAGAAATTCATTTTACATAGTTTTAATGTGTTTTTTAAGTATTATAAGAGTTATAAGAGTTTCCTAAAGATAAAACAGCTAAATTTAATTAAACAATAAAACGGCTTTAGTTTGTAGTTCTGTATTAATATTTATTAATAATCGACTTGTCGACTAACTCAACGTACGTCTACACATGTATCAGTTTTTCTGATGAAGATACGCATGGACAACGTTGATTATTAATAAATATTAATACAGAACTACAATCTAAATCTGTGTTAAGTAAACAATATTTCTGAAATACTGATCTGAAATGCCTATTAGAATGTTAATCACATTTTAAGTGCGTAATTAAACAAATAAAACTTTCGAAAAAGAGCAATCTAGAAACGGTTAAATTTTCAATGCGTTAACACACAAACCCATTCACCGAGAATACCAAATTACCCTATTGGTCGTATTTCGAGGGGGGCAATGATATGATCAAAACGTTTTATTTTTATCAAGGTGGAATGATCTAAACTACTTTCATCCCTTCAGCAGCAGCAGTAACCTAGTAGCTATCTCACCTAGGCCACGACGCACGGGCGGAAATTCGAAAAGAAAACGAGAGACGACGAACACACCAAGTAGCTTAAAAGAAAAAAAAAACGAATCGAGAAATCCCTGAACGTTTCAGAGAGAAAAAAAAAAAGGACTTGCCCCAACTCTTTTCCTGCTCATCCTTCCCCATTTTCCGAAGGAAACCAGAGGAAAGTTTCGTCGAACGACACAAAACAGACAAGAGTTTTTCTTTAGGAAACTTTATATATCGAGAGTGGAACACCACGTTGGTTGGGGACGATCTTTGCATACCGTTGCGAACAACATCGAAAACACTGGAGCTTCGGTTTTTTTTCTTCTTCCAGTTCTGGAGGGGTAATATATAAATCCGTTTTATTTATCGCGTTGTTCATCGTCGTAAATTCGCCTCGCCTAAGAAACGTTTGATTCGTGCCCGTTGGTGACGTCACAGCCGGTCACGTCGTACACCAATTCTTTCTTGGGCGGATTGGTAATGAAGCTCCAAATGGAAGAGAATGGAAGAAGTGTGCTCTGCCGTACTGGAGATTTACTACCGCGGGCCATTTGTTTTAAGCTTACTAGCGAGGAATTTTTTACTCATTCTTCTTCATTGATTTAAATGAAATTGCCGATTTGCTCGCTGAAGTTATTAAGTATTTTGCAGTTGATTAGATAATGCAGTTAGGTTCAATACTTATTCTAGAAGTAACTATGTATTTCAAAATTAATGTAACATAACAATAGATAAAATACATACAAGCGAAACATGCGATATTATTTGTACTTGTAGATTTTAATTTGCAGAAAGAGTAAAAAACTGCAAACATACCAATCAAGAAAACTACATAGTTTTATATCTAATTAAAATTAAACAATTAATAAGAAATAAAAATAACAATATAGGTTATTATTTATTAAAAAAATAACTCGGTTAGTTTCATAAAAATATTTTAATAACTAATTATAACGTTAAGTAATTAACATATTTTTGTGAAATTAACCAAGTGTTTCTTTTAATAAATAATAAACCATTATCGCTATTTTTATTTCTTATTAATTAACAGGAAGTGTAAATGTTATTAAAATCAAACATATGTTTAAATCACATTTTTCCACCATCGATATAATCAGCTTGTGTAGCAGTTATAAAAACAACAACTACATGTTGTGTTTAGCAGTAATATTTTATCTGTGTTGTATTTATAAAAACTTCATTGTAAATATTTATCTAGGAATAAGAGTGATTTACGTCGCTATAGAAATATTACAAAAGAATTCTGTTTTAGTGTTTGTTCCTGTACAAGATGGAAATTTTGCCCCAAATTTCGAGTCATTTATTCTATCACTATTGTGAAAGCAATGCATGTTAACAAGCCAATTATTCATTCCGAAAACTTAGCTAATTTGCCTAGTAGATGGTGTTGGCCGATTTTGCTTATCAGATGGTAAAAGAATATCACTCTACATTATAACCTCGGCGCTAGTAGCTTAAAGAAGTGTTTTCGAGCTACGGTACGGTAAAATACACAAGATAATAGCATTTCGGATCGTAGACAGGCCGGGGCTGAGACCCTATTAATTTCACTGTTAAAATCAAACAAAACAACATCAACAAACCCTTTCGCGCGTTTACTTCACCGTTCGCCTAACACTTTTGTCATAGTCTGAATTATTAATCTTGAGCCGGTGTTTTCTCCCCCTAAGTTAAAATTGAAGAGGCGTTTGCTTATTCGCAAGACAAACTATAATTGAAAAATACTTGTGCTTTCTAGTTGATTACTTTTTAAGTTTTATGCAACGATAGAGTGATGTTCATATTTTAAAGAAAGTGCTTTCAAGTTTTTGATGTTCCGTTTTATCAAAGTTTTCTTTCAAAAAAAAAAATTACTGTAATATTGCAAGTTTATTATTATTTGCAAAAACCAAATTATAATATCTGATTTATTTTATAAACACTTAACAAATTATTTATTGAGCTAACATATGCTTAACATCGTTTTCTGCAATATCATAACTAAAATCAAGTTTAAATTGCAAAATATAAAGCTCAATTTCTTGATAAAAATTTCAAAAATAAAAAACATTATTTTACGTAACACATTAAATTTCATATATTTTTTCGAAATCATAATAATACTTTTTGAAAAAAATAAAACTAATTAAATAATATTTTTACTTGTATTTTATGTAATTTTATATAATAATCTAATTTTATATTATATAATTAAATAATATTAATATAACATAAATAATTAATAATTATAATAATAAATATTAAATAATTTTATTTTATTGAATTGCCGACAAACTAACTTTGTGAAAATATTTCATATTCAAAAGGTTTGAAATAAAATTTACAAAGTTATTTTATTTCAAACTTTTTGAATAATTTTATTTTATATAATAATAATTTTATAATATAATATATACTTGAAATATGAATTTTTCGGAAAAATTTACTATGGCCACTATAGATATGATAATTAAAAACAAAACTGTCTTGATATAAATATGCCACCTATTACAGAATTATATATCATAAAAATATAAAAAGATTATTTAAGTTGTTAATTATAACTTGTTCAGCAACTCTTGTTATATATATAATAGTTGATTCGTGGTTACTATAAAGTTAATTCGTACTTATCTGTAAAAATCTCGGTATGTCAAATTTAGTATGATTACAATACCTCCTTTATTATATGTTATATGACGGTTGGTAAAAATGCTAATGCCAGCAACAGTTCAACTTTATCTAACCTCAAAAACAGTAGCAGTAAACTGTAAAATAAAAAGAAGAAATATATGCATCATTCGCTCAGTTTATATAAAAATGAAGCAAGGCATCCTGTGCATCAACGATCAAGCCCCGTATTGCTATATAGCAAAGACTCTGGTACAGAGAGAAAACGAAGTAATACGCATGCGCACATCAACTGAATTACTTACAGGAATAAAACGGTGAAAAATCGCTCGGAATCATGTGCATGCATAAATTCCAAAGCTTGTGGAAAATTCAATTCAAATGTACATATATATATATATATATATATATATATATATATATATATATATATATATATATATATATATATATATACACACACACACACACACAGAGAGCGAGCAAGTTCAATACAGACAACGTTGCTAGATTCTCTGGTTCGTTGAAGGAATCGACGATGTGTTTCCACGAAGATACGTTTAGCGTTTACCTTCTTTTTTACTGAGTACTGTTTGACTGACGCTGCTTTTTTATAAATACACAAAAAAAACGAATAAATTTTTTTTTATAAATAATTGTACTAATGTTAGAAGATTGTAATTTCAAATTTGTATTATCCTTAGATATAACATAGTAAAAATCTTTCAGAACTCATTATATTAAAATTTAAAAAATGAATGTGTGGAATAGAAAAATGTATAGTACTTACTACTGTATTCATGGTAACTAAACACAAAACTGTTTTGACATAAATATGCCAGCTATTTACAGATTTATACCATATCAGAAAAATATGAAAAATTATTTAGCCATATCGAGTAAAAGTTATTAGTTATAACGTGTTTAGCAACTTTTATTAAATAATTTTTTTTTTCGAAATATATCCATGTTGTGAAATACTCTATCGTAAAACACATAAAAGTAATATGAGTAAATTATCACTGCCGGTTTTATTTAAATAATGAAATAAAATTAATTAACAAAATGTATTACAAAAGAAAAACTCAAAGTATTACAATATATGGACCAAAGCTGAGCAAGCTACTCAATTAATATAGCAAAGCTATAGCTACAAGCTATTCTTTAAAAATTTATAAAACTACAACTACAGCTATGAGCTACTATAAAAGTATTTATCAAATCTTAAGCTATTTTGTAAATGAGTAATATAAATACTACTGAGAGCTATACACTTTTTCTTTCTAGTCTAAGTAATAACTAAGCAATGATTAAGTATAGAAAAGCGGCTTTGAACTAATAAAAGTAGCTATAAGATACTAAAAGTAGCTAAAAATAATAATTTTGTGTTTTAATAAGCTACTTGCGACAAATTCTGAAACTACAAGCTACAGCTACTTTTATTTTTTTTTTGTAGCTGATAAAGTGACATAGTTTGATGCATCTGACAGTCGTAGATATATCAATATACTAACTTCCGAAAAAATGCTAAATATCAAATATCTACGACTGTTACAAACATTCACTCAGCTATTATGTTTCTGTCGAAATCAAAAACACTAGAAATATAACTGTCGCAATTTTTGTTACATTTTGTATATCCGAAATAGAATTTCTAAATTCTTATATCATAATATTTTACTCCAGCCAAGTCAAAACTGTTTTCCGTAGCGCAAGTCTATATCAATGCAAGTATCCATAAAAACTTAATTGCATTTTAGATATTTCAAAATATCTACGCTTTCAAATATTGTAGTAAAATTTTTACAACGATTTTATTTCCGTGTACATTAAAAATAAAATAGTTAGCTAGGAGAGGAAAAATTCTCTGGACGAGAAGTGAAGAAGGAAAAATCTTTCAAGCAGTCATACACCACTTCAGTATTCAACATTCTCTCTCGTTTATAACTACTCGAGAGAGCAGCAAGCGTTTTTATTCTATTTTCGCATTCGAACGAGAACTGAATAATGTCGTTTGTCTAGTAAAATAAATTTTCTAAAAGGCTCCTTTAAATAAATCTATTTTGAGCAAAATTCGATACAGCGTCTCTGGCTCGGCACGCTCTAAAATAACAATGTTGGAAAATAGAACGCTTGTTGTTCGGTTAGGACACATTCACAATGAGAGTTCTATCTTTAACACGTCTTTTTAATCTTGCACTATTTAAAAAAAATATTTTTTCTTTAAACGTATTATAATATCATATTGCCTATGTGCTGGTGACAGCACCAAACATAAATACAACGTCAAGTATATTTAATATACAATTACGTCAAGTTAAGTTAATTGCATTGTTTATTTTCGCTTGAATTTTAATTTGATTATTGAAAATGTGTGAAGAAGTGCAAGAAATGCAATATGTATACCACCAAATTTATCTGAAATTGTATTTTCGACTAAAGAAAGACGGTCAAGTGTATTTAATTTGATATCTCCGACTGCTATATTAAAAATTATTAAGTCAAGTTAGGCTAATTGACAATTGAATTGTTTATTTTCGCTTGAATTTCAATTTGATTATTGAAAATGTGTATAGAAGTGCAAGAAATGCAATGTATACCGCCACACTTGTCAGAGATCGTATATTCGACTAAAATAAAATTAATTCTCATAAATCACGTAACTGTTAGTAACTAATTAAAGATACTTGGTATGTATTTTTATTTATTCTTAGTTTAGTTTCGTTTAGAAAAAATATCATATGTCACTTGGAAGAGAATGTAGTTTTTTTTTGGTACTTCGCCTGTAATTTTTGCAACAAAATCATGTCAATACACTGCTGTATTACTGGTTGCATTTTAAAATTAAAGTCATTAACCTGCCGTATAATATACAGGATGTAACAGAATAACTATTCCTAATTTTCAGAAATGATAGAGGGCACATAAAGAAACCGTTTTTATTAATAAACTAGTGTCCGGAAATTTTTTTTTTTTCGGCAGTCGATTGTATATCGTTACAACTTGTGTATCGAAAATGGTGGTCGTAACTTCGAACAATTTTTATAAAGTTTAATGCGCTATTATTTCTAATAAAATGTTCCTTAACTTAACTACTCTTTGATGTTTTGATTAAGGTTGTAGATAACGATATCTAGTGTATCTTGGCACCGAGAAATTTCCGGACACTAGTTTATTAATAAAAAATGTTTCTCTAAGTGCACTCTATCATTTCTGAAAATTAGGTATAGTTATTCTGTTACACCCTGTATACATATAGGTACATACTATTCTAGAACTGTTAGTTAAGATTATTTTGCTTGAAAAAAATCGTATGTATCTGACTCGGAATAGAAAGTTCTACTCTACGTAACATAATATACCATTTTATTAAATGTATAATAAAAATAATTTTAATAAAATGTTTTTTACTTATTTTTATATTAAATTGAGGACTATCCTTAGACAATAAACTATCGAAATACTTTTGTAATTTCTGTAATATTGTAGATTAATACCGTCTGCATCTAAAACATATTCACTTCCCTTTTGTAAATGCAACTTTACCGGATGGGATATATGTCCCAGCAACTATAACCAAAGAGCAACCAGGTTGCAACCTGGTTAGCCGGTTGTTTATCACCGGTCGTGAAGGGAAAATTGGGTCGTTTTTGGTACTAGTACATTGAACGTTTCGAATTATTTTGGAAGCACTATGTTTGGATCCTTGTACCGCATCCCTTCTCTGTCCCATCTGTTTTTAAACATCAAATGAATGCTGGTAATTTTGGTGTACTGTGTACTGCACTAATGTAATAGTACTCCAAACCGTGTTTTGCTTTTTTGTTTTTGTTTTTATCATGTGAATTTGTAGTTTTGGTATTTAATGTACCTGTTCATTGGATGCTGCAAATATTCGTTTTGAATTTTACTTTATGTTTCAAACTAAATTTTCTGCCATTAAGGTATAGTTGATTTTATTTTAAAATACAGTGTTCTATGTTATGTAAATATCAACACTGTAAAAATATATCTTAAATTTATGTATTTTTACATAGGTTTAAACAGTAAAAATAACAACATTTATTAATTTTACTGTAATAATTTACGTTACATTCACAAAACATACATTTTTTGTAAAATTATATCGCAATCGGAGTCGCAGAGTCAAATAGTCGAGAAATTTTATCGGAGTCGACCGATTATTTTATCGGTTTCACACCCCTGCTAAATATATATATATATATATATATATATATATATATATATACATTGTGACATTTAGATGAAGCAAAATATTAGATGTTAAATTTTAAATTTTATCAAAGTGTTCAAATTTTGAAATATTTTATTCATCTCATTTTTATCCTACCTGTCACCCATAATGGGCACGGCGTCAGTTGGTTGGAGGAGAGCTAGGTCGTAGGTGGGGTTGGTAGGAACTTTATTTTGTGATGTTGGTAAATTAGGTGGGCGCCAGTCAAAGCGGAATGTTGACGCAAAATTGAGAAGCTTTGACAAATCTCAAAAAGGAACTTAACGGGATAGGGATTTATTTCATTTTTCGAGAATTTGTTTCGGAAATGCGATAAATAATTAAATAAAAAATTACTTACAATTTTGTAATACCATGTAGTTATATTGTATGATATTTAGTACAGCATAATATACGTCATTTGTTTGATGTCTGCTGGTTAGCGGGTGGTCTAGCTAAAGAAGATCTTCTTCTGCGTTTTCGTCAGCGCCGAGGAGATGCAGAATGTACAGCGCAACAAGGCGGCATGATCGTGGATAGAGACATCATGAGAATGATCGCCCTCGTAATCGGAATACGCCCCGCGGGCTTTAGTACGACATAAACATCATCATCCAAACCATAATTACTGCTCGACTTATTGGATGGTCGAAATCTTTCATTTGTTGATCCAAATTCGGTTTCCACAATTAACTGGTGCTACTATACACCTGAATCTCGCTCGGACACCGTTGAAAACGACAGCCTGTTCATCTAAACATGAGGGGGCACAGCAGATTTATCCACAATAATAAACATGATAAAATCAAACAATCGAACTTGAAATAAAGGTCGATACAATCGAAATCACAAGATAGGCAATAGTTTCATACCATATCATCAATATAACAAATTAATACGGAATCAAAATAATTTACCAGCTACAATTTAAATTATACAATCATAAATCAACTCAAGCAACGTTAATACATTTAGCAATCAAAAGAAATATCATAGTACAAAATTTAAGCAATAATAACATGATTCAATTAGCAAATAAAATAGATATCATGGTACAGAATTTAAGCGATAATTACATAGTTCACTTAGCCAACAAAATAGATAACAACAGGATAATCGCACGATACAAAAGCTAAGTGAAAATAGTATAGTTCAAAAAAAATGATACAAGCAAAATTAAAATATTCAACTAGAAACAAAAATACGTAACTCAAAGAAAATTTAGTAATACTAAAACAAAATTACTGAACAACATTTTCTAGCTAAATAAGTCAAAATTACTTGCTCACGACAAAATCTTCAATACAAAAATAATACAAAAAAATGATGATTTGCTACTTACGATTTTCTACACGTCATTCATACAACAAAGAAAAGGGATCGCGAAGAGGGAACATAGAACATGGAACAGAGGGGGGGGGTCGCGTGCGCAAGAGAGACAAAACACGAAAGTACTTTAGCCGATCTAGACCGAATGTCTTTCCCGTAATTTGTAAATCTGGAAGCCAATGAACGCATTCTGATCTTATAGGCGTGGCCCACGAAAACATAGGGTATTTCACCGAGAATTATGACGTGGCCACCAAAAAATATACTCAAACAAAATATCATCACAGCCGATATAGCTTCTTCAGCCTAAAATTTAAGCGCTGTGATAATAGCAAAATAATACGATACGATAAACCAAAAAATCATCGCAATACGAACAATGGCGCGTGGCCTCAAAATAACTCGTATTGCAACAATCCCGAACTCTACAAAAGTTCGAACAATAAAACGCCGATCGTTTTAAACGCGAATAAAATTATCAACCGCAGTGTCGCACACTGCACAAAAAATCTGAAGATCATAACGCGCTCTAGCGAGGGCTCGAAATTTACAAATACAGACAATGATACGCACTAAAGACTTTCACAAACGGAAAACGGGCAGGAAAATCTACCAGTATTTACAAAGAAAGAAATGAGGATTGGAACGGGGATCTGTGCTGCTTCAAGGTTAATTTGTCAAATTAAAATTACTAATCATCAAATAAACTATAACGATACAAACTCTAATAAATTGAACTCTACAAATCATAACTCAAAACAAAATAACTAACAAAATTATTCAAGAAAGAAATTGGCTTTACAAAAAAATACAAAACGAAATCAAATGTAAGTTGACCATCATTGAATTCATGAGAGCAAAATTACGTTACTAAAATAATCCAAACATCAAAAAATCTCATGAATAACAATTCAAACATAATACAAAATAAATAAATTGTCAACTTACATCGTTTCAAATCCACACAAACAATTTCTGACTTGAATATATTACTTTTCAATACCGCATGGTAATTAACCTTCAACTCATCACAGATATAACGAAGACCTACAAGTAGATTATGGTTCGGGACTGCTTGCTCACGGACGAGAGAGATATTTCACCGGTACAAGCGGTATTTATGTGCCTGCTAATTTTACACAATTTAACTCAATGTTGCCATTTTACTAAAAAGTAAATACTCTATAAACACAATTATTTTCTATAAAATTTTACTCGTGACAAAAAGTGTTTTTGTCACACAGCCCTTCCACCAAAAAAAATTTTTTTTCTCATTTACAAAAAAAATTTTAAACTTTCCAACAAGGAAATATTCGTAACTCAATAAAATACTCAAATCAAAGAAAAACTAATCAATCAAAAACGGTGAAATCTATCTCACTCAGTGCACTAAACAAAATATAAATCATTACTCAATCAGATACAAAATATAGATCAACATAATAAATCAAATGAGTAAGTAGCAAATATAACATAGTACAAATAACAAATAATCATCATCATAACTAAACATGAAATGTAAGTAGCAATTACAAAAAATAATCAGAACTACATAAATTTTCGAACTCAAATTCTCGGAAAAGTGAAAGGAAGGAATGGTCTAATTCGAAGACAAAAAATCAATCAAAGCCCCACGTTGGCGAGCCAAAATTATGTGTGACATTTAGATGAAGCAAAATATTAGATGTTAAATTTTAAATTTTATCAAAGTGTTCAAATTTTGAAATATTTTATTCATCTCATTTTTATCCTACCTGTCACCCATAATGGGCACGGCGTCAGTTGGTTGGAGGAGAGCTAGGTCGTAGGTGGGGTTGGTAGGAACTTTATTTTGTGATGTTGGTAAATTAGGTGGGCGCCAGTCAAAGCGGAATGTTGACGCAAAATTGAGAAGCTTTGACAAATCTCAAAAAGGAACTTAACGGGATAGGGATTTATTTCATTTTTCGAGAATTTGTTTCGGAAATGCGATAAATAATTAAATAAAAAATTACTTACAATTTTGTAATACCATGTAGTTATATTGTATGATATTTAGTACAGCATAATATACGTCATTTGTTTGATGTCTGCTGGTTAGCGGGTGGTCTAGCTAAAGAAGATCTTCTTCTGCGTTTTCGTCAGCGCCGAGGAGATGCAGAATGTACAGCGCAACAAGGCGGCATGATCGTGGATAGAGACATCATGAGAATGATCGCCCTCGTAATCGGAATACGCCCCGCGGGCTTTAGTACGACATAAACATCATCATCCAAACCATAATTACTGCTCGACTTATTGGATGGTCGAAATCTTTCATTTGTTGATCCAAATTCGGTTTCCACAATTAACTGGTGCTACTATACACCTGAATCTCGCTCGGACACCGTTGAAAACGACAGCCTGTTCATCTAAACATGAGGGGGCACAGCAGATTTATCCACAATAATAAACATGATAAAATCAAACAATCGAACTTGAAATAAAGGTCGATACAATCGAAATCACAAGATAGGCAATAGTTTCATACCATATCATCAATATAACAAATTAATACGGAATCAAAATAATTTACCAGCTACAATTTAAATTATACAATCATAAATCAACTCAAGCAACGTTAATACATTTAGCAATCAAAAGAAATATCATAGTACAAAATTTAAGCAATAATAACATGATTCAATTAGCAAATAAAATAGATATCATGGTACAGAATTTAAGCGATAATTACATAGTTCACTTAGCCAACAAAATAGATAACAACAGGATAATCGCACGATACAAAAGCTAAGTGAAAATAGTATAGTTCAAAAAAAATGATACAAGCAAAATTAAAATATTCAACTAGAAACAAAAATACGTAACTCAAAGAAAATTTAGTAATACTAAAACAAAATTACTGAACAACATTTTCTAGCTAAATAAGTCAAAATTACTTGCTCACGACAAAATCTTCAATACAAAAATAATACAAAAAAATGATGATTTGCTACTTACGATTTTCTACACGTCATTCATACAACAAAGAAAAGGGATCGCGAAGAGGGAACATAGAACATGGAACAGAGGGGGGGGGTCGCGTGCGCAAGAGAGACAAAACACGAAAGTACTTTAGCCGATCTAGACCGAATGTCTTTCCCGTAATTTGTAAATCTGGAAGCCAATGAACGCATTCTGATCTTATAGGCGTGGCCCACGAAAACATAGGGTATTTCACCGAGAATTATGACGTGGCCACCAAAAAATATACTCAAACAAAATATCATCACAGCCGATATAGCTTCTTCAGCCTAAAATTTAAGCGCTGTGATAATAGCAAAATAATACGATACGATAAACCAAAAAATCATCGCAATACGAACAATGGCGCGTGGCCTCAAAATAACTCGTATTGCAACAATCCCGAACTCTACAAAAGTTCGAACAATAAAACGCCGATCGTTTTAAACGCGAATAAAATTATCAACCGCAGTGTCGCACACTGCACAAAAAATCTGAAGATCATAACGCGCTCTAGCGAGGGCTCGAAATTTACAAATACAGACAATGATACGCACTAAAGACTTTCACAAACGGAAAACGGGCAGGAAAATCTACCAGTATTTACAAAGAAAGAAATGAGGATTGGAACGGGGATCTGTGCTGCTTCAAGGTTAATTTGTCAAATTAAAATTACTAATCATCAAATAAACTATAACGATACAAACTCTAATAAATTGAACTCTACAAATCATAACTCAAAACAAAATAACTAACAAAATTATTCAAGAAAGAAATTGGCTTTACAAAAAAATACAAAACGAAATCAAATGTAAGTTGACCATCATTGAATTCATGAGAGCAAAATTACGTTACTAAAATAATCCAAACATCAAAAAATCTCATGAATAACAATTCAAACATAATACAAAATAAATAAATTGTCAACTTACATCGTTTCAAATCCACACAAACAATTTCTGACTTGAATATATTACTTTTCAATACCGCATGGTAATTAACCTTCAACTCATCACAGATATAACGAAGACCTACAAGTAGATTATGGTTCGGGACTGCTTGCTCACGGACGAGAGAGATATTTCACCGGTACAAGCGGTATTTATGTGCCTGCTAATTTTACACAATTTAACTCAATGTTGCCATTTTACTAAAAAGTAAATACTCTATAAACACAATTATTTTCTATAAAATTTTACTCGTGACAAAAAGTGTTTTTGTCACAACATATATATATATATATTATTCAAATGTTTACATGCTAAGTTTATTATTTAGTGTTCTCCCTGATGAATAATAAAAATAATGAATAAATGTAACAGATTTATTACTCAATATATACCGCATATCCGTTATCCATTAACTTATATATATATATATATATATATATATATATATATATATATATATAATTTGAAAAAAATTATTTAAGTTTTGTTCTTAGTCTTTGATTAAAATATATTCTTCAGCATTCACAATTTTGAAGCTTAATATAGTTACTATTAAAATATAAAGGCTTTAGGATTTAGTTTTGTAATAATTTTAATTAAAAAATTGACGTTTTGATGTATTTGACCTACTTCATTTTTCCTGATGATGATATACGTAAAGTATGTCAAAACGTCGATTTTTAATTAAAATTATTTCAGAACTAAATCTTAAAGCATTTTTTATAATGAGTTCTGAAAGATTTTTTTCCATGTTTGTTACTATTAATTTTAAACAAATTAATTTAAATTGCTTATACTGACAATGGTAGCATTGCTGTCAAAACGCATATTTACAATTTTAATAAAGATGAGATCAAGTTTTATATTTTTTTTAAATTTTAAACATAAATATTAAACAAACCTCATAGTACATCTAAATTTCATACTGATATGAGAGAACTACCACAAAAAGTCAACAAGTAAGTCATTGATACATCTTCGCTAAATACTCGCAGCCAAAAGAGAAATAAAAACAAGTAAAACCAAAACCCATCTAGTTCAATCATTTGATCCACCCAAAACATGCCTCACCAATACCATCACACTCGTCCCAATAACCGATTAATAACTCTAACAATGTACACACACACACATACTCGATCCAACATTCACCTATACATTACCCATCCTCAATTCCTCAGAGCAACACTTCCCTTCTACCACCACCCCTTACATAGGGGGGAGTGATGTGTGCCACCTCGAAACGCTTAATGATAACGCGATTTGCTCGACTGGTTACCGCTTTATCGATTTTCGATTATCGACACACACACATACATACAGACGCTCACGACGATACGATAGCATCTCTTACAATACCCACTCGCCTGGTTACACAATACTCGACCGAAACGTGGGGCTCCCGCCCGCCACCAGGCGCACAACGATGCAATGAAAGAGGATGGAAGCCGTACGGAATCGGGGATTTCGATTCCGAAGTCTTTTTTTGGGGTGGAAAGGAATTATCATAAGGTTTTGTTATTATCGGTCGATTAACGGTGTCCATGTGTCGTCGAATGGAGGTTTTTGCGAGGTTTTTTTATTCTTGTTGAGCGCCGCCAAAAGATGAATGGATTTGCGATTGGAATGTAAATGAAGGGATAAATTATATTTTCTGTAAAATATGCTAATAAATTTATTTAAAGTACCGCTAGTAATTTATTTAGTATTTATTTATTAGTTTCTGTAATCCTAAAATGGTTCTAGGACTATTTGTTGAAAATTTTAAATGATTCACATTTTTTATTCTAATAAGACAATTATTATTAATAATAATAATAGAAAAAATGCTATATAAACAAAAAGCGTTTAATATATTCGAAATACATAAAGTACATAGTAAACTACATTTTCTAAATAATTTTTTACGTAATTTTGTACTGATCACTTATTATAAACTAGTAACTTATTCTAGACTATTATTTCAAGAACTACACAAAATTTATACCAATGTGTCTACTACATGTAATATACAAAAAAATTTAATTAAACTACATTTTCCAAATAATATTGCTTAATTTTAAACTTAAAACTATGTTGATTTGCATATTTTTAATTTCATCAGGTAACTAACTTATTATAAACTATTATTGCTTTAAAAAATATATCATTTTGCGGCAACTTTGGTATTTTTATTTTCTAAGATAAAATTATTTTGATTTCGTGTGTTATAATTATGTACTGACCTAAACATTGTCAAGAGGATTTTTTCAAACTAATTAGTTTAATTATAATAATTATTGAATACATTTCTCATCCAGATTTCTATAAGTCTAGCAATCTGAATTGTAAAACTTTATCAGAGTTATAAAATCTCAACCAGCTGTTAAGATATAAAGGGCCGGTTGCACAAATCATTGTTAAAAGTTTTGTTAACTTGCCAACTGACCAATGAGTAAGACACTGCATATACAGCTAATAAAATAGTTCATTGATTAAATTAACAACGATTTACGTTACTGACCCATAACATTTCAAATATTATAATTGTATGAAAAATATTAACAATACATTTTTTGTCTCATCGAAACAAACCAACTCTAAATTAGTTTTCAATAGCGTTTTAGAAGTCTGTAGTAAAACAAAACAAATGTATAAAATATACGAATATTTATGATAAACCTAGAGCGTTCAATTTAATAATAATCCTTCAATTTTTCACAGAAATTCGTGTACGATATTTCAGACTTAGAAAGGAAAAATTTCAAATAAATTTGAGTAATATTATAGAGCAAATACTGAAGCAAAAATATACGGATATGCACTAAGAAAAATTGTTTAAAAATCGTATGACATCGAAAATACTTTAACTCCATCCAATATAGAACAATGACATATTTTACTCATAATCTTAGTAAAAAAATAGAAAAAAGAATATCTTAGAAAAATTGATATTGATGGTTAAATACTATGTAGAGAAATCTACCGTAAATCAATCAACTTGTACGAGTATTCTATGCATATTAATTTTAAAGTGTAAAATAATTATGAAAAAGAAAAATTTTATTAACTAAGTTTAAAATCAATAATTTTATTATAATCAAAGGAAAATAACAGTTTCGCAGTTTCCTTTATAAGTTACCATCAAAGAGATTTTAAATTAATGGTGTTTATGTTAAAGGAAAATAAAACAGTTGATGCACAGCGGTTCTCAAACGTTTTTTTTTTTTTATTATTACATTTTATTAGTGATTATTTATGAATAGTTTATTAGTGATTTTTAGCGAAAATATGTATTTTTTGGAACACATTTTTCTATATTTGGTTTTAAAATTACCATCATGTGTAATGCCAGTGTAGAAAATTTTATTGCTTAGTAGACATACGCAGTTGCTGTTATTAGTAAATGGTAAACTTTTTGTTATATTTATTTATATTTATATATAATCAAAAATATAATGGTGTGGCAACCAGGAGTGAGGAATTAAGCCAACAAAAACTCAATTATTATTTTTTACAGGCAAGTTTTCGAAAATAGTTTATTTTCTTTTTCGGGCCTTAATAATGAAAGAGTTTATACTCCGTCATAATTAACATATTTTAAACATATTTTTAACAAAGTTGATGAAAAGAGTTTGTGCCACATCTTTTTGGGTACATGGCGTGATTGTGTATGTATGTATTTATGTAAAAACATATAATTTAACATTCTTAAAATACAAGAAGACGAAACAAGATAGCTCTCTATAGTTACGTCTTCAAATTTATTACAAAAATAAAGAAATAAAACACCAGCGCAAAAAAACGAAAAACAACAACCATTACAGTCATAATCAAAGAGTGCTTCAAAACTCTCTCGACTCAAATTCCACAGGGGAGGCCCACCTTGCCTAATCAATAAATCAACACTATTAAAAGCCCTTCACTTCTCTCTCTGTATAAATGTGAGTGTGTCTCAAACGCGCATAAAAATCACGGTTATAACAAACGCAAACGACCCAATTCCAATGAGACGACAACGGCGTCGCGTTGCAATAAAAACGCGGGCAATGGAAATATAAAAACAAGTTTTACGGTGATTTTATGTTTTGCTTCGATACTGCCGGAGTTTACTATTTTATGGTTGGCAACACTGAAATTGACATTTAAATTATTGAAATGCGACCTCTGGTCCACCGCTGAGTTCGATGCGTATATATATATAACGGGCTCGCTGTTTCCAATTCATGGCGTTATTAATTTCCGAAATTAAAAACTGCTACCTGAGCAGACAATTTTTATAACGTTTTTATAACATTTGATAATAATGAAAATGGGGTTTGATTTAATAAACTGATTGTTATTTTCAAATATTTATTTCTTCAAGCGTATCATAATACCTGATATTATGTTTATCATATTTTCTAAGTGGAAAGAGGTCATTATGTTACTAGCACAATAACGTCATTATTATACAGCAGTTAATTAATATATACAACATTGGTGACAGCACCAAACATAACTACAGTGTCAAGTGTATTTAATGTCATTTTCGGTGCTCATATTAAAAGCTGTAATGTCAAGTTAAGTTAACAATTGCATTATTTATTTTCGCTTGAATTTTAATTTAATTATTTAAAATTTGTGAAAAAGTGCAAGAAATGCAATGTCCATTATTCACGGTGATCAGAAATTGCATATTCGACCAAAAAAACACGGTCAAGTGTATTTAATTTGACATCTCCGACGGTTATATTAAAAATTATTAAGTCAAGTTAAGTTAATTAACAATTGCATTATTTATTTTTGCTTGAATTTGAATTTAATTACTAAAAACGTGTGAGGAAGTGCAAGAAATGCAATGTATAGAATAAATAATAATAATAATATTTTATTATCGACCTCATGATTTGTGCATTCTGCAAATTTTATGATTGCTATATCATTTTTTATGTATTTGTTTCTGAATTTTCTAAAAAGAACATGTCCTGAATTAGCTGGAAAATTCCACCGAAAGCTTAACACAGAATCTTTATTGAAAGTTTGATTCGAACATCTAATCTTTTGACTACCATCCCATTGACATTTTATCCTTTACAATGCATTCTAGTCGTGAGTTTTCTATTCTCTTTTATATAATATTAAAATAAAATTATTAATTAATAAAATCTTAATATGGAACCGAGCTTTTTGCGAGATGTATATTTAAATATCGTTTATAATTTAGTTTTCACTGTTATAATAATGAAATTCTATTTGCAGATTTTTATCAGGATAGTGTTCCGAACTAATATTTTGATATGTATATTGCAATTATAATCCATTAACCCTTATGATATGAAATTTATAATTACTTTGTTTTCGTATTTGGCAAATCAAATTGGAACACGCGAAAATGTAAATCTAATAAATTCATAACGAATTTTCCGATACTAGGACAAATATTTATGTAAACGGAAACTGTGGAATTTTAAATATTGGATGCATGTGGCTGGCCGATACAGTCATTCGCGCTGAGATTTTTCGACCGTGTTTTGTTTTTGTCTGTTGCCAGTTTTAATAAAAATGATTAAAATTCATGTACTGGAAACAATAAACTTTAGGATAGAATTTTTATTTTCACTCTCGAAACAATTCGATTGTTTTTATTTTTTCAGTATGATAATTTTACTGAAATTAGATATTCAAATATTCAAAAAAAAAATGAAATTTGGAAATACTGGGCCTAATGTAATTAATTTATTTTTAATTTTTAATAAAAATTTATTTTAAATAAATAAGTGTTAGTTAGATAAGATGGTTCGGTAAAAAATTCAAGTAAAACAAAAAACAAAAAAATAAGTTAATATGTATTTGAAGTTAACGCAAATTCTATTATATAATGATTTCAAATAATTTTATAACGAAGTTTCGTCTACAAAGCATGTTTCAGTAATCTAGTGTTTTTCAACAAGCGCTGAACGTGAAAAACAAAAGACTGAAAGGCGACAAAACAAATGAATACGAAGGCTGCAATTATTTTTATTGAATTCAATTTAAATCGTGTTTTCAGCAACAGAGAAATAAATAATCTCGCATTCCTAGTATTTATTACTGTATATAAGCCAGTAACTTCTACTTTCAAACTTGCAATAATCATACAAGTTTCACATTCTAATATACGATTGTGTCTCTATGTGCGTTTGTCTGTCTGACTGACTGTCTGTGCTGTTACTTTGAAACTAAACTGCATTACAGTTGCAAATTGTATAATAGTTTCGAAAGTTTTACTACAGAAGATATACGATCTTAAGTATTACATATGTCTAAGTTTTGTAAGACTAAATAATAAAGAAAATTAGATTAAATTCGAACACTTTCCGTTCATGTTATATCAAAATTTATATCTCCTAATTCAATAAACATTTATTATTGTTGCACGTATAAATTTGTTAGGGATACGCCAAATATTCTAGTGCACGTAGTTTTATCTCTACGAGTATGAATGATAAATTTAATTAATTGGAAAACGGTAAATATATACAACGTAGTTTGATTTGCAATGTTCAAATAATAATATATTATATTACAACGAGTATTTCAAGTAGTGGTGGTCGAGACAGAGCCGGGAAAAAACATACGAACATATGGGACACCTGTATTGTCACAATTTCTAGTATTATGTGGGTGATCACTTAAACAAATTAAATATAAAAGTAGATATGCAAATTGCATAAAGATATTAAAATAAATCTCTATATTTTTCTATGTGTGCTTTGTAAGTATTAAATATTCAAATGAGTCTTAATATTAATTTATATCTACATATAAATTGAACAATTCGTATTCATGTGAGTAGTTTTATGCAATTATTTAATACAATAAATTTTAAAATGTCAACTGATGCAGCTTGTAACAAAAAATACTAGTAATTTTTCACGATTTAAATTCAAACAAAGATAAATACCATGGTATATTTTACAGAGGACATAAGTAGCGCACAGACCAAGCCACGACAAACATATATACACGCATAGAATAAAAAGAGCAAATGCCGTACAATCATTCTGTTCTTAGGAGAAATTCCAAACAATCTTTTTAGTTATATACGTCTGTCTCACAAGCGCTGGCAAAAGCCCCTACAAGAGCGTACATTTCTCTGCTGCTTACAAAATTTTCTGCATACAAAGAAAATAATTGAATACATTGTTGCGTCTGACAAAAAAAAAAGGGAGGCCCCCTTTGGACAATGTTCGCGACGCGGACATACGGTAATGTCGAGACATTTTTCTCCCTTTTTACGCCGTCGAAAGTAATTCTTTGTAATTTTGCACTCTTTGGCGTTCGTCTTTTGCCCAAGCGCTCTTTTCTAGGTTGCTTTGCGTTTTTCTTTTTTCTTTTTTTGCTGAGAAATTGAAGCTTGTTTGACTGTTTGCTGGTTTTTGAGTTGAGTTGAGTTATGTAAATGAGTATAATCAAGGATTTATTATTTAATTTCGGAGGCGGAACATGAAAATGGTACGGATTTTTAAACCAGACAAGAACGCTTTAAGTATTTCTTTTCTGCAAAGTTTTAAGCAGTATTTCAACGAAAATGTTTAACAAATTTATGATATTAGTTTTTCTAACAAAACATTTGTTTTAATTTATAAAATCGCTAAAATTGTTGAAATACTTTTGGGATCTGAAATTTTAGTATTTGATATAAAATAAAATAGGTGACCAGTTTACTAATTATGACATTATAATAACTCAGTTTGTACAAAAAAGTAGAATTTTTGAAGTTAAATTTAAATTTGAAGCAATCAAAACTTTTAAAAATGATTTTTGTTAAAAGTGCTTTTGACGTTTTGACATTTACTTAAAATTACGTATTAAGCATTTTTAATTAATTTAATTGATTTTTAGATATAGAAAAATTTGAAAAAAAGAAATTTTAATGTTTTTTCAACTTCAAGTTTAAAGTAAAATTCTAGGCAATTTTTTTAATACTTATGGTATTATAAAACAAAACTGCTTTAGCTTAAATTTCTGTATTAATATTTATTAAAATAATAATAATAAATAAATATTAATACAAAACTTTAACCTACAGCAGTTTTATTTTAATATAATGAGTTCTGAAAGATTTTATACTATGTTGAGTTTTATATTTCCTGTTTCAATTTATATACCTAATGTTGGGACAAATCATTAAGTTTACAATCAAAAAAACTGTCATGTACTCTAAGCTAACAAACCAACCAGGAAATACTAAATTCTGTACCAATAACTAAATCTAAACAAGCCATCAATTGGTACACAACAGAACTATTGTATATATAGGATCAGTTTATTTAATAACACCGTAATTTAAAGGAAACATTTATGTAACACGATACACGTTTAGCTGAATAACCCAAAAACAAATTCAACCAATTCGTATCTCTCTTCCAACCCATATTGGTTTAACCAAAACTGGTAACCGAAACCAGAACTGGAACAAAGGGTAACCCTGGAAACCATTTCTCAAGTATTATTGAATGTAATGCACTGCGATAATCGTTAACCAACATGGTAAATCTTTGCCAATAGCCACTTACGGCGTTGCACCATGAGAAAATATATATTATATTACGGATTTGCACACTCGGGAATGAGTTAAAATTATTCATGATTTGATGTAATGGCAGTAAATTAACTCTTTTTTATTTTGTTGTTGGTTGGTAGCACTGATTATTACCCGTTATTTATGGCCTCTTGCGACAAGATTTTCACTCGTTTTAAAATGGAACAACACGCGTTCAAGTTGATTTAAATTGCATGTTTTTGAGGTTAAAATATGACCGATAACGGATTTTATTAATTCTCGCGAATAACGTGCTAGAAAATTTATAATGATAATGATATTTTCAATGTTTAAATATATTTTAATTGTGAAATTTACGCGTATAATAACATAGATAATAAAAAGTGATAATCACTATGGATTTTTTAAAAGGATTACAGAACGTTTGAGAGCGCAACATAGGTTTTACAATTTTTGTTGTTTACTTAAAGATAGTAACAAAATATTAAAACGATTTTTAAATAAGTTTTATTATAAAAATACGAAATAAAACTAAATAAATAAAATTAGATGATATATGTACAATAGCTATTATTTAACTACACTTGATGTTAATATACCAAACTCTAAATTATAATTTACAAGATAATGTTGTTCTTCTGAATCTCTGTCCGTAACTAAATTAAATTAATTTGGGCTAAACTAGATTTAAAATCGGACCTTGACATAAATAATAAACAAATAAAGCATAGAAATAAGTTTCTTATTTTGCTACCCACTAACTTTTAATGTAAATTGCAACAAAATAACGCCTGTAAAATATGAAATTTAATGTGCATATACACTAATGTATTGTGGGTCACAATTTTTCGGAACGGTCATTGACCTTAAATGTTTATAAAATTATAATTTTTAGTTTGTTTCAATTTAAGATTTATTGTTAATAATAATTTATGTTATTCAAAATAAAACGATTTTAGGTTATAGTTCTGTATTAATAATTATAAATTTTATAATCTACTTGTATTTTGTTACCTAGTAACTTGTTTCTATGTTCTGTTTATTTACTGTTAATGTTATTTATATCATTTTCCCTGATGAAAATGTACGTTGAGCACATTGAAACGTCGATTGTTAATAAATATTAATACAGAACTATAGCTTAAAGCCGTGTTATTTTAAATATAATTAGTTCTGAAAGATTTTTTACTATGTTAATATATATTTATTGTTTTTATACCATAATTATTTTTTTTTATTTTGTTAATATGTATAATACATTTTGTAATTTTCAATAATTTTTTGTAATTGGGTATTATGTTGAAAATAAAATATTAATATTAATTATACGATATTATTATCTTACAACATATTAAACATGCAATCAGTTTAATTTTTACGATTTTTTTTTTATTTATTATGTATTCTTCGTCGACTAGTAGTTTCATGTACATTAAAAAGTAATAAAAGAAATTACATTGTTTTCTATCACATACACACACCAATAAAAAAAAATCCATTTTCATTTACGAAGTGGGAAGGTATTCAAAAACAAATAACAAGCATACCTAATAAGTTTAATGGTAAATTGCTTGAACTAAAACCATTCCGAAAACGTAATTAATACGAAAGCAATGCAAACTCCAAACAAGGGGCGGTTGAAAAGCGTTAGGGCTATTTGGCAGCAATTCCGGGTGTCCGCAATCCAATGTCGCGTTCCCCTCGACCAACCCCCGAGGTTAACACTACCCCAAACTCCGGTTAACTTTGGGCTAGCACTTCGGCTTTTTATCCTCTTGATTTCGTAGGGTTGAGGGGGGTGAAATGGGGGGTCGCATTCAAAACGTTTTTGGCACACAGCTAAACGGGTAGACCCCCTATAAATAATATGTGTCTGTGTGTGTGTATTTTATTAGATCCGACCAAATATTTGCCAAACGATATTAATTTTATAACGACGAATGGAAATATTTTCATTCAGTTCTTTGCTGTGTTAGATTCTAGGTAAATTCAAATATATTTTACGCAGGATGTTTGAACGGTGCATGTTTGGATTTAATTAAAATAAAATACCGATTTAATTAGTTTAATAAAAGATAATGATAAATTCAATTGAATTGCAGATACCAATAATATTTTTTTTTTTGCTTCAAGCGTATCAAAATATTGATATTACGTTACTATATTGCCTATGAAGAAGGAAGTTATTATGTTTCTAGGAATATAAAGTACATTATTATACAGTAGTAAATTTATAGCGTATTGCCGCTCCCACGAAGTTTGTAACCATTTTTTGGTTATTACAATTTCTTTATAATATATTTGTTTATGTGTACCAAAATTCAGGAACTGACAACTTGGATTACTATTGTTTAAACATATTTTAGTAAATTAATCGGCGAATTGTACAAGTCTATGTTTATTTATGGCATGTTGCCGCTCTAACAAAGTTTGTAATCATTTTTTAGTTATTAAAATTTGTTTACAATTTATTTCTTTATGTGCGTACTTAAATTCAGGAACTGACAACTTGGTTTACTATTGTTTAAATATATTTCAGTATATTAATCAGCCAATTTTATAAGTTTATTTAAATTTATGATGTTTGCCGCACCCACGAAGTTTATAACCATTTTTTGATTATTACAATTTTTTTATAATTTGTTTATTTATGTGTGTACCAAAATTCAGGAACCGACAATTTGGTTTACTATTGTTGAAACATATTTTAGTAAATCAATCAGTGTATTTTACAAGTATTTATAAGTTTATGACATATTACTGCCCCTACAAAGTATCTGACTTATATTTGATTATTGCAAATTATTTATAATATATTTGTTTGTGTGTATACAAAAACTTGGAACCGGACAAGTAAATTTGTAGAAGTTATTGCAATTTTACTGATTTAACAGAAATGGCCATTATAAGAAAGTGTTGTTATCTCAGTGTTGCTGTTTTCACGCCGGTCTTTATAGCGGATTTGAGAATGAAACTAATCGTAACTAGTCGTTGAAAATCCAATAAAAATATAACAATCAACTCTCCTTATTAAAAAATAAAAAATTGTTATAAATAATGTAGATATTTATAATAGAGGCAACATTTCTTTTTCTACATCGTTCAAAAAATAAAAAATATAGCTCCACGCGGAAATTTGAAACGGTTTTTTATGCCGTCGGACTATTACAATTTATGAAATTTATCTCAGATGACACAGATCCCCAGCAGTTTCAAGCTGAGAGGTCCTTATCAGCATATGTGAGCAGATGTTTTAGTCTCAACGTTTTCTTTGTTCCCCCCCAGAGAAAAGACGGCGAAACGAAACAAAAAAAGTTACGAAAACAAGAGAAATACCCGTTCAACATTGTTCTACCCAGAGTATCTAACAAAATTTTTATATATGAAAGAAAAATCATCTGTTTGAATGAAAAATTATACGAGGGAAAGATTTTCTAAATTGTAAACTAGCACAGTAACTATATTAACATAGTAAAAAATCTTTCAGAACTCGTTATATTAAAATAAAACGGCTTTAGGTTGTAGTAATATTTATTAGTAATAATAACAATAGTCTTTATTTAGCTCAAATGCTATACAAAATACAAAATAATAATATAAAAAATGTAAATCAGATATACAAATTTCTTAAATCTATTATGAACATAAAATTTTTTTATTTAACTAATAATCCTTAAGTCTAATTTTGAATATTTTTAAATCTAAGTTCTTAAAACTATCGAGTAACTTATTATATATTTGCACTCCTTTAAACAGTAATGTATTCTATTCTTGTTTAGTATTTTTTTGTGTAATATAAAATTTATTCTTTTGCCGAGTATTATGATTATGTATATATTCAGTTTTAACTAATTTATCTTTAAAATAATAGACATTCCGACAAACTTAATGTACGTCTTCATCAGAAAACATCGATTAATAATAAATATTAATACAGAAGCCGTTTTATTCCAGTGACTGTATTGTTTATTTTATATTTTAAATATATGAAATGTAATTGACTAGCACGGTTAGCAATCATACAATATTTTGGGATAAAATAATCAAACTGATGTTAATTTAGGTTCTGTAGCAGCTACAGTAGATTTTACATTTTGGCAGTTCTGAATTTTTGATTTTAGAATTCTGAAAAAATTTATTTCATACTTATTCAATAAATATCATCATCATCAGTTCCCGAAAGAATCTGAACATATTAGTTTCTTAACAATTTTTACTTGTCAATCTTTGACAAATTTTGTAGTATGATAAAAAAATTGTGAATTTTTGCCAATTAATATACATAATCCTTAGAAAAGGAGGGGATGTGCTTAAGTTTCGTTGAGGCAATTTTACAATATCTTTTGTAAAATCGATAATTCGAATTCCCTTCAACGAAATTCCTCGACAAACAACAAGAATACTCTGCAAAATTCCATGCATTCAAATAGCTTCATCCCTTTTTCTTTGGCTTACGATTCGTAAAAGCTTTTATTCATTTAGCTAATCCGATCTGTTGTGCCATTTACAAATTTTCGAATTCAACTATTCAATACCTTACAAGATTTTAATTAAAACTACTACGTTATTTCACGATATTTGAATAGGAAGTCTTAAAGCGAAATGAAACGGCTTTGGGATTTAATTCTGTATTAATTTTTAATTTGGAACTATTAATTTTGTTCAAACATTTATAAGAATATAAATATACAACTAATTTATTTTTTACCACTTTGAATGCAAGGAATTTACTATATTATTGATGAAACCGGACCTTAATATCTTTGATAATTTGAGTTATATTCTAAATTTAATTAATTTGCCCGTTCAAAGTTTTTACAATTTAATTTGCCATTAACAAAGTCAAACTAAACAAGAGAATTAGCAATTTGAACAGTTCTATAAATTCATTATTATCGTTCAAATATCAAAGGCCCCAAACAAAATGCATTGAAACAACGGAAAAAAACTAATTAATTGTAACACTACATCATTATCAACTACTAGTTACCTCTCGAGGCTCGTCCACTGATTAAATTCACTTCATTTGCCTTTGTCCCGGGTGAAAATTTCCTCGCGTTTCCCAACAAAGACCAATTCGATTGAGAGACATCAGACCATAACATGATACACACACTGACTAGATCCCCTAGTCATATACACTAAAGCGATAACAGGCCTAGTGACGTCGGTTCTTTTTTCTCCTCCGCGTTCCCTCAGTGTGTGTTCACGCTTCGCCTACTGGCCATGTAATTAGTTTAAATGCTTTGTTAAACGCGAACGACGCGATTTTTTCCGGGTGCCAATCAACACGTTTGATCGGGAGGGATATTTCAGCGCCCTTGCTATCGATGGCTTCGCCACTGAACTGATGGCGGAAAGCTGTCCCGTGTATATTGATTAACGACGGGATGAGCATCGCAGGATGAGATTGCTTGTCAACGGAAAGATGAAATTAATTTCATTTTTGGTTTTGTTACGAGTTAATAGATTTGTTCGTGAATTAGAGTTTATTTAATTTGTAGAATGTATGCAAAGAATTTTAAATTATTAATCTACATAGGATAGATCAACTGCGACATACCAGCTTAGGGAATTCTATAAATTCAATTTTAAATCTGTTAAACGAATTATAAATAATTTAAAATTTATTATTGTATATGACAAGTTTGTTGTGAAATCACTTAATAACAAATTTTAAATTATAAGATTTTTAGATAGATCTAGTCATCTTTTTTTCTTATTTTTACTTATCACATATAATAAGGGAAATATTGTAATATACTAAATTTTACATGTAGAAATTTTTACAGATAAGTACGAATTAGGTTTATAGTAACACCTTATTTAGTGTGATTCTTATTTTATAGCTCCTTGTACAAATGTACATGAATAAATTATTTGATAAGTATAGAAAAAGCAATATATTACAAAAAATTACCAAACGTTACAATAGTTTATAAATTTCTTGTAAATATATTACGGTTAAATAATAATTTTATAAATTTTTCACTAAAAAAAAATAGCTAGAGAACAAATTTCCAAATACATAAAAACATAATTTTTATTTATACCAAACATCAAATGCACATCAAAAATATATCTAAAAGTTAAGAGTACTTAATATAATCAGTAATCAAAGAATTTTAAAATAAAACAAGTTATAGTTCTATTCTGTTTCTATGTTCTGCTTATTTACTCTAAATGTCATCTGTATTTTTTCTCCTGATGAAGACGTACGTTGAGTTCGTCAAAACATCGATTATTAATAAATATTAATACAGAACTGTAATTTAAAGCTGTTTTATTTTAATATAAAGAGTTCTGAAAGATTTTTTATCATGTTAAAAAAGTTTAAATTTTTTAAATACGTATTATTTAATTTAATTTTTGTTTTAGGGAATATATTCCAAACTTATAATATATAATATTAATTAATACGTAAACTATAGCAGTCACGATCAAAAATATGAAATCCATTTTTTTTTTTTTATTTCAAAAATAATTTCAACGATCTTACCGTCCAAATATTGTGACAAACTTTCCTCGGAAGATTCTGCTGAAGGCCCGAGTGTTATTCCAAACCCAGGTTAATGACCATGTTACATGTTTTAAGATGGTTGACTTAGTCCACCGCTGTGTTTATACTCTCGGCCCTGTCGCACTTCTCAACCGTCGGTGGACGGTGGACTAACTTGGTCGCTTGGTCGATTTGAGACAATGACCCGAACCAACCGACATACGACGAGTTGACCGAGGAATTGAATTAATTAACCCTTGTAACAAACTTACGCACGCTCCCAAGAACAATTCGGTGTTTGTTTTTTTTTTTCGCCGAGTCCGTAATTTGACCTCTTACGTACGCGTTTTGCGCTCATGTGTTATTAAGTCGTATAAACCCCCGCCGAACTCGAGATCGGACGAAGGCAAAATTGTTTTTGTTGATGTAAACGTGATCGTTTGTGCCGAGTTAAAGTGGATGTTAATAAGTAACAATTATTTTGGATTTGCTAAATGCTGTAATTCGCAGAGATATTAATACTGACAAATTATTTTCAATTGTGAATATTTAAGAGATATCTTGCATTCCATTTTAAAGGTGAAATTCAATAAAAAAAACTTCCGCGTTATAGAATGTTTTACTTTCATATTAAATCGAATTTTTCTTTTGATAAATATGGACAAAATAGTCTGTTATAGTGTAGCTTTGATCAGAATTATACTATAAATTTATAAAGTGAAATAATACAAAGAACAATTGCATAAAATGTTGTTAACTCAATTAGTGATTAATTACGTTATTAGAATGTTAATTGTCTTATTAAATGGTCAATTGACAATTTAATCATGTAGTTAGAGTTTTAAAAAATTTTAATTAAAATTTTTAAAAATTTGAAGTTAATTTCAGGAGATGTATTTTTTTTTAAATTTATGAGTCGTATTTTATTTAAATTGAAATATATCTATAAATATTTTTAAAGTTTTTAACTTGTACTACAAGCGCAGTTTTAAAATCGACTTTTAATTAATACCGGTTTTAAGACAACATAACTGTGATGAGAGCAGAATTAAACAAATGAACTGAAAACAATATATCACATAGTAAAAATAACTTGATGTTTCTACAGGGTCCATAGAAGTTTATATAAGTAGACGCAATAATTAAGTCAAAAACAACGTTAACTTTTTTTGCACTAAGGAGCATTTAAAATCATAGCAGTCTGTTAAAATGTGCATTTTGCATTTTAAGACAATAAAATGTTCTACCAGTATGCACGTAACATTCGAGCGTAAATTGTGCAGCGAGCCGAAAGAAAATAACGTTAAAAATGCATAAAACGTGTGAGATGAGTTGTCAGACCGGCTAATATACATACGTTTTCTACATACATGCATCACATAATGAAACTCTGATGCGGCCATATTCTCTCTCTGCAACAGAACTACTTTGTGAATCTCTGAAACAAAAAAAAACCTTGCTTGAATTCTTTCTCGACAAAATATGCGCAAGCATTTGTGTTTTAAATATGCAGTCCAGTTCGTTCGGCCACCAAACAGATTTATGCTGTTCCCCCACCCCCCACCCCCCTTTTGCCAGTCAGTTTGTCGTCATGGCGACTGGTATGCCGCAAAGACAAACGCAGATGTTGGAATTCAGAGAGGCAGAAGTTGATACACACACATACCCGCTTACGGAGACAGAATTCGGAGTTTTTTGTTGCGCACTGAAAAAAAATACGAAAAGCTGGCTTGTTCGAACTTTCAGCCAGTTTCTACGTTATTAAATTCCACCATTCACCGGACGGAAAATCGGTTCGTATGTGTGTGTGTGTGGAGCTGGTCACCACAAAATGACTGCCTTTGGACTAGTTTTCTATGGCGAAATTAATAACGAGGCAGGTGATGGAAAGTTTCTCGTCAAATAACCGGAGAAATGTTGCAAATTCAAATATATAGGTGATTGCTTATTCATATATGTACTTTTGATAAATACTATACACTGTAAATAGTTTTCGTGAAGTGTTTAACAAAAAGAAACAATCAAATCTTAAACTACAGAACAGATTTGTAAAGGCTGTTTTAAATTATTTAATAACATTTCAAAACGTTGAATTTGTAAATATCTGTAAACTGAATAAAATTTATTGTTTATTTTAATTATTTATTGTTAATTTTTATTTGAAATCGGCAACATCTTTTAGAGTCCGTATCTCAAGAATGCAATCAAATATTTGCAATTTGTAAATGCAGTCTAATTACGGAAATTTTGGGCTATCTTTCCATTAAAAAATTAATTAAAACTATTTAAAAATGTAGGTACCTAGAATGTTTCCGTAAACTGAAAGTTCAAAAAAAAAAAACGTAAAAATCTTATTTTGTCAAATAGAAATTCCCATTTTTTACTACATTAATGAATTTTACGTTAAAAAATAGTGTTAGTTTACGTATGTATGTTCAAAGTTGATAGATTTTTAGTAAAATAAAGAAACATATAATTTGAATACGTTGTTTTTACTGCAGTAGTAACATAATGACTTTATTCTACATAAGTATCATAATATGAATATTTTGATACGGTTACAGAAACAATTTTTTTATTTACATTTTACTAGTTTTGCTAGATGATTTAATATGAAATTTGAACAAGAATCTAGTCTAGAAAATTATATTGTAATTTAAGCTTGATTACATTGTGTAATTGTGCTCATTACAAAATTATTTATGAAAATATCTTATCTTTATAACAAAACTGAACAAAAAAGTGTTTTAGTGAAATTATTATAATAATCTAAATAAGAGATTTTACTTTCAAAAAAATTCGCAAGTCACTCAATCAATTCTTTGTTAATAAAAATAAATTAATACAATTTAATACTAAAGATTTTTAACTCTGCATTTAATTTGAAAGACAATAAATTGTGGAGATCGGTATCAACAAGACTATTAGCAATATAATATTCCCATTAGAGCATCAAATAGTCCTTGACAAATAACAAGATTCCATTTGGTATTTCTAATGTAAGTTTCATGCGCCAGCAAGCCCCTTCAAAAATCCCATCACGTTTCGGTGTTTGCAGTCGGGCTGCGAATAAAAGCAATAAGTAAACTTTTAAATTTCTCGTAAAAAATTAAAGTAAGTCGTTAAAAGCAAAGTTTCCTTATAAAATCACCAAGGCTCTTTCGTTTCCAACGGGATAAAAATCTAGATGGGGAAAAAAGGATGACGGAGCAAAAAAAAAAAAAAAGAAAAACCGAGAACAAGAACGAATTAGACACCGGAAACGAATCGACAAATCAAACGATGATGGCGATAATGATAGGTGGGATGATGTTTGATGATGATAAACGAAAAAGAAGATGTTTCTTCTTCGATCTTCTTTCATCTTGAGAGCGAACGCGGAAATCATTTTGAAATGTTTGATCGACGTTTGTGTTACGCGGAGTGGTGCTATTCATGCCACCGGAAGCGGTTCGCAGATGTTTTCCGGAATGAAGGAAGTGCTTGGAAGTGGTGAAGGTTTATATTCTAGACGGGGGTTAATTCGGGTGGAAGGTCAACGAGTTTGGCTCGCAATTGGAAGCGATGGTGTGCGGAATGTTAAAAAAGTGTAAATTAATACCTTGTTTGGATGGTAAGGTTACGTGTGCTTTTTAGATTTTACGTGACTCAATGACCGGATAGCGTTTAGTTTTTACTTTATTTTTTTTCTCAATTGTAAACTGATTAAATTACAATTTAATTAGCATATTGAATTTCATATAGTTATTTAAAACATATTATTCAGCGAGCATGTAGTAATAGTTAATAATAATTATATGCTAATAAAATCTGCTTGGGCCGTATTAAATAAATTTATTAAATAGAAAAATTTATATCACAAATACTGTAGTCATGGTAACAAAAACAAAACGGTCATGACATAAATAGTATGCCACCAATTTGCAGAATTATATGTATGTCATAAAAATATAAAAAAATTATTTAGCCGTATCGAAAAATATTCTAGATAAAAGTTTCGTGTTTATATATTTTGTGAGTATAATTTTCAGGAAAAAAATATTTTAGCTTTGAATCATTTTTAGTTTAATTTATCTACAAATGTTCAATATACGTCACTAATAATAAAAGTAATTTGATAGCTTCAAATTTTACATTCTAATTTTACTACAATAGTCAATTAATTTTGAAATATCTACTGATCTATATTACCATCACAAAATCCTATTTTTTCTTACAGCTCAAATATCTCTGATCAAATTTCAAACTAAACCATCCGGAACCTCACTAACCTAAAACTTAACTATCACTTAACACAATTTATTTGAAATCATATACCTCTATGACCGAAAAACGACTGATAAGGCTTATATCAAACGGATAGGGAACCAGTGTTTTCAATAGAGATTTCATACACTTTTGTTTCCATCACAGAGATAAAACGCCAGTGTCAAATTGTGCCGGACCACTTTGCCTCTTTGCCGAGGCATTGCTCCCATCACGTTTCGAGAGCGTAGAGGAGGGATCTTTGATAACAGTCGGCAGTTTGTCGCAGGTTGAGGGCTGTTTATCTTTGAGTGCGATTGCGCTCAGATAAACGACGGGGCATCTCGTGCAGAGATAGATGTGTAGAGAGCACCGCGGAATGGTGAATACCGGTGTTTGGAGATGGAAAACTTTTTTACTACTGGCTTAAATAAAATATGTTGTACTTTGCTACCGAGATAAATTCGTCTATGGTTCAATAAAATGGAGATTAAAAAGTTAGCCGGATGACTTTGATGGTTTATGTTAGGTTGGAAACTTTTTTCTGACGTAGAAAAAGAGATTATGAAATATTTTGTATTTTATTTGATAAAAAAGCGACTATATTAGTATCAGAAATTGCCGATGGCGATGTAAATTTTCATAATTTTCTAATCAAATAAATAATGTCGATAACATTTACAGTCAAAAAAGTATATATTGAATAGTAAGTTTGAACATTCTTTTATAATTATGTTCTAATATATGTTTTTGTTACAGGTAATTCACTGATTACAAATTCAATAACTACATATTTCCTGATAAGGTAATTATTATGTAGTATAAAATAGTTATTACATATTTTGACAATGAGTTTAATTTCAAAAAATTTAATAGGAGTAATACTTTCAAAATACAGTTGATTTTTTTTAGAAAAAAATAGCATTAATTAGTGTAAGGCAGTTATTTAAATAAAATTTTTCTTCCTTTAATTAAAAAGTTATAAATTTTATGATCTAGTTACTTTTTTTTACTTAGTAACTTGTTTTTAAGTTCTGTTTATTTACTTTTTTTGATGAAGACTTACGTTGAGTTTTTCGAAATGTCGATTATTAATAAATATTAATAGAGAACTGTAACCTAAAACCGTTTTATTGTAACATTTTATTTATTTAATTAAATATATTTCAAATTTTATTTTCAGCTAAGTACAAATATTGTAGTGAAAATATGAATATACATATAAAAATTTTATGATGGGATTTCATAATTTATATTATACTATACGATATAATTAAACCTTTTAGTTGAAATACGATATTAATTAGTACAAATTATATTATTATTTAATTAACAACGCAAAATTTATTCGAAATTTTTCATAATGTTACTCTATATCTAATGACTGCGAAAACTCGGTATTCATAAACGTGAAATTGTGACATTTTAAATGATTCATACATTTACCGATGGCATTTGTAATTAACTGATACATACGTAATTGTACTGATAACAGATAAAATATTTTCTGAAAACTGTATCATTAATAACATTTACAAGTCATGATAAAAAAAAAATAATGTAAAAATAGCTATGTGACTGGCGAAAATGTACGTAGTTATTTCAATGACTCTATGACAAATTGAACTTTTTCTAATTTATGCAACTATTTTATTTTGTGAAAAGAATATTTGTAGTTTATGAAAAATACATATGAATAATGGTTAGTATAATTTTTGTGTGTGCTTTTATTGAATCATAAAGGGTAGTAGCATATACCAAGTTAGTCGCTGGACTAATTTGGTACATGCTACTACACAAAGATTTTTGTATATACAGAAAAAAAAATTAGATAATGTTTGTTATATTTTAATTGTTTTATCCGAAAAATAGTAGATGAATTTCAGTTTTCTACTCATATTAAATGATACATATAATTTAAGAATATATGATTATGTTTAGAATATTCATCTAATTTAATTAGATATTTATCGTTAGTTCAGTTTGCTGTGTATTTATCTTTTTTTTTATTTATTGATTTATCTAAAGTTTTGTGGATAATTTATATAAATCCTATTTGAAATAATTATTTGATCTAAAATTTACTCGCTTAATTCAAATGAAATAAAACAGATATTTATACAGTTGTGGGGAAGGCTGATTAATTAAAGTCCACATATAATTAAATAAATATATTTTATTTCTATTATCGATATTTATTGACAAAAAGCGAAATAATACGATGTTGTCTGAAAGACTCTCGAGAACGAACTGTCTGTATTTGTCGTTTTCGGATTACATATTGAAATCCATTTTTAGCCCCAGAGAGGGTGGGGAGCCAATCAGGAACAGCTTCAAGTAAGGCGATTTAACGGTCGTAAAGGCGCCAACATTGTCGTCTGGTATCGGCGCGTTTTAACGGTCGTGAAGGCGCCAGCTTGTCGTCTGGTATCGGCGTGTTTTAACGGTCGTTTTGTCGCTGCACAAGTCGCCACACAGTTGATTCGTCTTTGTATAAGCCTAATTCGTGCTTATCTGTAAAAATCTTGATATATTAAATTTTGTAAGATTACAATACCTCTCTTATCATATGTGATAAAAATGATACAGAAATTATAATAGTTAAGTTAATAATAGAAAATTAAAAACACATTTTTATTGTTTATTTAAATTTCAATTACTTATGTACTTGTATTTTTTAAAATTTTCTATATTTTTTTTAAATGACTTACATTTACTTTAAAATAATTTATATGAATTATTAACTGGCTTCACTTATGATTTATTTTACTTTTGTAACATAATAGCTTTTTTTTATAAATCAATTTATCTTTCAAAAAAAGTATTAAATGATAAAGTACAAGTAAAATGATTTATCTACATTTAGCATTATAAACTAGAACGCATATAAGAAAGTTGATATTACCTACAAGCCATAAAAGTAAGAAAGACTAAAAATTATGATTCTAATTTTGCATATTCCAACTGTGAACTTATCGCCAATCCCATTCCAAAAACGCCGTTGCCTTAGTTCGTTGTGTGTGTGTGTGTGTGTGTGTGTGAGCGCGCGCCTCGATTCTGCACAAGGAATATGGTAAAATAATTGACGCTCGGCCAAGGATTCCGTTAAGATAATAATGCTTCCGTAATTCCTTTTAATTACCTCAGCGGATGCGGCAATTAAAGAAGCGAGATTGCCTCTTTGCTCCACTTCATATTACTGCTTCTAGCTTTCGGTTTCCTTGTAACGCTTTTCTGATGCTTTTCTACGCTCTGGATGAGGCGATATGGCCGGGGAGGTTGGTCTTTTGCGCACAAAAATTCATCCATCTTCATTACAAGATGGCTGTTTTGATAAGTCGCCAATTACGTTCAACGCGACCATCTCGGCCCTGGAATTATATATCCGTGTGATTGTTATTAGCTCTATCTGAAGAAGATACTATTTTCGTTTGTTCCTTCTTATTTACTTGATTCGCTACTTCTTGAAACAGACAATGAAATGAAACAGGGAATAACATTTGATGTTTCATATGATATATGAACAATGATGTAAAAGGTGTAATATTGTTTTTGTTAACTGTCAGAAAGGTAATCTGTTAGCAATGTTGTACTACGATGTAATATGAGAAATTTACTGAATGACTTAATGAGGAATTTTATAATATGTCATTTATGTTATACCATTGTTTTGTTGCTTAGGATAAAAAATATTTACACATTTTTACACATTACTAGTACCTTCTTTAAGTTTATTTCTAATGTTAAAAAAAAAACAAATACATTAATATATAAACAGTTTAAGAATAAAAAAAGTAGTATTAATAAATTTTACAAAACTTGGTGGAGATATATAATTTTGTAGCAATCCAAAGTTGGTTAAATAGTCAATGCTTTTAAAAAATACACTGATCAAACATTTAAAATAAAATTTAAAAACTTGTATAAATAAATTTATGGAATAGAAAAATTTGCATAATAACAACAACTGTAGTCATGGTAACTAAAAACAAATTTGTCTTGACATAAATATGTGCCACCTATTTACAGAATTATATATAATAAAAATATGAAAAATTATAAAAAAAAATATTTAGCCGTATCGAAAAATATAACATAACAATAATTTTTTTGAAATATATATCTGTTCCAAAGTATTCGTAAAATACATAAAACTTAAATTTATGTTAAATTTAGTATGATTGCAATATCTCCCTTATCATATGGGATATGACAGTTCATAAAAAAAACTGTATAACAAACAGTAAAACAGAAGCAAAATATATTCAAAATATTTGAGAACATATAACTGAGAAACAAACAAATACAAAGTAAAAAAATCTTTCAAAACTCATTATATTAAAATAATATATACTTTACGTAAAAAAAATATACAAATATTACGAATAATAAACAAAAAACATAGTATAACAAGTTATTAGGTAACAAATACAAGAAATATGTTTGTTATTCCATTGTGTTTTTATTCGATTCAAATAATTTCCACCAAATTGGACATAAAGTGTTATAAAATTAAATTACCATAGTTGCAATTCTATTACATTTCCTGCTAATAAAATAAAATTTACCGTTCACAATGCAAACAAAACCATTCGACGTGAATCAATAAGCAAACGCTACAAACAAATGATGGTTGGAATGATTCATCATATATTATACACACATGTCAAAATTGACATAGCAAAAGCTCTTCAAATCGATTATCACAACAAACACAAAACTTTCTTTCTTTTCTCGTTTCCGGTGGCCCTACAATTGGCCCTTCCGGCCCCTCCGGTTCTGCATCATTTTGTTACAGTACAATAGGGAAACGGGGAACCTTCACGACTGCACTAAGCTTAGAGAGACCCTGAGAAACTTGCAGGTGGAGCAATTTTCGTTTTGCGAAAGAAAACAAATTTGTCATCAACGTGTTATTTCATAATAAAAGAAATGTAGCTATAGTCAGTGAACTTGTATAGTTTGTCACATTTTTCTTATCCAACATGTAAACTAATATTGTTTTTATGAAGATGGCAAATTATTTCATTTTATTGTTTTTTGATTTTACAATATTTGTAATACTATTTTAAGTAATTTTGAAATTTTTTTTTCGGTTTTTTTTTTATGTTTTTACAGTCAAACATTCACTAAAAATAAGAAAATTAGAAAATCTAAGATTAAATGTACAGAATGTCCCTAAATTAAGATAACATTAAAAGAGAAGTACGTACCATTTATTAATTTTCAATTTTTTAATCTTAGATATTCTGATGGCAAACTTATTTAGTCAACAAGCAGAGCTTTTAATAAAGAATAATTTTTTGTCGTAAAATCAATAATAAAAAAATTGCCCATTTGTTGCCAACTTTTTCAGAAATACTATATATATATATTGTATAATATATTTTAACCTAAATAATCATTTTCCAGTTAAATTTCATACAAAAAAGAAAACACGGAACATTCCTATTATAAAATTAAATTAAAATAAATTTATATTTAAAAATTATGTTATTATTTGTTCATATTTCGGAAAAATAATTACAATGCTACATAATAATTTTAAACATAGCGCCAAGTATTTATTATTAGTGATAAGCGCAGTTATTTGAACTTTGCAAACAATTACACAATAACCAATATTTACAGCCCTGATTATAACTTTGATTCCAAATATAAACCTTTGTTCTCCATTATTAGACCCGTATTCGTATTAAAATTATCTACTATATCCGTTCCAATTACACAGCATCCAATTATCATAAATATCCAACGAAAATGCTAAATATAATAAAACACTCTTCTATCTCCCAAAAGAATCCCAATTACCATATATTTAAACACCTCGACAATAAAACGAATGACACTATACCATATAATATAATTCTAGTTAAATCTGGTCACCGATGCATTTCTTATCTGAAGACAATGTTGACTAATTCTATTTTTATTTAAAGTTCAAAAGCTTTTCAGTTATTTTTACAAAAATAATGTAGTACATACTACATTTTTATAAAATGAGAAATTATTCATAATTGTTATGAATAATTTGATTAATTTTATGTTATCGTTGTAACTAATTAATTACGGAACTATTAAATCCACTTTTTTTATCTCATTTTTAAAAGTGATTTTTGTTAAAAGTACTTTTAACATTTATTTAAAATTAAAATAAAACTGTTTTAATTACTTATTTTTTATCCAGTAACTTGTTTCTACTGCAATGTCATTTGTATCATTTATCCTGATGAAGATGTACATTGAGTTTCGTCTAAACGTCGATTTTAGATAAATATTAATACAGAACTTTAACTTGAAGCAGTATTATTTTAATAAGATGATATTTACTATGTTAAAACTTATTTTGAAGTAGCATTATTGAAATTACTGTATATATCAAATTTTGTAACAAAATGTTTTAAAGTTTTTAGAATACAGATAGCGTAGTTCATGTCGTGGGCAATCTTGTAATGCAAAAGTTTAAAATTTTTTTTAGCATTTACGGCATTTTGTGATAGCCTAATATCCTTGTTCTTAATACATTTAAAAGACATTGCACTACAAGGCTAATACCTTCAGAATTGTAGCAATCTCCTCCGTATCATTAAAGAGTATTCAGTCGTGATTCCGTCCAATGTTCCATACGAAACACTCGAAACTTTTTCGCGCGAAACTCGAAATGACAGTATTGCTCAACACGAGTTCGGTAGCATTAAATTCTTAAGCGGGGGACGGTACAATTGTTTCCAGTTTGAGTATAAGATCAAACCTCGAGTATGTTTAACTAGTTCGAGCTAAGACGGCAGTCCTCCCCTCGTACACTCGTTACCGGTACAACGAAATCCGGCCATGAGCCAAACTTCACACAAAACGCCATTTGTTTTCCAACTATTAATTCTGGATCTTGTCGAAATAAGCAATTCCAATTAGATTCACAAACCGCTCAAAGTTTATCGTTTCGGTTAATCGGAAGCAAACTTAATCGCGACGCTGACTTTCCACTTGGGGGGGTTTTACATGGAACGGTCAATAAGTTCTTAGACTGATTTTATTATACCCAATAATTTATAGTATCTATTTTTCAGTGCTTACTTATTTGCTATTGCATTACATTATTTTATCTACATCTACCACTAAAGTTTACACTTTGTGCACTATAGGTACAAAAATTGACATTTTTCTTCAAGCGTATCATAATATTAATATTATGTTATCATCTATTCTCGTCGCAAATATTTCGGCATACATCGTAGATGGCATTTTCAATGACAGTTTCTGCTCTACAATCCTATAAAACCTACAACGGAGGCGAAATATCTGTGTCGAGGATAGATCGACCACGTCATACCAGCCTAGAAAATTTTATAAATTTAAATTAAGAAAGTAGTTGCTCAGTTAACTAATTGATTAAGTTAACAAGGTTTAATGCAATTGACCTTTAGTTTGTTTGTTTGTTTGTTTGCAAAAAAAATTTACAATGTTATAAAATTTAATATTGTTTCAATCATTTCAATCGTAACTTGTATTAGTCTAGAAACTTTTTGACCATACCATAACCTTCTCCTGCTTTACCCAATTGTCGGTATGCTTTTCCCGTCGTTTTCTTGCGAACTTGGTTGTCGCAGTCGTAGTCGGCTGTGTGCGGAATCCAATGAAATATGGTGTTTACTCTGATACGCCGAGCGTGCATGTTGACTTGCCGATAACTGGATTTGTTATCAGAGAAAACCAATGAAGCCAAAACAAAACCAAATGTTATGAAGCTCAGATTTCGAGAGTTAACCAATGCAGTCGGGGTAGCGCATTGGTGTTTAGATATCGAAACGCGCGGACCATTGGCTGGGGATATTGGATTTGCCAATATAGAGTCATAGGTGGAGAAAGAGAGAGAAATTTAATCGGTTATCGAGAGTAGATTAAAAATATTGACTTGATTTGATTGTGTTTGCTTTATTTAATACACAGTTTTATATGAGCCTATATTTGTAACGTAACTGATATGTTATTGTATTATTTTTAAAATTAATCAAATTTTGAATTTTATTTTATATAATTAAATAAAAGTATGGAGTAGAAAAATTTGTATATCTACTACTATAGTCATGGTAACAAAAAACAAAACTGTCTTGACATAAATATGCCACCTATATACAGAATATTGTGATATATATATATAATATAATATAATATATTTATGTCGAGACAGTTTTATGTTTTTAGTTAGCATGAATACAGTAGTTGTTAAACAAATTTTTTTATTTCATAAATTTATTTAATATGACGGTCGGTTCTGTAGTGGTCATAGTAAATTTTTCTAATTTATGATTAGTGTAACATCTTCACTACAAGTCCATCGTAAATCCGAATCAATTTCATGTTGGTGAAGGATAACAAGTTATATTTTCTTGCAATTAAGGGTAGGGAATCGAGGCCCTTCACTCAACTAACGACGTAATTTTTCCCCGAAAAGAAAAGAGAAAAACCAGCAGGCTTTTCGTAACGCAACCAGACAAGAGAAGCACATGTTGTTGCTTAATTCTTAACGATTTCCTCTTTTCAGAGCTTCAGAATTTCTGCTGCGTAACGTCCAACCGTCTCGTCTCCATCCGGGGCCTGCTTCGACACTTCTATACACGACGGTTTCTCATATAAAAGTGATGTCATAAAGCCCTAAATTGCCATGGTTATATCTTTTAACACATCTAGCGTCAGTTGCCATAGCTACCCGGCCTTATCGCTTTGATGATATTGTATACAAAATATATTTTAATAATACAAGCACATATTTTTTTCTTTACAATATATATATATATATATATATATATATATATATATATATATATATATATATATATATATATATATATATATGTCAACCCTGAAGAAGCCAAAAAACTCTTGGCGAAATATTGGTCGCAACAATAAATTGATCGAATGATTATGTTCGCATTTTACGGTAGTAATTTCATATCATTTCTATATATATATATATATAAAAGAAAATTTAATTTATAGATACATATATATATATATATTTGACTTATTTCTTTTAAATGTTTTATTATTAATATCAAATTAGTCTATAACACAGAACATAGATTAACTTTTGATATATTACATGTCATAGAACTACGATCTAAGACAAAACATCTGCGACGAGAATAGATCGAGCATGACATATCAGCACAGAGTATTCTATAAATTCAAACATTATCCGTGTACATATAATTTTAAAATCATCTATATGAACCACATTTTGACTTTTATATTTTCGGTAGACATTTTTAGAACTCTTAAATAATGCAATAAAAAAACACGCAACATTTCTTTTACTTCATCAGTAGTTTCTTGTCTTAGTTAAATTTATTCTCGTTGTACTGTTGTCACTTTTTCCCCTTTTTTTCGTAACTTTTTTCTTCTGCTTCCTAAATTTATCTTGTCAAAGTAAGCAAGAGGCACGACTTAGATGATACAAAGCTTGTGTCATCATGCGAATATATCCTTGCAAATTGTTAAGATCCTTCATTTCAAAATTTGCCTTTTAGGAAGTTAATCATTTTTTTTTTCTTGCACTAGACTTTACGTTTCTTGCTTAGTTGGGGAATATCGCTCTTACTTTTTTTTTTATTTTGATTACGTCCTAGATCGTAAAAGTTTTATTTCTCTAGTTTACTTTGCCAACGTTTGCTTTGCTCTAAAACAGTGAATTTTTTCATTATTGTCATGTTTATCTTGCATTAAAAATGAGCCTAAAGAAAAACAAAAAATTTGTAGTATGTGTAAAGTAAATTTGCTACCATCAGAGAAAAGTTTTCAATGATAATAAACATACTATATAGATTACTGTTTTGTTTAAACTGTACTAGGAAATTATTATGATATAATAATATGATTTATTCATTTCTTTAATTAAATAAATTTATGGAATAGAAATTTGTATAACAATTACTGCAGTCATGCTAACTAAAAACAAAACTGTCTTGACATAAGTATGCTACCTATTTACAGAATTATACCATATTTCATAAAACTATGAAAAATTATAAAAAAAATATTTAACCGTATCGAAAAATGTTCCAAATAAAAGTTGGTAGTTATAATTTGTTTAGCAAGTTTTATTAAATAAATTTTTAAGAAATTTTTTAACAATTAAATATATTACAAATTAAGATATTTTATTATTAATTACTAAAAAAAGTTAACAATCATGATACATGGACTATTTTTTTTGTGATTCAAAACATCAATATTAAACCGTTTATTTACAAGAATAAATTGTTGAAATTTGTAAAACGTATTACAAAATTTATATGGAAAAAACATATTTTATTAATTTTGAATGAAAAGTTAAGGCATTGTAATTATGTTTAGGAATAAAAAAATTGATAAATTATTAGACACAAAATTAAATTTAAATGGATTTTAAATGATTAATGGCGCTAATCGTGCCTAGTCGCGTGACTAAATTGATACATGCTACCACCCATTATTATTTACTTGTGATTAATTTTGTTCACATCTTGTAGGACTCATAACGTTGCAAATATTCTGTTTTTTTTTTTTTTATCAAAAAAAGAATTTTATTACTAGAAAACGATAAAATATCTCGTAACGTCATAATTTTCACGAAATGAATACAGAATAGCAAGATAAAAATGAAACGATACATCACAGTTTACCACAATTTTTTTATCACACAACTATACAATACAACTAACTTTTTTGTTCAATTCACCATTCCTGCAACAATCACAACCACATTTATTTTCTGCAAAAAACACATCACAAAATAACACAAAATTTTTACCACATAGTGTTGCTATTCCTGCAAATATATAACGAAAAATTCTGCAAAATTTTACCACAAAACTGTACCCGCACAACTAACTTTTCCCGCCCAATATCTTCTCCGTTCCTGCAGCAATCATAACCAAAAAATTCTTTCTCCTGCAAAAACTACAGACTTCATCACGCCGATAGCACTTACGGGAATTATCCCTCCTTGTTCTCGGTGGGGTCGTGTGGTACGTACAACAGGTACAAATTGGTTAGCATTAGGGTCGGGGCAGTAGCGTGTGCAGTGAGGTCAAAGATGCGGGTATGTTACACGCAAACCCACCCCCACACATAGGGGTCGCGCACTGCTGGGTTGTTGATCAAAGTGAGCGGGCTAACACCGCAATTAATTCGGACAGCGACAGGAAAGCCTCCCCCTCTGCCCTAAGGTTCACCGAACTACTCGTATAGATTTAGCTAGATTTGTGATTTGGTAGGCTGGTCGTAGGAAAAAATAAAGTCAGTTTTATTCGTTGATAAATTTGAGAAATAGTAAGTAGTAGAAAGCAACTACTTGGGTATTAATATAATAACTATTTATATATTTACAAATTCTTGTACGTTCAATATTTGAAATTCTCAAATTTTGTGCAAAGTATTATTTTTTGAAAATGATTATTTGACGACTGAATATAATTTATCTGTATTTCGGTAGTTTATTGTCTAAGAAAGAGTTAATGTTTTAATTAGGGTTGGATATAAAGTCAAAAGCTTATTTATTGTCCATTTTCAGTTATTTTTGTGACAGATGTTGTAAACTTTATTTTGTTACATTTCAGCGTAGAATCAATTGTTAAAGTAATCTGTTATTGTTTTTAAATGTTACTATGTTTTCTGTATTTTATCCTTTCCGATAAAGTAAAGAAAGTTATAAATTAGAAATTTAATTATTTTACTTTAATTGATAATAATTCTAGATCTTTAAACTTATAGAAAAAAAAAACATAAAAAGAAGCAATAGAAATATTTTACTTACTACTTAACCGCAGTGAACTAATATATAATTAGAAAATTTAATAAATTACAAAAAATATGTTGATCTCGCCTGGATTGGAACCCGGGTTTTCTGCTTTCGCGGGAATTGTTCTAACCACTAGACTACGAACCCACAACGAAATAAACACATTTTTCCAATTATATTGTGTCATGCATTAACCTGGCCAGTTATATTAATTATAACAATATGATATTAAAGCAATGTTTTCTGGCGATGTGCACTATAAGTTTTACAAATATTTTAATTTTTGTTTATTTAATTTCCTAATTATATATTAGTTCATTGTGATTAAATGGAAATTGAAATATTTTTTAAACTGATAGTGTAATTGTCAGAAAACATTGCTTTAATAGAAAGAAGCAATATGAAATAACAATCTTGGGGTTACAAATTTGTCTACAAGCATTAAAACAAAAGAATAAAACGCGCACTAATTTCTATTTCATTGTTGGCTTCTTACAAGCCGTTTTGCCATCGCCTGCTGTTTTTTTTTTAGCTTTGTTCTGCTTTATGTAAGCTTTCTTTTTCGCGTTAATGCAAGTAATTGAAATAAAAAAAAAACGCTCGTTTCCCTTGGATTTTATTGAACGTAAAGATTACTAGATGCAGTACCATTAGCCTAGCTAGTCCGGCGTTTCTTGCTTAGGTACCAAGAAGATCTCTCTCTTTGGTAGTTTCCAAGTTTAGATATGCTTGCGCTAGCCATCTTGGGTACCACACTTTTAGTAAGAACTTGCAGTTTATTTCTTCGATTTTTCTTTCCGTGAGTTTCGACGCGAAATTGTAATTAACTAGAGATATTTGGCTTTATTACTGTAATTACATACGAAGTTTTGTTTATAGATATCTTTTGTAATTTTTTTTTTTTGAATATATTTGTAATTATTTTACAACTTCAAATAAAATGTGTAGGTGATTAATTGATGATGTCAAAGTAGTTTATGAATGAGTTTACCTATGTGCTTCTAATCTTGTTTACAATAATCTAAATATAGTGCAACATAATTTTTATGTTCCTTTTGTGAACTTAATAGATTTTTTTTTAAAACATGTTATTCACAGATTAACCGATAGTGAAAAGAAAAACATAAATTTACTACAAATTTTTATTTTTCACTTTGCATATTACATAAGCCACAGTAACACACTGAATAATATTATATTAGTCACGAAGGCACAAAGTCTGTGTTTTAGCATCAAAATAGCTGTAAATTATATAAAAAGAATATTATGCATAACCTAAAAGTAGTGTTACTGTACAACAGTAGCGTACTCAAGCGGAGAATTAAGGTTATAAATCCCCTACCGAAAACCTGAAAAAACATAATCAATAAAACACTAACTTTTTAAGTTAATTTACTTTGTAAATAATTATTGTTGACTAAAAAAATATTATATATACCATTTAATTTTATATTTTTATGATGGAGTAATTTCATAGTCAACAAGTTTAGTTTGTAATGCATTCATTTACTTTTGTTTTTTAAAACTTAGCTTTCGAAATACGTATATAGCTTTTTTTAAATTATTGTTTACGGTTTAAGAGAAATTATATTATTTTATTATCATATCATATATTAATTTATAAACAAAAAATATTGCAAATTTTGCGTGAAAATCTTCTAATGTAAGTAATTGTATGCACGAACAAGCTCAAAATAAAATAAAAGCAACAGACTGCATTTCCATACATATAAAATATATTACATATTTGTATATTTTACTCATAGATGCTTTTTTGGGTACGTGTGACCTTGAATATTTCAAAAAATTTACTTATCGCGCTGCCACCAAATTGCACCATTACCACGCAGCGATTTAAATTAGTCAATATTATTTATGCATGTTGAAACAATATTCCTTCCTGAAATATTTTTCTGCGTACGCCACTGCAATACAGTCTGTGTAGTATTTATAAGATTTATGCCATCAAAAATGACCGTAATGTAATAAAATATTTTTGTATATTCGCCGAATCGATAAGAAGTTATATTGTTTTATATTATTTATATAATGGCCACCTGAGGGGCTGCGTTATTTCTTTCTTTCTTCTTTTGAGTTTGTTAATGATGCTAATTATCATTTTACTAAAATATGCTGACATGTTATTTTGTACTAGCGCTTGCGTGCGAACAAGAAATTTCTGGAGTTTGACAAAAGTTTTAATTCATACTTTAGCTAATATGGAATATACACTGGTACATAGCAATATAAACATGTTACAGTAAAGAGAATTGTAGAATTGTAGTTATAACTAGCTTTTCCAGAAAATGTATTAGTTTTTATTACGTTAGGAATTATTAATGAAATCCAATATTTCAAAGAAGATACTTAAGGATCATTGACACGAAGCTATATTCTACACACTGTGGGCTAACGACCCGCACCATTGACAATGCAAGTAAAAATTGTTAAGAAACTGTGTGATCGGCTTCTCGAGCAATTAATTCGTTGTTTACATTTAAGTGCATCACAAATATTCCAATAGATACAATGTAGCAATAATCGTACAATATTGTTATTTGACTACTCTTATCCTATCTGTTGTATAGAAACACTGTTTGCATACAACCGTCCAGTATGTATACGTTGTTATGTTGAATATAATTTTGATAGGAATATCTAGAGGTGTTTAATTTCTGATATTATACTCATAACTGTGCCAATGTACAAATACGAATGAAGGGATGGATAGAATGAAACGCAATATCAAATTTAATACGAAATTGAAATAGAAATGAATTACTTTACCTACGATAAGGAAATGTGTCTTCCATTTTGTTGTTTAATGATTTTCAACGTTCCATGAAGATAATTTGACAACGTTACTTTTTATATTCGTTGTAATTCGTTATTTATCTATACAGGGTTGTTATTAGCAAGGTCAAAATTAAAGGAAGCTCATATATTATTAGAATATTAGAGCTGATTAAGAAAGTAAATATTGTTATTGTAATGTGTTTTCTGTTTATATTAATACATACAAAAATTATTTCAGTTAATTCTTTGAAATCACATAACAAAATAAATAATATATACAGGCTGGCTCAAAAGTTGCTAGACCATTTAAAAGATGTAATTTTCAAAACTAAATAAAATTTATTTCCAACAAGTGTGTTCTCTGTTTATAAACAAATAAATAAATTATTAATAAATAGAAAAGTTATTTTATTTTAAATTGGTCTAATGACTTTTGGGCCACACTGTAATAGACAATTTGAAACAAATATCTCTACTGATTCTTTTTACATGATAATATTAGAAATTAAAAATCTTACAAGACTAAAAATTTTGTTATTTTGTGAAGTATTCGCTTTCCAATTAAAAAAAAAAAACCTTGATTCTTAATTTGTGATTTTTTTCTTATAATAAATAAAATAAAATAATATAAATTTATAAATTTTGTAATTTAGTTACTTATTTTGTTACTTAGTAACTTGTTTCTATGTTCTCTTTATTTGTTATATATAATGTTAAAACGGCTTTAGATTTAATTTCTGTATTAATATTTATTAATAATCAACGTTTCGACTTACTCAACGTCCGTTTTCATCAGAAAAAATGATACAAATGATAAATAAACCTAACATAGAAACAGGTTAATAGGTAACAAAATAAGTAACTAAATTATAAAATTTATAAAAAAAAAAGGTAATATTCATTAATCAATCACAGATTTAAATAAAATTTCGCTTTCTTTAATCAATAATTTATAAATTTTATGATCTAGTTACTTATTTTGTTACCTAGTAACTTGTTCCAGTGTTCTTTTTATTTGTTATATATGAGTCGTATAGATGCAAAACTCACTATTTGGTAAATTTTATGTTCTGAGATATTTGCAAAAAAACTGTTATAGCTGGGTGTAATTGTATTTTGATGATAAAATCTTGTTACTAGATGGCACTTATTAAATAAGTAATGCCATCTAATAACAAGATTTTATCATCAAAATATAATTACACCCAGCTATAACAGTTTTTTGCAAATATCTTGGAACATAAAATTTACCAAATAGTGAGTTTTGCATCTATACGACTCATATGTATGTTATCTGTATAAATTTTCCTGGTGATGATATAATCCGTAGAGTACGTTGAAATATTGATTTTTAATTAAAATATTTACAAACCCAGTCAATAGTCCATTACTTTCGTCTTCGGCAATATACATTCCGGTAAACTAACCGGAAATATACGTATACGACACGGAGGATTGTTCGTTCATTTCATCATTTATCCATTTCCGTTTTCGGCCTCGGGTGACGCTAGATGTCAGCACCAGCTTCATTCCTCTCCATTTCTTGCCAAATGTCTTCGACGAAATTTACATGCCCGTATAGCCCAAAGGTATTGGACGAGAGAAGCGCGACCAGAAACCATTACACGCACGGGGAATATTTTGGAATTCAATTTACACTTCTTTGTTCCCCATGCGTGGTTGGTTGTAAGACAAGGATAGCGTTTTGTGGGTATGGTGTTAGTGAAAGAAAGATGGAAATATGGAAATATTAAAGGTTAATTTTGCGCTTCTCCGTTGATTTCCGTTGGATTTATTGACGTTCTATTTGAGGGCGCCGTACGATTCTGAAGTTAGCTGGAAATGGTAATTACATACTGAAATGGTATTTGATAATACGAATTCTAACATAGGTGTTCATCTGTGTATAACTGTGTTCATATGAACTTGGCAACTATTATTGTAATTACAAGTTTTTAAATTATAATATTTACTTATATGTATTTTCTTATTCTCCAATTACTTATTCTAGGAATAACAAATGTTTATGTGAGATATATTTAGAAAAAAAATATTTATCAAAAGTTGTTACACAAGTTATTACTAATAACTTTTATATGTAACATTTTTTTGGCTCGGCTAAATAATTTTTTATACTTTGTGATATACAGGGTGTTTGCAATCAAGGTATTTTATTTTTAAGGGGTGATACTACAGGTCAAAACAAGGCGATTAACGCCAAAACACCTTAGTAAAAGTTTTCTAATAAACGAGATATTCATTTTTTTTTAAGTAAAATGGTAGCATATGGTATAATTTTTATTATCCAGCTCACAAAAAAAATTATTCTTCATAATAGTTTTGGATTTGCTTGAAACGAATAAAAATGTAAAAATATTCCAGGTTTTAAATACAGGGTGACTCGGATTTGCTGATTTGTGTTTCAACTTTTAGGTAAAATACCCTTATTTGATTAATAGGATTATATTATGTTTAAAATTACAATTTAAGCTTACATACAAAAGTAAAAGTTGTAAAGCTTACATACAAAAATTTGTGCCGATTGTCGATTGTTAAAACACCCTAGTAAAAGTTGTCTAATGAACGAGATATTACTTTATTTGAATTTATGATTGAGGGGGCGAAAACTTTCATTTGTTCTTATTGTTTATCTGTCAAACATATTTCATTATTGTTTAACTGTGCATTATCTATTGCTGGTTGGTTACTAATTCTTGTGAAAAAATTGAACGATGGACTATTCTAATGTTGAATTGGTTGATATGATGCTAATTTATGGAGAAGCGCATCAAAATTCGGCTGCTGCAAGTCGTCTATACGCTGAGCGATTTCCAAATAGGCGACATCCTATAGCTCAGCAATTCTCTAGATTAATAATACGTGCTAGAGATACTGGTAATCTGCGAGGCCATCAACAGCGTGCTGGAGGAGCAGGTCGTCACCGACGAATTGTAGACGCCGAGGAACAAATTTTGAACCTCGTTGACGAAAACCCTTCAACCAGTACACGGCAAATTGCTCGGCAAGTTGGTTTGTCAAATCAAATTGTATGGCGAACATTACGCGAGCATCAACTGCATCCTTTTCATGTGCAACGAGTACAAGCGTTACAACCTCGAGATCATCCGCAACGCGTAGAGTTCTGTAGATGGTTTTTGCGCAAACATGATGAAATACTTAATTTTTCATCGATTGTACTGGCTACTGACGAAGCTACATTTACGCGCAACGGTATGAACAACTGCCACAATACACACTTTTGGAGTTTCGAAAATCCGCATGTTGTTCATCGTCACAATTTTCAGCACAGATTTTCTGTGAACGTATGGGCCGGATTGGTAAACTCACAGTTGATTGGTCCCTTTGTGTTGCCAGATCGATTAGATGCAAATAATTATTTATATTTTTTGCAAAATAATTTGCCGGAACTTTTAGAAGAAGTTCCCTTAAATGTTCGTCAGCAAATGTGGTTCCTTCATGACGGTGCACCGGCGCATTTTAGCCATATCGTTCGGCAACACTTAAACGATGTGTTTGACAATAAGTGGATTGGTCGGGGCAGTCATATCCCTTGGCCTCCTCGGTCGCCGGATTTGACCCCGTCAGATTTTTATTTGTGGGGACTTATGAAAACCATGGTATACACCACCGAAATTATGGATCTCGATGATCTCCGTAATCGGGTAGAAGTAGCAGCGGCGGAAATTCGGCAACAAGGCATGGGTCTCGCTGCGTATGCGAATTCATGGGTACGCCGCGCAAGACTTTGCATACAACAGCAGGGTGATAATTTCGAGCAACTGGTGTCATAGTGCTATCACCCATTAAAAATAAAATACTTATCTTGATTTGTGTCATTAATAAAAATATTTAAATAAAGTATCTAATATCTCGTTTATTTGAAAACTTTTGCTAAGGTGTTTTAACAATCGACGATCGGCACAAATTTTTGTATGTAAACTTAAATTGTAATTCTAAACATAATATTCAAATAAAATTATTCAAATTTTTTAAATAAGGGTATTTTACCTAAAAGTTGAAACACAAATTAGCAAATCCGAGTCACCCTGTATTTAAAACCTGGAATATTTTTACATTTTTATTCGTTTCAAGCAAATCCAAAACTATTATAAAGAATAATTTTTTTTGTGAGCTGGATAATAAAAATTATACCATATGCTACCATTTTACTTAAAAAAAAATGAATATCTCGTTTATTAGAAAACTTTTACTAAGGTGTTTTGGCGTTAATCGCCTTGTTTTGACCTGTAGTATCACCCCTTAAAAATAAAATACCTTGATTGCAAACACCCTGTATATATATATATATATATATATATATATATATATATATATATATATATATATATATGTAGACAGTTTTGTTTTTAGTTACCATGACCAACAGTAGTTGGTATACAAATTTTTCTATTCCCTCAGTTTATTTAATATGATAACGGTCTTCAATGTGGCAGCCACAGTAGATTTATTATTTAATTAATACATGTTTTTGACATTTTATTTGAAATAACATTTATGACAAATACATTCTTAGCAGAACTTGGACTTTCTGACAATCTGTCATTATTTTTATACATATTTCAAATACTACTTTGTATCACTCAATAGTACTCAATATTTTTCTAATACAGAAATGTTTTATTTAATTATTAACTTTTTTTCGATAGACATTTCAACACGTAGGATAGTGTGTGGCAAAATGCGCAAACCAAATAGTGTAAACACAAGTAAAATGTAATCCGGTAAATAATATTAAGAGAGGAACAAAAGGAAACGACGATGTCGGGGTAGCCGTAGTTCTGTGTCGTAATCCTCGGCTATTATTTCGGAACAAACAAGATGGAAGACAATAATAATTGGGTTGATTCATTTGTATTAAGGGAACGTTAGTTAGTTTCCACTGGACAGGGTCGAAGGTGTAGGCACTAGATGTCGGCTCGCTTCGAATTATAGCACTTTATGTCCACTTTTCGGTATCTGATTCTAGAACACTTCACATAGTTATAATTTCTCTCTATTGATATTACAAAACTCTATTTGATATAGTTAATATATATTAACAGTTCCAAGGTTACTTTAGATGGTAATAATTTATGAATAACTATTTGAAATAAATCATGAATAAATATTTGAGACAGATTTGTGAGGACATGTTCATTCATGTCATTTACCACTGCTACCAACTGACAGCAAATAACTGCTTTTACATTGCCAGCCAGCTGAGTCTGTCAGTTGGTAGCAGTGGTAGAAGGCATTAATACACATGTTCTCACAAATCTGTCTCAAATATTTTGTGAAAATAAATCAATAGCTAAATATTTATTCGTGATTAATTTTAAATAAAATCATATATGATTTTTTCCATATTATTATTATTTTATCTACAATTCTGTTGTGGCCACTAAAGAACCGACCGTCCTCGTATTAAATAAATTTATGGAATAGAAAAATTTGTTTAAGAACTACTGTAGTCATGGTAATTAAAAACAAAACTGTCTTGACATAAATATATATATATATATATATATATATATATATATATATATATATATATATATATTATAAATATCATAAAAATATGAAAAACTTTTGCAACAACATTTTTTTCACACTCATTTTATACTAATCTATTTCGTACTTGATTTCCACTAGTTAGATTACATACGCCACGTAAAAATTTCATTTCTATAGCAATTATTTTTTTTATGCTTTCGCAGCAGCCAAACCCGACTTTCATTATTGTACATTAACGTACTCACTAAAATAGCATTGTATATACTTAAACGGGGACTTCTTTAGAAACAATAGTTTATATTTGTAAAAATGAATTATTAAATCTATTTAGATCTATTTTTATTTATTTTATGAGTAACCAACGTCGATATATATGTAAAATATCTTTAGAATCTTTAAGAAAGACTTTTCAAAGAAGTGGGGCCTGTAAGGTTTGAAGAATAAAGTGATGGCTCCTGCGCAAGGGTCCATTCAGATCTTGGCTCAATTCATCAAGTTCTCGGGCGTAATCCTGTTGTGTTGCTGGTCTAATCTGGCGACCCAAGGCATTGCCATCAGTGCCAATGGAGACAATGCCGTCCTAACGAGATACAAACACACACACACACACTTACATTATTGCAAATGATGAGGAAATGTCCGCTCACAAACCCGCCAGAGACTTGATCGTCTTTTAAATGATATAGTTTTGATATTGACAGTACGTAAAGGTTATTGTCATTTGTAAAATTGGGATGCGAATTGCTATTTGCATTGACTGATAAATCGAAACTGCTTTTCGAAGAAAATTAGTTTTGTAATTTGTTTACATTTTGCGAGAATCTTGATGGTATGAGCGTAGATTGACTTTTTACTTTAATTGGATTGGATTTTATAATCATTATATTGAAAAATTAATTTAATTGATTTATAAATGGAAAAAAAATTGGTCAAAAAAAGTTTAAATACATCAAAAACAGTTGAACTAAACTAAAATGTTTTAAATTTGTCATATGTAAAATTTACTTTCAATTCAATTAAAAAAAAAATCAATTAAAAAAAAATGAGATTTTATTTAAAATAAAAAAGTTAGGATCGACTTCCAGTTAAACCGGAAACATATTGAAATACCACCATATACCAAATTTCGTAACATAATATTATGTAACATAGTTAAAAAAAAAAAACTTTCAGAACTCATTATATAAAATAAAACTCCTTTATCTGCAAGTTTTGTATTAAAATTAATTTATAATCGACTTTGTTCTAATAAAGACGAGCGTTTAGTTTCGTCGAAACGTCGTTTATAAATTAATTTTAATACAGAACTTGAACATAAAGCAGTTTTATTTTATAATAGATAGAGGAGAATAGAGTAAGCTTGTCGTAGGACAGTTCTTACGTATATATGTACTATACTATATACTATATTACAATTAGAAAATTGTATATATTAAATTTAGTTTAATTTATTTACTATTGTTTATATGGAAATGTATATATTTCCACTATTTCTTGAATTCACATTATATACTTCTGTGAATTTATTATAAAATAATCGAAATCCATTCAAAATACTCTACTAATTGTCCAATTGACTAATCTCTCCTACTCCAATTCGTCCCTTCTATACAATCTTCCTTCACGAGCAGAACTCGACCGCAAAATGTGGCTATAATTTCGTGAATTGATGGACACTCTCCATCGTTGAGCACGTAAATTGGATGTCTTCTCCTGCGAACCTAAGAACGCATGCGCTTTGTATGCGAAGGGGGGTTGGGGGAGGCTATTGCAATTCGAAACTGGACGCGTATGGATGAGCCCGCTTTCCAGGCAGGTTAACCAGATTGCGGTTAAGACAAGGTGGTGGTTTGTTAGTGGCATTGTCTAGCTGGATTGTGGTTGGGAAACGTGTTGGAGATGGTTGCTACCGACTTCTAAGATATGTTCGCCCGAGAGTTTATTGTGGTCGAATTGTTGTTATAAGCTGGAGATTGTATGGTTTGGCCGGGCTATGTATTAGAAGATATAGTTCATTAGTCCGAATGTAAATGTTGAGGTGAATTATTGAAAAGCGGATTTTGAATGATGCTAGGACAGTGGTGCTTATTAAGTTTGCAAATTGAAAAGCTATTTTTGACTGACATGTCATATATTTGATGAAAATGTGGAATAACAAATATATATATATATATATATATATATATATATATATATATATATATATATATATATATAAATATATTAGTAAGAGTTTTTGATGCTTGTCAGCAAGAGTATTAAATTGAAATAGTTGAATAAATACACATCGATACTAATTTGAAAATTAAATTAAAAATTGTCAGACGAGGCAGTTTGACAATTTTTAATTTAATTTTCAAATTAGTATCGATGTGTATTTATTCAACTATTTCAATCTATATATATACACTTTATATACTTATAATCTTGTATTTTAATAAAATGAGTTCTGAAAGATTTTTCTACTATATCGTAATCAATCATACAATTCAAAAACAAATGAGTAAGTATAAGTGAAAATACATTATCTTAAATTATTTCTTATTAAATTAAAAATCATTTTTTAAATTTATTAAATAACTAGCATCTTTAAATTTTTATTATTTTGATAAGCATTCTATTTTGATTTTAAATTGTGCATTAAATTTTATAAATGCACAAAAAATCATTTCATTGTTTATTACCTAGAACTTATATTAATATAACTTCGTAAAAAAAATTTCAGAACTCATCATATTAAAATAAAACTGATTTTGGTTAAAGTTCTGTATTAATATTTATTTATAATCGACGTTTTGACGAACTCAACGTATTATTTTTACTGATGAAAACGGACGTTTAGTTCGTCGAAACGACGATTATAAATATAATAAATAAATATTAATACAGAAGTTTAAACTAAAGCAGTTTTATTTTATATTAATATAATTTTTTTTCAAGTTTATAATTAATGTTGGTATTATTATTATTTTGATATTTTTTTGGAACGAAAATAAACATAATTGTTTACATACACTTAAACAAATATAATGTTGTTTTGTATGAAATATAATATTATTTATAAATAATTACTGAATTTCGTAAAATAATTAATAATTGTGTACAAATTATTTATTATGATTAGCGTAATTAACATATTTTCAATAGAACTATTGTTGTTTCACAAATTGTGCATGTTGTAAATCAATATCATGTAATAATTCGAGTATAACATAAATTATTATTTACACATATAATATTTTACATTAAAAATAACAAAGAAACGAATCGCTAGTGTTTGGGAAAAACAAAACAAAATCAACTTTACATATTCTGCTCATTTCGCTGGAAACAAAAACTAATCGAGTACCATTTCAAGCGTAAAACAAAAGACAGTCGAGTGCATTCTATTGCAAAGAGAGAGACGGCGTTTGGTAGCCAAAACAACTCTATAAAATAGAAAATTCAAACTTAGTTATCTCTAATCTTTGCTAATTAGTAATTAGGTGGTTTTAAACCATGGAAGTTTACATCAGTGCATCCGTGAAAACGAATGAAAATACAGAGTTCAAATGTTGAGATATTTTGCCTAACCGAATTCTGGTCAATTAAGAAAGTTTTGCATCGGATAAATTAATATTTGTAGTACAAGGGGTGACAAGTATTGCATGATGTACAAGTAAGTTTATTAAAGGGTTTATATAGATAGGGGATGAAAAAGTTTTAGTAGTTTCAAAGGGATTGTTTTAGCCGATGGAAAAGATTTGTCGATTTTTTATTTTTTATAGTTTTAGGAATTTTAATTAAATATTAATTTAATTTACCATTACTAAAAATACAATTCCTTGAGCTTTTTCTTAAAATAAATAAATAAATATACAAAAATTGCAATAAATTTATCATTGCCAAGGAAAGATTTCAAAATGTTAATTTAAAAAATATAGCAAATTTCAGCAACTAAAGGAAAAAATTTAATTAACATAATACATCTCAAATCTAAATCAAAATTTTCAAATGACTCAGAAAATTGCGAAAGCTGCGTATTATAATTAGTTCGGGAGATAAACAAAGTAAAAAAATCATAATTACGAAGTAGTAAATTCTCCATAATTACGCTATAATCAACAAAATACCCAACGAGTAACAACGTTTCCTTATCTGGGTACCAGGTAAACGACGTCCTGGGATTTTGTATCAAAAGTTGCAGACGATTTTTAATTAGTAATAAACTGGAAAAGTAAATGGGCTAATTCTGTGCAAAAACTTAATGTTTAAGCGCGCCCGGCTCAAGGTAGTAGAAGGGCGCGATCTTTTGCAGCTTTCGTCCTTCAGGTGACTAATTACTAGTACTTATTATACTTCGCCCGAAAAATCCATTAAGACGTTGTGTATCTCAAGGTAGGCAGAGCGGCAGTCTTTTGCCTTTGGTAGGCTGTACGATAGGGCCAAATAAGGTGAGCCAGCCGTCTTTTGGGTTAAAGGTTAAACGGAAGACAGAGGCAGAGGGCAACGGATGCAAAATGAGGCAATTAAAGTGATGGGGGAACCGGGGGGCGGGGGAATATACTGGCCGCACTTAGTCCACTAATTGATAGCTCAATCAACTGTTTAAAACAATTAGAAAATCTAAGAGTAAACGTGATGAAAAGATTTTCGAAGGAAAACAGGATGCTTCTTATAATTCATTTAGCTTATTATTTTTATTATTTGATTATTATACGGTTAGATTATAATTATTAAGAAGTGTAATCATGCTTATACAGATTTTTATTAATATTAATTACGTTTGTGTTTAAATGGGGATATAACTTTGACACTTTTTAAAAAATATATTTTATGAAAATTTATGGTCTGCAGAATAATGCACCAAAACGGTTTTCTAAAATTAGAATTTTTGGCACAGTTACAGAGTTGTATCGGAGCAGGTAAAACATATAGATCGGGTAGTAAAAAACTAACTTCAACGTTTCTTTCGAAACAATATTTTTCAAACTTATTTCGCCGAGATCTCGGAAACTATTCACCTGATTTACTTAGCTTTAAAACGTAATTATAAAGAACTAAATTCTCTAAAATGATATTAACTTTCTTATTTTAAATGAAATATATAATTTTTATACCATTGAATTTAGAATTTTACATATGGTACGTCAAATATATTTTACTTTAGTTCAATTGTTTTTGACAAATTTCAACTTATTTGATTTTTTGTTTGAAATCGAAAACATCTTTCAGAGTCCGTATGTTAAGAATGCAATTTTTTAAGTCATAGAAAAAGTAAAATAAAATTTCACATTCATTACATAATTTTTACGTTATTATAATAGTATAAAAATTTACGAGATTGTTTTTGGCACAAATTGAATACTCCTACGTTTAATTTGTTGTACAATAGACAATTTATATTTTTAGCCACAACATTTCATTTTCAGGATTTACAAAAATTACTCTTAATTTTATTAAATAAAATTTAAATTATTTAATGAAAAATATGAGAGATAAAAATAAGTTGGAAAGTTAACTAAAATTAAGATAGACAGGTGGGAACTTGACAAGCGAAAAACAACAAAATTTTGATGACTGAATATATATAGTATCTGAAACAATACAACGAAGAATTGCAGATTAACTGAAAGTAAACTTTAGGCAAAAGTTTTCACTTATCAACACACTTGCGCGTGTTCATCTGTCTTCTCTATTTGTTGTTTATTCTATATATATATATATATATATATATATATATATATATATATATATATATATAAATATATATATATATATATATATATATATATATATATATATTCTACTTATCAGACGTTCAGTTTTTAGAATTTGAAATAACTTAAGTATACATACGGGATGTCTCACGACGAGCTTACGCCAACTGTATTTTCTAAAAACTATATAATATTATGTCAAGAAATTTGATATATAAGGGTATTTCGATATACTCAGTTAAAATAAAATATTGGCAATTAGCTGCCACTTCCAGTTTAACCGGAAGTCAACCCTAACTTTCATATTTTAAATAAAATATTTCATATTTTATTTAAATACTGAATTTAGGAATAAATTTTACATATGATAAATTAATAACATTTTACTTTAGTTTAACTGTTTTTGATGTATCTCAATTTTTTTAGTTTTAGTCCAAGGGTTGATTGTACAGAAAACTGTACATTTTTTTGTGTAGAAAAATGAATCGTGCAAAGTCAGCCATGTCATTATTATCAAATCAAAAAATTAATCTATCTCTTCTGTAGTCGTAAAAAAAGTATCGTATGATATTCGCTTGTTGTTTGTACTTTATTTTTATCCCAATAATTATCAATAAATTGATAATTTATTGTTATTTGATAGAAATTTTAGACATTTTTTTACTTTATATATTCGGTGTCATTGCTGTCAATGAACTGATACAGTCTGTCACAATTTATAATAAATTAATACGTTAAAATTTATTGTGAAAGTGGTTGTCAATACTTTGCGAACAAAATAATTATTTATTATATTAATGTAAATTAGTTTGAAAATAAATTTTGGTTAATTGCTTAACAAGCTTCGGGCTATTTGTTTTTATTATATATATTTATCGCAATTTAAAGCGGAACACATTGGGTCAATTGCATCGAATATTGTTAAACACGTTGAAAGTTTTTAACTGTCCAATCAGTGGGATTCTAACATTTTTTTAAATTTTTTATATAAAAAAACCCAAATTTTATTGCATAATTAACAACATTTTGTATAGAACTGTTCCAGTAAATTAATTTGTTATTGGAACTAATATTTTTATTTATTTATAAGTGGATTTAATTTATTAATTTTAGACGATATGAATATTTTATTAAATTACATTAGGACTTTTACAATATAAACTTACTGAATATATAAATAATTTTGCGACAAATTCTGTTATAAGAATTTTGAAAAATGTAAATTTAATATATATGTGTATATATATATATATATGTTATATAATTTCTTTTTTAATATATATTTTTTCTTTTTAGGTAAGAAAGAAATTCAAAACATTGACAAAGCGTAGATGTGGTAAGTCAATTTTAGTTATTTCTACATAACTTTTGCGAATTAGAATATGAAAATTATATAATCACACTATATACTCACAAGAGTGTGGCATAAAGTTTTCTCTATCCCGACAATCACGAATTTTCATTTTAACGAACCATTATTTTTATCGAATGTTTATATACATGCGGGCATAAATGTAAATAAAAAGATATCAGTAACACTTAGTATATCTAAATAAAAATATTTATTTTCGCGTAGCCAACAATCCATTTGGCTAATTGTAATTATTCCGAAAACAGGAAAAGATTGAAATTACAGCGTAGCCGTGAAGCGGACATGAATCCCATAGAATCTGGTTTGGTTTCGTGGGTTTTCGACGTCACCATCTTAACGCTCGAGTGGCCCCTTTGTAACGTACGGTCATGAAAATGGCCAACGGCGGCTCGTTACTGTAAAACGAAATGCAATAAAAATACTCTGTAATTTGAAATTTTGCTGTTACCAAACGCTACTGCGGTCCGCTCCGTTTCCTTTTCGTAATTGTGAAAGAAATTTCTTCGTTGCTGTAAAATGGTTATTCTGTTATTGTTATTCATAAGATTGTTATTTTTAAACGGGAGAAGTAAATCGATATTTGAAGGTATTTTTTTAGTATTAAAAATTAATTTAACGGGATTTTCTTTTCCGATATCTTACACCGAATATATTTCTTGATTTTATTTGTGAATATTTGGCGAAAATTTGGATATAATATGAAAATATTTTTTATTTATTTTCTTATACGTTTACGGTCTTCTCTGTATCCTTTTAGGGGGCGATAGTACATCGCAAAAGGAGTCGATAATCCTTGAAACGCCTTGGTATAAGTCGTCTCATAAGCGAGATAATAATTCTTTTAATTTTTACATTAAACGATTAATTTGTTTTATTCTCTATTAATTTACTGCTTTGTTTGAATAAAATTTGTATTATTTTTACCGAATTCTTTAAAAATCGCGATGACTTCGCACAGTATATGGAGTCGTGGGTACGCCGAGCAAGACTTTATATACAACAATTTAATGATAACTACAAACATATTTTGTAGTAGATGTAAAACTAAAAGAATTATTGTCGCTTATAAGACGACTTTTACTAAGGCGTTTTAAGGTTTATTGACTCCTTTTGAGGTGCACTATTGCCCCCTAAAGGATACAGAGAAGACCATAAACACACAGTATACATATATATATATATGAATTTTTTTTGTAATACATCATTAGAGATTTATTACAAATTTTCTTGTTGAGATTAGTGTAAAAAGATATGAAAAAAGTTATAATAAATAAGTCATCTCTTCGTTACCAATCCTTTCCTCCCCCACTTCACGCTCTGTCTTTGTCATTAAAATATATTATATATATATATATATATATATATATATATATATATATATATATATATATAAATTTAACGCTTACAGTGACAAAAAAAGTTTTACTAGCAATCAAAAGCAATACATATACAACTTACGGTCTTTTCAATTTTTGAAAAACCGGTTGAGTCTTTCGTCAGTAGATAGCAGGCTCGGTAAAAACCAGTTTTCTTGCGTTTATAGAAGCAGCTCAAATAATGATTTCGTCCTCTGTCGTATAAAAATCATTCGTCCCCGATTTTCTATTGACTCATTCTCTACTCCGTGTTCGTCCTTCCTTTATTCCTTGTATCATTTACGCGCGCACCCCCTTTTCCCTCTTCTCGTAACAATAATAGAAAATGAAGACTTCTCTCCTCTCAACCTTTGATCTTTAACTTGTTTTATTTCAACTGTTTCGGCTCGACGAACGACTCGGATCAATTTTTGTTTCTTTGGCTGTTATGTTTTCATTGTTTGGGAGTTATTTCTTTTTTATATATATTTTTAGATTGAAGTTGTAAAGAGTGGAAATAATGTTTTATGTATGTATGTAACGTTTTAATTAATAATTAGTTTTAATTAGAAGCGATGCTGTGTTGTTCGTCTATTATAAAATGAATTTGATTAAAAGGTATTTGTACTGTCTAATTCAATATGTCGGTCTAGCAAAGTAAATTTATTATTTACAGTGTTTGTAGATGATGATACAAACTAAAATAATTGGACAAATTGAAAATAAAATTATACAATTCGTAGAAATACGATAAAATGTAAATGTATTTTATAATTTTTAATTGACAAATGTTTTTATTAGATATTTATTTTATTTTGTATACCTTAAAATATTCTCATAAAAATTGACACTTACTAAAATTGCGTGTTATTACCTAAGTGTTCATTTAATTGAGCTGCATCAATTTAATCATAAAGATAATCTTGAAGATGAACAAAAAATGATAAATCCATCCCTACACTGTAAAAAATTTATGTAAATTTACATAACAATAATAGTAATTTTACTATATTTATAGTTGAAATTTAGTATTAGATTTACTATCAATTTATAAAATTACATTTAAAAAATAGTAAAATTACTATGAATGTTATGTAAATTTGCACTAATTTTTTTACAGTGTAGATAATGAACTACCCAAATACACAAATTTGAACTTGTCTGCCAGTTTATTTCAGGGGCTTTTATTGATTGAAATCGAAATGTATAAATGATTTAACGCATACTCGCATACTTAATATGTAATACGGTTTATAATTGTAAGCGATTATGTGAAGTCTTTGAGGGGGGAGGGGAGGTCGTACATGGGCTTAGTTCTTAGCAATTATCGTCCATGAATACCAATGAAAACATCATATAATCCTGCTGACACTCCTCTATTTATCATTTCATTTCCTGCACCCGAAGATATAGCGACACGGTTACGCCAACAGTAGTGTAAACTCAGTCAGCATAATATTCCTTCCCTCACTTCTTTGCTCTCACTCGGTTTGCCATCAATTTCTCACCGTCTTAAACATACATATACGCACATAACCTTACAATTGATGAAGGTTATAGAAGGTATACGTTTGAAGGACAGTGTTTCTCAATCGGTTTATTTACTAACTGCCAGTTTTATAATAAACAGTCAAATTTATGCATTGTTTTATTGCAGCAATAAATAATTTTGTAATTAGATGTTTGAAAAATTGGCAAAGAAAATAATATTTATTGAAAAAAATCATACTTTTGACAATAGAATTTAAAATCGATGCTTTTTTGCAGGTTTATAGTCGACTTTAGTTTAGTATTTATTATAAAATTTGCCGTAAGTTATTTAATTTTTCTTATTTTATTTAAATATCGACGTTTCGATATATTCTACATATATCTTCATCAGGAAATAATTATTTAAATAAATAAAAAATTTAATATACCACGTTTTTAACACGGACTAAAAAGTATAAAATAATTTTTTCAATGGGATTATAAATCTGTATGGGACTGAGTGAAATTATTTTATAATTTTTAGTCCGTGTTAAAAACGTGGTACATTAAAAATGTTTTTTTTTTATTTACATAATTATTTTCTGCTTTTTATTCTTGCTTAACTTTTACTTTAACCTATGATAATTAATTATAATTATAATAAATTAAGTTAATTAATTAACTTTAATTTAATATTTCTAATATTATTAATTAATTAGTTAATATTGCATTGTCATTTAGTTTTAAGCTATGAATAAAAATTAACGTCTTAAATGTTAAAAGTAAATATTTGTTGATAAATAGATTTGCTCTTGTGATATTTCTATTTTAAGCGATAAATGATGATATTTAAATTTCAGCTACATAATACATATATTGTTATATTACTTGTCAGTTGAGTATAATTATCTTAACAACTGACCAATTAAGCGAGATTACAAACAAGTTATTTTATCCTATACGAAACAGTTGAGAAACGCCTGTAACTAGAATAAGACTAGTTCTATTGATAAGGAACTCCTTGGTAAATAATTTACGTTTGCGCGCAAGAAAGGGTTGGTAGCAAAATTTCAGTGCAGCGCCGCCGTAACGCTTCTAACCCGTAAAACAAGCCCTCTATATTTAACTCATTATTTAGCCGAGAAGTTATTAAGACACCACCTTCTTCCTTGGCGATAAATCAGTGTTCTTTAGCGTACATCCGGTTGGTTACCATAGGCTGTTGATGGCTTCCAATCTTCCTCCGCCTCTAACCTCCACTGGGTGTTTTATGCCGAGTTTTACCAAATTAGAATTTGCGCTAAATACTGTTTGGATAAATGTTAGGTGAAGGAAGAAATAGTCTCACCTCACCCCCTCCCCCCTATTTACGATTTGCATATTCTCGTGGTTTAGTCGTTGCGTCCGCGAGTTTGGATGAAATTTTTTTGCTGGAATATTTTGAGGAAATTTAAACGGGTTTACAAAAAAGATTTATTGACGTGAAATATTTTCAGTACACGAACGAAAATTGAACGAATTAATGCAAAGTTTTATGGTAATTTATAATTTTTTGCCGCTATTATTGATATTATTTTAGCGCTAAACTGGTGGGTCATCCATATTTAAGCTGAATTATTTTTTACAAAATTATTTTATACACACACACACATTTATAAATTCATTTACATATAATACGTTAATAGCCTTGTTATTATAAAAAATGTTATTACATTAAAAAAAATTAATTTATATGATATAAAATATTTCGAAGCAGCTATATAAATTTGTATATTTGACATAATAATATAATTTTGTGCTTGCTCAAAATTATAGTAGAAGAAACTATTATACTAGTAGAAGAAACTATTATAGTAGAAGAAAATTAAGTAGAAGCCGATTATTGTGTTGATCCTAGATATTTGTGGCACAAAAAGAGCTTTCTATTCTGAGTGACATATACGATTTTTTTTCAAGCGTTCTAAACGATACTAAATTAAAAATAAATAAAAATACATGCCAAGAAACTTAACCAGTTACTAGCAGTTGTACAATAATATGTATATGTATATATTATTTATATTTGTTATGCGATTTGTAAACATTAATCTTTCTTTGGTCGCAATAATGACAAAATTTTGAGATAGAAATACAGAATATTTATAATAAAATGAAATTACAAATTTTTAATAGTAAAATTTTACTATTTGTTCTATAATTTCGCTATTTTTTTAACAGTGTATTTTTCAACATTGATAATACAAAATTCAATAGCCATACAATAAACAGCTTCAAAATTCTATCCAGAACTTCGACCTAATTATTTTATCGAAGTCTTCATCTAAACTAGAAAGTGTAGTCAATATTGTAAGAATTCTTACAGCAGCGCTCGCATCGTCTCTGCCTTGTATAGGGGGGTAGGATAGGGTTAAGTAGTTTCAGCGCGCAGAGAAAAGTAATTTAGGATTAAGAACAGGTACCAGAAAGAGTTACCTAGACGACGTCGTTACGATAAAACGGTTCGTTTTCTTTTTTGTTCCCGCTTCTTTTTTTTTTTTTTGTTCCCTACTCTAACCATCCTACGTTTTAGTTTTCCCATCGTCTTCTTACATCGCCGCTCTGACGCTAGTCTGTTGTCGAGGATGAACCCGAAAACTTTCGCTGCTAAAGTTTTTATTTAGTCGTTACCCCATCTAGTTGGCCGACCAAAACTTTTCGAACGGAGCTATATAAAGATTCCCGATTGCTATGTGTAACTGTTGAACTGTTCGATTTAACGTTCGAGAAAACAATTAAATTATTTTTCTCGAAACGATCGTCAAGCGATAATGTTGTACTACCTCCCCATTTACAATTGTTCGACAAATCGATTTAACTGCTCTCTTTACAAATCAACGTATTGTTCCTCACATGGGAATGCTAAATTTAAATCGTATTTTATATAGTAGTTATATTAAGTAAAGTAAGAAATTGTTTTATGAACTTATTAGAGGAATATGTGGTCAAAATTTTATATATCAGTATGCGTCTGAATAGACGTCCAATAAATGGATGAGGAGGAATGATTGAGAGTGTTTTGCGTGAGCGAATGTTTTCAAATGGTAAAAATAAAAGAACATATATGAAGTATATAAATTTAACATAGTAAAAAATCTTTCAGAACTCATTATATAAAATTATATAAACACATTTCATAATAATTACTGTAAAAACTGACATTAAATAGTCTAATGTTTACGTATAATTTACACTTTAATAAAACTGATATTTTTAATATTAAATTTAGTATATTTAATTTTTAAAATGGTGACTGTGTCTAATAGTGAATAGAAATTGTGTGAATTTAGTATGATTACAAGCTTTAAAATAAAAACACATTTTTTTAGTAATCGAAAGCTTCACATCTATATTTTGCATTGCTAATGCTGAATAAACTTGTTAGTTTTTTTCTTTTCTACGCAAGAACTATCCATCTCCTTGACACAATACCCTACTACTCAGTTATCCTAGGTCCTCTACTAGTCATCATCAACTCCCAGGAGTCGTTTTCAGGGCCGTAATAGCTTCGTGTCCATTCCCGGAGCGCCGACACGACCCGGAGATCCATTCCTCCGTGTCCTTCACGTTATCCATTCCGTCGTGTTTCCATCTCATGTACCCATGAATCTATGTGCGTGCACGCATCCTGGGGTACGGTTGTCGTTATTCGGATATGCCTTGCACGTCGACCTTGCCAATCGGCAACCTGGCGTCCCTGCACCTTATGAGAAAACTCTAGACTCTGAGGCAACCGCTGGGGACGGTCGCCAGACCCCCCGGTACCGCAACGCGCTATATGGACAAGTTTGTTGGCTACGGTCACGACTGTAATGAAATTACTATTGCGGGCGTTATTGATTATTCATGCGGTTATTGGTGGGCCGGTGAAGAAGAGAAGGGGTGAAACTTGCCAAATGATAAAAGTTGGTCTTGGCGGTTTGGGTTATGTAGTTTTCGGGTTATAGTTGGGTTTAGTTCTTGGTTGGTTGTTGGAAATGTTAGTTTAAAAATTATTTATTTCTATTGCAAATATCGGATGAATAAAATATATATTATTACAGATGCGTGTTTCAAAATTTAGTGATATCTCATTAAGAAGATGTGCACCAGGTATAAAATATAAGCCAAATATTATCATAATATTAATATTACTTCACTATATTGCCTATGTAGAACGAGGTCATTATGTTACGTCAAGTGTATTTAATCTGACATCTTCAAATTGCGAAACTATTACGTCAAGTTAAGTTAAGTTAACAATTGCATTGTTTATTTTTGCTTGAATTTCAATTTGATTATTGAAAATGTGTGAAGAAGTACAAGAAATGCATTGTGCACCATCTCATAGTGGTCAGAAACTGCATATTCGACCGAAAAAACACGGACAAGTGTATTTAATTTAACATCTCCGACGGTTATACTAAAAATGATTAAGTCAAGTTAAATTCATTAACAATTGCATTGTTTATTTTAGCTTGAATTTGATTTTTATTTTTGAAAATGTGTGTGTAGTAATGCAAGAAAAGCAATATATACCGCCAAATTTGTCAGAAATTGCATATTCGCATACATATAAAATGTACGTAATTATACCAACAATAATATTACAGAACTAGACAAACTTTAGCTATTTATGGAAAATTCCTGACAGCAAATTAACTGAAGTTCTGTTAATTTACTAAAAGAAACTTTACTAAAAAAAACCTGATATTACATGCATATGTACTTTTCCATCTCTAATGTTTGTAATAGTTTTGATATTATGTATTTTTAAACAATTATGTAAAGTTACAGTTGAGTAAAATTACATAATTTTTTTTATGTATTTTTAAACAATTATGTAAAGTTACAGTTGAGTAAAATTACATAATTTTTTTTAAAGTGTATTTAAAAATATATTTTGTAAAATATAAAAGAAATTTTTGGTTATCTTAATTTGCATTACAGCATTTTTCATAGTTAAAACAGAATTTTCATATATTTTATTAATTCTTTAATTAATTATTTTCTTTTACACTTTTTTCGAAATATTTTTCTCCTTAAGAAAGAAAAAAGTTAACAAGACTCATTGTCTTGAAGAATGTCTTAACAGGGTTTCTAGCTAACTGGTCAATCATCAGACAGCCAAAATGTTGTAGTATGCCATTAGTACTTGTCACTCCTAGTTTGTTTAGTGACATTTCGGACAGGCTTGTGACGGTTGGCAGCCCTGACTTGCCCCGTCAAACAGTATTTAAATTGTCGATTAGTTTAGTGTTTGTTTACATGGAATTGAGTTCGAACACCGCGCTTGCCGAAAACAAAACACTGTAAAATAAAATGTTTTCACTTTTGTTATGGTTTTCGTGACTTGTTTTCATTTTTGTTTCTGTTTATTTCATTTTCTGTCGTATAGCTTTTGTTTCGGTGGTTTGTTTGATTTTTTCGTTTTTTTTTTTCACCTGATATTTGCGTGTTTGTTTGTGATGTTGTTCAGTTGTATGTATATTGTATCTTTGTTCAAATATCATCAACCATTTGTATATTTGCACGTGTCAATGTTTAACTAAAGTTTTGTGTTATTGTGTCAGCCAAGTAATAGGCGTCGAAAAGTGAAATTCTTATATGTCAATAAAATATTTTTTATTTGGCACATTTTTCAATATATTTGACTGAAATGTTTATTAAATATACGTTAGTAATAGACACTAAATATATATATATATATATATATATATATATATATAAAATTTTGATGGTAAAATAGTCAGTGGTTAGGTGTTCAAATTAAACTGTTATTTATGATTGTATCTCAAGTTTTTGGTGGTATTTTCCAGCTTTTTCAGGATCTGGAAGATTTTTTATTTGAATTGAACCAATTATACATTTAGAAAATTACAGTGAAATAATGTTATCAATAATTGTTTTTGTAACTTACATGTTCTTTTTAGAAAATTGAGAAACAAATATATAAATGATACAGCAATCATAAAATTTGAAGATTGTACAAATCTTCAAGTCGAAAAATAATTAAAAATTAACAAATCAATTCTTTTAATAAAAACAATGTAACAATTATTGATGTATTGATTTCTTAATTTTTAATTAGTTTTCGACTTGATGATTTGTATAATCTGCAAATTTTATTGAAATAATAATTTGAACAGAACTTGAATTTTCCTATAACGCTTATTATGAAAGTGGAAATATTTGGCATGCTTTAAATTTCTACTATAATCTTGTATAACGTATTTATTAATCGTAGATCGCCCTTTACTAGCGCACTGATCCCGAAAACTTGATAAGCACCCTTTCGTTGAACCAACCAACATCCCTTCACGATGGTGTCCTATAAATACCACGCCTTCACGTCAGGTATATATATATATGCGCCATCATACTTTGAAAGGGAATTACATCGAATCATGCATTTCAGCTATTGGATGAAGTTAGGACTTATTTACAATGATATCACTATTTTTGTGCCAATGTCAATACTAGTATTGATTGTGTATAATAATTTAATTGGAAAATTTGTTTTAGGTACTAATCCTTAAATGAATTCGTTATAAGCAAGATTTTGTTGTCATAAAATATATAATTACTAAACGCCATATCACATATTATAAGGGAGGTATTGTAATCATACCAAATTTGACATGTAGCGATTTTTTTACAGATTAGGCTTATAGTAGAACGAATCAATTGTTTTTAGCGTGATGTTCGTCTGTTGGTCTCTGGATACGTTTAGAGCAAAATCACTTAAACGAATTGTTATAAAATTTCATATTTGAGCTTCGGAGGTAAATATTTCAGTTTGATCAACTTTTGGTAAAGATCTGGTAAATGGCTATATTTAACATATATATATTTTGATACGGTTAAATATTTTTTTTATAATTTTCCATATTTTTAGGACATATATAATTCTGTAAATAGATAGCATATTTATGTCAAGACAGTTTTGTTTTTAGTTATCATGACTACATTTTTATATTCCATAAATTTATTTAATACGATAACTGTCGGTTCTGTGGTGGTTACAGCAGGTTTTTTTTTTTTAATTATTTAATTTGGAATTTATTTTTCTTTTCACAAATTTTTTAATAATTAGACATTAACAGCTTGGTTAATAACAGTGCGTTCTTCATGTAAATGAAGCTTTAAATTTGAACAAGGTAGCCTTGAATAGGCAAACCGACTCTTGTGTTGGTAAAGCATGCGATGAACTAATTTTGCGGTTGGTAACATTGTTTAGAACTGACCTAGTGCGGTAAATTAAAGCATATTTACTTGTAAATGTTATAATTTATATGATTTTCGTCGTAAGTTTATTTATTAATGTTTTATGTAAATTTTCGGGGGCGGATTTCAGTTTACGAACTTCTAATCTGATCCTAAAATGAGAAGTTTTAAATTTTGTTTTGAATATTTCAATTTAATTTATGCATCAGTTTTAACATTTTTGTTAGTAAAATATATAAATCATAATATTATTTAGATATTTAATATGACGTGACATTTAAAAACGTTGCATATTAAAAAAAATATTTTGGCAACGTTAACAACCTTTTATAAATTTTTGATCAATCTGAGCATATATACCAAATTTAGTGACATAATTTTATATAATTTTTAGAATACAGATAGAGAAAGATCGTCTTCCAATAAATGTATCATTAAAATAACCTAGATATTATGTTTCTTAGAAACAAAACATTGCACACTAAATATTGATCATTTATTTTTAATTTGTATACTTCAAACTTTTCAATGTCATTCTTGTTAACTTTTGTACACGTATGCGAAAATAAAGAAAATCCATAAGTCTTTCTTAATAACAGTTAATTAAAAATATCTAAAAACTTTCAAACTAAACTACTATTTAAATAATTAAATCCTACATCGAAATTGGCTTTTAAAATTTTTTGTCCTAGTTGTTTTGTTTTGGAATTACATCAAAAATTAATCCGTTGTTCTAGTTTAGTGGTGAGACAGAAAGAGAGAGACAGAGAGAAAGAGAGAAAAGTAAAGAAAAATTAAATAAAACTTGAAAACATGTTGAATTTTATGCCAAGGGTTGTCGGCTTCATTATGTTGGTAGCTATGGGAATAACTCATATAAAAAATAACAACAGGAAGAATGAACTAAACTTTGGGTAATCAACTTCTCGTCTGAATTATTTATTGAATTCTTTGTACATGTACCTAATACAACGTAAAACAAAACAGAAACAACTTTATTTTTGTTGGAAAAAATTGTATGAATAAGTATAAATTTTAACTTTATTACCAACATCTTTGAAATATACTTACTAAGTATAACGAATGCTTCAGTTTAAGTATTTAAAAAATATATTTCGTCTAGTAATCTTCAAGCTTCTATTCAATTTATAGAATTTTCTACAAATTATTATTATTTAGGTAATTATTTTTTTACATTTCTCAATGAAAAGTAAACATTACTGACCACTACAATATTTTTAACGATTTAAAAATATTGAGATAAATATTGCTGATTTCACAACTTCATCAAAATAAACTTTTCAACTGGTTTATATATTCATTAAAATCTGCAAAATCGTCAGTAATTTTCAAATCGCTCTGATTAGTATACGAGTATATTAATTCGTAATTAAAATCCATTCAATAACCAATAACCATGTCTCTCCTGCTACCTTCTCGTATTTACATTACAGCATCACGGCTAACACAGTAGATAGTAGTGTTGGTGAAAAGAGGATGGTGCAAAAGTCCCCGGGATTTTGCTAACGATCATCGTGGAAACATCCCGAAAGAATTGCCTTGCCAACAGATGGCACTGATTGTGCAATAAACCTCTACGCTATGCGCGTGAATGCCGCGATTCATAGTTCGATAAAATTTGCCCCCCTCCCTCCGGGAGGGGGCGAGGAATAACTGGGGAGGTTTGTGAATTTGTTTGCTTTTGTTTTTAATCGATGAACTGTAGAGGATATTTGCTGAAATAGAGGTTGGTTAATATGTCCATTATTTGATGTTGAAATTGCATTTGATCAGTAAAAAAAATTATAGACGATTTTCTGTTTGTATTTTTACCACTTTGACTGAAAGAAAGTTAAAGTGTCCGTAAAAATAAAGAAAATAGCTTTTTTGATTATATTTTATTAATATAATATTATTGTTGCAATTTCTAAAATTAAACAACAATATTTATTATAACAAATATAAATAATATATACATATACATACTATTCTACAACTGTTAATAAGGTAAGGTTTTTTGGCTTGTATTTTGATTTATTTTTAGTTTAATTTCATACAGAACATTTGAAGAAAAAATTGTATATGTTATTTGGAATAGAAATCTCTTTTTATATTTTGCCGAGTTTGTTTGGCCTCAGCTTCGCCTCGGCCACAAATTTCTATGCTCAACACAATAATCATCGCTTTCTGCTCCTCGTAACATAATATACTATTATTAAAGCATTACATATATTTAAATCAATAATAATTTATTCTAATTGTGGTGTGTGAATAACATTAAATTTACATATTTGCGTGTATTTTTAGCAATGCAATTTATATTCATTGAAGTTTTTTATTTTTTTCGTACAATAACTCGCGGTCGTGCAGCAGCAGCCACATGGTACAATAAACAATAATCAAATGGATCGAAAATTACCTGTAACACTCGCGATATTTAACGTTATATTTAACGTCATTAGATTGTATAATGGTTTAGTATTGAGGAGGGCGGAATTGAAAAGGGAAGGGGATTGTGGCTGCTAATTGTGCAGTTAAATCGCTTGTTGTTAATTCCTCCAAGGACACTAAATAACACTTATCTTTGAATATCCGATCGCTCGCAAATCACTTCGGTTAAATGTTAACAATTAATACAAATACGTGAGTCTAATTTGCGAATCGTATAACTCTTACAGCTTACAATTAGTGTAGTTCTGGTGGGAAATCTGTAGTCATATTTCAGTTGTTTTAAGATTTATTCACATTTTTTATTTGCTGTGTGTAAAGGTTATTTTGTCACCGACGACGTAAAAACAGCTACATATAGATAGAACACTTTCATATAATGACTATTTCTGCTAAAACAGTAAAATTTCAATAACCTCTACAAATTTAACTTAGTAAAAAAATTTCAGAACTCATTATATTGAATTAAATCTGCTCTAGATGAAAGTTCTGTATTAATATTTATTTTAAAATTGAAGTTTCGATGAAACTCAACGTTTGTCTTCATTAGTATAAATGATATAAAAATATATCATTTATCCTTGCGTTTCGTCAAAATTTCGATTTTTAAATAAATATTAATACAGATCTTTAATCTAAAGCAATTTTATTTTTTCTACAAATTTAGCTGTCGATTCTAATTTTTTGAATACAAATAAATAAGTATATTATAAACAACTTGCTATAATCAAAAATAAATGACAAACTTTATGGGGGCGACAATAAGCTATAAACTTACACATACTTGTAAAATTCACTGATTGATTTACTAAGCTATGTTTAAGCAATAGTAAAACAAGTTACTAGGTAACAAATATGTAACTAGATCATAAAAATTTTATAAATTTTTAATTAATGGAAGCCAAATTTTATTTAAGTCAGTTTCTTCACAGTGATTGATGGTATCTTTTTCTTTATAAATTTTTATTGATTTTCTTATCAATCTGCTGTCAATATTGATTGGTCTAGCAATTATTACAGTAAATAATAAAATAACTAATATGTTACAAGTACAATAGTTAATTATTATACAATAGTTACTTACTATATTCACATCATGAAGATAATTTAATACATATTGAGTAATTGCAGATTCATTTATATTTATTATCTATGTTCTGTTATTTACTGTAAGTGTAATTTTGTATTATTTTTCTTGATGAAGACGGACGTTTAGGTCGTCAATACGTCGATTTATTAATAAATTATTAATTATTATTTTATGTAATGAGTTCTGAAAGATTTTTACTATGTTAATAAATTATTAATTTATTATTATTTACTGATAAACATTTCACAAATGAAAACAACTGTAAACAAAAAGCATCAGCTTAGCCAACTGCAACATTATGTAAATTAAACTTGACTACTAACGCGCGCTCATCTTTCGAGGAAAATTTTTTTCTAAATATTTAACGCAGTACTCGAAGATAAAAATGCACTTTGCTGATTATTATCGCCAGTATACCACTCCACTGGGAACCACTTACGTAATGTTCCGTTGCCGCATTTCGAAAGTTATTTTAGGTTAAAAATTACTCGAAGCAACCGACTGTGTTGTCTTCTGATTAATAAATAGGAGTTGGTAGTTGTTTTGCTAACGGGTCCGACGAGAGAAAAGGGGTAAATATTTTAAGTAGTTGTTACATGAATTAAAAATTGGATTAAATTTGGTTTTGTACTTGAGGTTTTTTTCTGTTGTTATTCCTGCAGCCGAACAACAAGAAATAAGATTAATAAATTATTTATAATGCGGATTAGTTTTCAAGAATTAAAAATTGAAGTTACAAATTTGTTGAAATAATTTTAAAAATTTGTAAACATTTTGTTATTGTTTTGTTTTTTTTTTTTAATCTGTTGAGTAATATTTCAAAAATGAATTGGTATAAATAATAAATAATATTAACAATAAGAAAAATCTGCTGTGGGCACCACAGAAACTGTTCGTCATCGTATTAAATAAATTTATGGAATAGAAAAATTTGTACAACTAATGTAGTCATGCTAGAAACAAAACTGTCTTGACCGAGTGACATATACGAATTTTTCTGCAAGCGTTCTAAACGATACTAAAATAAAAATAGATGCCAAGTATCTTAACTATTTACTAACAGTTGTAGAATAGTATGTATAGGTAAATATTATTTATATTTGTTATTTGATTTGTGAGAATTAATCTTTCTTTGGCCGAACATATAGTTTTTGACAAATTTCTTGTACTTCTTCACAGATTTGCACTAATCAAATTCAAATTCAAGCGAAAATAAACAATGCAATTGTCATTTAACTTAACTTGACGTAATAGTTTTTGCAATATGGCTAGCGAAGATGTCAGACTGAATGCACTAAACGTTGTAGATGTGTTTGGTGCTGCCACCAGTAGTGTGTAAATGACTGTTATATAATAATTTAATTATTGTAACATAACATAATGACCTTTTTTTAAAATATCTGAAACATTCTGTTACAAATTTTTCCATTTATATTTTCTGAGAAGAATTATATTTCTCGACGTTTATAAATCTATATGTATACCACTCAATTTTTCATATAAAAAAAACCAAAGCACCTGCTCATATTCGCTACAAACGAGAAACCCAACCAATAAATATATTGAAATAAATTTTGCTCTATAAAATCGAACAAAACCTATTCCGATAGATCATGAAAAGTCATAAATGCAATAATCTAAATATCTCGAACCAATTGTACATATTTCCCAGAGAGTCAAAGCCCTTATACTATGTACCATAAAAGCAAAGGAATCGAAATACATCGGGTTCCCGAAGCCCGCTTGATCTTATTGAACGGCAACGGGGCGCGCCGCGCAGACAGACTTGCAAAAGCAGCAGAAGAAGAAATGATTGAAATCAAACCGTTTCAAGTTGATTGCCTCCGAGCTAAAGATTGATTCAAGTGAATTTTGTTACTTGGCTAGCATACATACCCATTGTGATTCAATAGAAAAGATACGAACTTATATATACGGTATGTTCCGAAATGTTATCGGTAGAAATATGTTCTTTTCATGAGGAAAGGGAATACATCAAATCTAGTCCGATTATATAAGTATCATTGTACGTCATTATTTGGTGACAAACCTGATAACACAAAAGTATTTGTACTTAATTTTCTTTGTAAATATATTTGCATATAATTTTATATAAGATAGTATTTAAATATTATAAAATCAAAATTTGGTATAGTCAGTTTGTTTATCAATGAAATTTTATTAAATATAGTCCGATTATCATTAAGTTCCGTTGCAAGTCATCCAAAAATAATAAATAATTTGAAAATGAACGTAGAACGTCTACCGCGAAAGCAGGAAACTCGGGTTCGAATACCGACGAGATCAGTAAATTTTTCCAAATTTATTTAATTGACTAATTATATATCAGTTCACTGCGATTAAATGGAAATTAAAATATTTGTAAAACTCTTAGTGTCATCACAGAAAACATTGTTTTAATAGACTACAAATTCAAATTCAAGCAAAAATATATAAAGCATTTGTCAATTAACTTAACTTGACGTAATAGTTTTTATCTACAACTGCTTTGTTATATAATTATATAAAATCAGATAAAAATATTAGTCTTGATAGCCCAAGGGAAATAAAATACTAGTCTTTATTAACCATCAAGGTTAATAAAATATTAGTCATTATTAACCAAGGGAAATAAAGAAACGATCTTTATGCACTTCAACATTTAATCTTTTATTTTTTAACGGTGATTACGCCGTGTTCTTATCACTTTTTAAAATACAATTTTGCGATATCTGGCTGAATGGTTGAAAAATGGCTGGAAATAGTAATATTTTTACTGTTTCCACCGAATGGCAATAAATTGTTTCGTATTAATAGCTTTTACTCCAAGTATTTACATAAAGAAAATGATGAATAATTTGAAACTATTATTATGATAAGCATCGCGTGCTTCTGTTAGATATTTATAAGTTATTGATCATTTAAAGGAATATTTAAAATAGCGTATGATTATTTGTTTTGATAGTTTACAGGAAAATTATACGTGAACTTATCCATTACGGTAATAAATTGAAAATAGCCCTGTCTACGATCAAATGTTACTTTTATTTTTCTGTTATAAATAATATAGATATTAACATAGTAAAAAAATCCTTTAGAACTCATTATATTAAAATAAAACTGTTTTAGGGTAAAGTTCTGTATAAATATTTATTTAAAATCGACGTTTCGACGAAACTCAAAGTCCGTCTTCATCAGGATAAATAATATAAATGACATTACAGTAAATAACAGAACATAGAAACAAGTTACTAGATAACAAATAAGTAACTAGATCATACGAATTATAGATTTTTAATTAATGGAAGCCCAATTTTATTTAACTCAGTGTTATCCTTTTTTTTATAAATTTCTATTGTTTTCTTATCAATCTAATGCTAATAGTAATTGGTCTAGCAATTATTGTAGTAAATAATATTAAATTGTAAATAATAAAATAAAATACAATAATTAATTATTATACAACAGTTACTTATTCAACACAAGATTCATATACTTACCTACAACATTAATTCTATCAATCATTTTCCGTCCTCATATGATATTTGATTTTTCATTCTTTATCCAGCAAGACATTGCAGAAGTTAAGCAAAATTGAAACAATAAAAGGAGATTTAGCAAAACAAAATTTACACATCGAATTTAAATATTTCCAAGTTGACTACCGCGCATCGTGTCTGCACCATTGTCACATCGTTAAGACGAATCGCGTAAAAGTTGGTAAAGTGCGCGTACAGACTCAAAAAGGCAAGGCAAGTTTTCCGCGGCGCAAATTTTCGTATTGCACGCTCGCTCGTCCGAATTGTAAGTGCAGATTTATATATATGCACATTTCGTCGTTTGCATACAGAACGATGTATTAGAAAAGCGCGAACGCACCGCGCCACTTCTCGTATGCCACCGGTGTTTTCTGTAGGTAATACACCTGATGTGTTGATGTTATCTATATACTCGAGGTATTACTTTACTAGTGGAGCCGAGAGTCATTGCAGAATAGTGACGATGTGTCTTTATTTATAAATGGGTTATATTTCATGAAATGGCTTAGTTTCTCGTAATATAGAGTTTTGTGTTGCATTTTCAATATTTTTATTTATAAATATGTATATTGTTTGTACTTATTTTATAAATAAAAATAAATAGGTAAAATTTATTTAATTCTGTAATATTATTGTTTGTATAATTACATACATTTCTAAATTTACCTGATGTATTTCGAAATGAATAAATTACACTTAAAATATTTTATTACTCTTATTATACAAAATATGTATTAAGTCTCATTATTTTGATGAATTATTACAAATATTAATATGCAAACTGTAATTTTACATAATTTAAGAAGTTATACCAACAATATGTAATTCTACCTTAAGTATGTGATGTAATTTGCAGGAAGTAAGCAATTTTACATACTTATTAGGTGATTATTATCAATTATGTAAATATTATAGAATTTGAGAATATTTTTATAGAATATTTATGCTAAAATGAAATTACAGATTTTTATAGTAAAATTTTATTTCTATTTTTCTGTAATTTTGCTAATTTTTTACGGTGTGCATTTTCAATATTTTTATTTATAAATACGTATATTGCTTGTTCTTATTTTATAAATAAAATTTGCATTAAATTATTGTTAGATTATTATTTTTAAATAAGAGTATATTTTGTTACGTGTAGTTAAATCATTTAATTTCGATACAATAGTAGATTACTAGAGTTTTAAAAAATTAATTGTTTAATGTAAAAACTAAAAAAAGTATTAATCTCGCTTATGGGACGAATTTTTGTAAGGCGTTTTAAGATTTATCAACTTCTTTTGAGGTGTACTATCTCTCGCTCTCTCTCTCTCTCTCTCTCTCTCTCTCTCTCTATCTATCTCTCTCTCTCTCTCTAAAAGGATACAGAGAAGATCGTAAACACCCTATATATACCAATATTAAATTACTTATTATAATTGAGTACTATTAGAAATTTTTACTAAGCAACAACGATGATGTTCCTTGTCAAATCCAAAGTTGGTTTAGCAGACCAAAATTTATGCCTCCTCCTTCTTCGAGTTAATCATGTTAGAGGTGTATATGTTTCGGTGCGGATTAGATTAATCTTGTGTACCATCGTTGTCGTTATATCAAAGCTTAGTAGCTACTGCCTTCTATATCTGTGGTTATCTCGAGCTATAACTGCTATGTCATTTTGTTTCAATACACTAATAGGCTGTTAATCATCTATTTTAGGCTAGAAGGTGATTGCTTCGCTAAATCGAGATCGGTTAATTCTCTTATTTGAGATACGAATGAATGAATGTTGTTGGAACTGCTGAAATTGGTCTAATTGTGAATATTATAAAGAGTTTTTAATATTGTTGAAGAGATAAGAAGGAAATAGTATATTATGTTACGAGAATTATTGTGCTGAGTCTAGATATTTGTGGCCAAGGCTAAACCGAGGTCAACTAATCCGGGCTTTCTATTCCGAATGACATATACGAATTTTTCTTCAAGCATTATAAACGAAACGAAACTAAATATAAATAAAAATATATATCAAATAACCTCAACAGTTATAGAATAGTATGTATATTATGTATATATTATTTATATTTGTTACGTGATTTGTAAGAATATATAATTTTTGACCATCTTGGATGGTGCACATAGTATTTTTTACATTTCTTCACACATTTTCAACAATCAAATTCAAGCGAAATGAAACTGTCAATTAACTTGACTTGTTAAATTCGTCGAAACCTCGATTTTTAATAAATATTTATGCAGAACTACAAACTAAAGCTGTTTTGTGTTAATATAATAAGTTCTGAAAGAATTTTTACTATGTTATTAAATATAAAACTTTTAATATTAATAATAAGCAATAAAAATTTGCTACTATTTTTATATAAAATTATTAATAACCAGTTAGATGTAACATTGCTTCTTCTGTAATATTATTGTTATTATAATTACGTACATTTCTAAATTTACATGATGTATTTTGAAATGAATGAATTACACTTAAAATATTTTATTAGTATTATTACACAAAATATGTACTAAGTCACATTAGTTTCATGAATTATTACAATTATTAATATGCAAGCTGTAATTTTGCATAATTTAAAAAGTTATACCAACAATATGTAATTCTACATTAAGTATGTGATTCAATTTGCAGAGAGTAAGCAATTTTACATGCTTATCAGGTCATTTTTACTTATTTTATGTGATTATTATGAATTAAGTAAATATTACAGAATTTTAATATAGAAATACAGAATATTTATAGTAAAATAAAATTACAAATTTTTATAGTAAAATTGTATTACTATTTTTCTGTAATTTCTCTTTTTTTTATAGTGTACAATTAAATCAAATACCTATCATCAGCTAATCTTTTACTTTCTTAAGACAAAACTCGCTCTAAACATCTACCATATTGCATTTGTCTTTATCCCCAGCTGGTTAGGGGATGAAAATCCTTCGGTACCCGGGCCGCACTAGGCTTTAGATCCTCCGATCAGTGGCGGCCCCGTATTACGCTTGTAAATGCGGCTGGATGTGCGGCTTGTGTTAGCCGCACACACCAAAACCAAGTTTCGCGCCGCGATTTTTCTTTGGCATCGTTGCGTTTGGCCCCCCCGATGCTTTAAGTCGAGCGGCCGTGTTACGGCATGCTTGCGCTAGATAACGCAGATTAAGCACGGATTTTGATGCGGCAACCCCTTACTTGCTCGGGGGATTACTTGCTGGTTTTCTCGGTTGGAACATCGGGAACGGGGTACGGGATATTTGATAGAAAAAATAAGGGTTGTCGTAAGGATGGAAATGATAAGAATTAGGCTAGTGTAAATATTTTTAATTGAACTTTAATAAACGGTAAATTAATTTATAATTTTACTGCAATTATTTTTACTCTTAAATTATGTATTTTGTTTATTGTTAATATTTTTGTTTGTTTTTAATATTATTTTTGATTAAAATAATTATAAGATTATACTGTTAAAATTTTCTAACAAATAATAATTATATGATAAAGAGAGAACTGTTTTTTTTACAAACACACGTACATATTCAATCACGCCATGTACTCAAAATAATGTAGAACAAACTTTTTTCACCATCTCGAAATCAGTTTCCTCCAAACATTTCTAATCAAACAAGCAACTTTAGCTTCACTCACATTTATAATACCTTGAAATACATTACAAACTCTTTCCATTATCTCGAAATTTGACTATATCCAAAAATATATTTTCGACAGAAAGTAAGAATTTTTAGTCGTTGAAGAATAAATTCACTGAAACCTATAAAACATTTGTACAATTTTCTCGACGAGAGATAAATTAGAACTGAGTAAATTATTTTCGTATTTCAATTGATCCGTGACAGTTATAAGAATGAGAATGACTTTAATTTAAGTCGGCTTCGTTAAGAGAAATTTGGTTGTCGGTTTTGGATTGTCATAAATCTTTTTTTTTTTTGAAAGGGAACAATCGAAGGAAAGAAAAGACAGGAATTTTGTTAGCTTTTGCTTAAATTTTTGTAATTAATGCGTTTTCTTTTAAATCTGTTTGGTACCAGGTTGTCTTGAAAGAAACATTACAATTCTATTTTGGATGTAACTATATTAAAATAGATATATTTAGTAGTAAAATTTGGGCTATAAATATTTTATGCGCGAAACTAGAAAACTTTACAAATAAAATGTGAAGGTAAACAGTTATTTCTGCAGTACAATTTTGATTACTAATTTCTTCTATAAATAGGTTTAGATTTCCAAACATTTTATATAATAAATAATAAGTAATAAACGGAATTCAGTCTTTTAAATATTTTTATTATCTTCTATGCCAAAGTTTCGGCAATCACTATTGCTTTTTTCCACAATAGATACAAATATGTATACAAAAAAATACATTCATATATAATAATATACAGAACAACTGAACAAAAACACACTTAAAACAGAATATAATTAGCTGATGTTACATGCGCGCAACATAATTAGTGTTTAATATTATATAACGCAATATATACATTACTTAATCAGAAATTAAAAAAAAAAAAATTATATAGTATTTCACGAAAATATTCTCATATTGAAAACTTCAAAATATTTGAATCTTAGCTTGAAAAAGATTCAGGAAAACGAAGGCACCAACTCAGCTATTTATTTTCGTAACGTGTGTGCAGAGAACGCATGCACAACGAACGTTAGGCAATAAAACAATACGCGAAAAAAATCTGACAGTCGTGGTTGTCCCGACGGACCTATATACGAACCGCCGACGCGAATACCGACGCCTCCAGCCAACTAAAGGGCGGTTGTCTACATTTGCATATAGACGCGTCGGAAATGTTGGCGAAATGCTCTTGAAGATTATCGTTTTAGGAAGTGCAGCAGAGCCATTGAGATTCAAGTACAAGATTTCTTGTTTTAATGGTGAAGGAATCTGTGGGAATAACGATAATTATTTTATTAAGTTATTGAATAAATTTATATGTACTGTTATCATACGAAAATGTTTTAAATGAAATATTAATAAATAAATATATAATCTTACCAAAATCAATATTAGTTTGAATTCTATAAAAAGAAATATTTTTTAACATTAACATTAACATTTCTACAAGTTATTTAAAAATTTAATAGAGAGTCATATATTACGTTAGATATTTTTGTATGTTATTATATAAATTATATATTTATAAATAAATAAAAATCAGAACTAACCAACCGATTTATTTTGGTTTTAATTTCGGAATATATTATAAAATAAACGTCCAAACAATAAATGACAGAAAATTGGAAAAACCTTAATCAATAACATACAACATATCATTCTAATCGTTGAAAATTGGATGAAGTAGAAAATCTCATCCATACTCATAATTTCCTTTGTGCATTAAAGCAAGCATCATCATTTCTCTTTTCCAAAAGTATTTTGATAAATGGTCCGCAAGAAGAAGAAATTTTATTCTCCTCTTTTTCCCTCATCATATCAGAGGAAGATTTGTACTCGTTCGTCCATTATTGAGTGCTATCAACTCTACACTCATTCCTTCGGTTTTCCTCCGCGTCTTGTTCATCGGGCTGGGGGATAAATTCCAAAATAAAGCGAAACTTTTCGGCCTGGTAATCGAGCGCTACGGCTACATTCAGCCGTGAGTAAATTGAAATCGTCTGGCAGATCGTAAATCCGGTATTCCATCTGTCTTCTGTCTGCGTGTGCAGACCGGAGAAACGCCGCGCCGGTTCCTTCCTTATGACAATTTAAAACAGATATATCTTCGGTTTGTGCCTGAATGGCGCTGCCGATGTAGACAAATGGCGAAAGGACCAACTTGCTTCGACGGGAATGAAGCGCGCAAGAGTTTAACGCGTTAAGAATGGTTGATAGACCCCGTGGCTTGGACATTTCAAGTTCGTTTCGAGGAGAGAAATCGGTCGTCAACGAGGGAAAGCATCAATTGATGTGTCATATTGAGAATAATCGTTTCTATGTATTGATTTATTGACGTGTCTAAAATTTTCTAGGTTAGTGGTAGAATGATGTTACAATATTATTTAATAGGGCGGTTGAATAGAAAATTTTAAATATCAGATATAGTGCAATATAACTTTTTGTATGAATTATTTCAAATTTATTAACTAATAGGAGTATTTGTTTAACTTAGTAAAAATCTTTTAGAACTAATTATATTAAAATAAAACGACTTTAGGTTGTGGTTTTCTATTAATATTTATTAATAATCGACGTTTCGATGTAGTCAACGTACTACTTCTTTATTAAGAAAATAATACAAATGATATTTACAGTAAATAAACAGAATGTGGGTGAAGCGAAAGTTGCTTGTTTGGATAGGAATGTTTGGAGGAGACTGATTACGGGATGATGAAAAGAGTTTGTGCCACAACCCTGTTGGGTACATGGCGTGATTGTGTATGTATGTAAACAGAACAAGAAACAAGTTACTGGGTAACAATATAAATAAAGTCGATTATTAATAAATATTAATAGAGAATTACAACTTAAAACCGTTTTATTTTAATATAATGAGTTCTGAAAGATTTTTTACTGTTATTTACTTTTATTTAATGTCATTATTATTTATATGTGTTACATTCATTTAATGATTTATAATTTAACTAACATATATTAATTCAATTGAAATACTTTAATATCACAACTACAGCACAAACAGTTATAAAACGCTAAAATTATGGATTAAATTTTAAAACAAATTTTAACATTTTTATCTTTAAAATTGAAATACAAATCTCTCAATTATATTTGTATTTATATTGCGACTAAAAACAGCATCAGCAATTTATTTAAAAAAAAAATGACAATTTATCAATGGTATAACAGTATTTGAAATCTTTGCAATCCTTTTTTTTTCCAATGCATATTTTCGTTGCATAAAAAGCGACCGAACCGATTTTTCCCCGATTAAGTGGAAAACTGTTAGCTGGATTTTCTTAATCGCCTTTTCCGGCCGCGTTGTTTTCATTGGAAATAATTGGCGTAGTTTTTCTAAAGACCATCACCAGATAAACGCTTCCATGCCATAGCTCCTTGTCCCCCACCCCCCCGCACATTGTTTTTCGTGGATTTATCGTAGATCTATCGTCGCAACAAGCAATTTCGTTCAATCAATGCGATATTTTTTCCATTTATTGTTCCGTATCGAAATTCGTCATATTTATCTTTAGTACATTCTTTTTTCTTTACTTTTTGTTGGAATCGTTTATGGGTGCATTGTGAGGATCAAATTTTTTCGGAATGCAATACAATATGTGGACATTACATAGACTACAAGATATTATTCTAAAAATTACATTAATATTGTTATAACACAAAAAATCGTTACTTTTGTACAATATTTAATTTAGAGAAAGTATAAAAAAATATCTAATTTATTAATAGGTATTTGCTTCTCATTAATTTTTTTACTGCAATTGTTATACAAAAACAAATTTCTTGCAATTTTGTTGTAAATAAAATATTTTTTAATATTATTTTCAAATTTTTTGTGTGTACTTTGTAGTAAAAGATTAATATATGATTAAAAAAATTGTGACAGTAAATAAAAATCTTTTATAACTCATATATTAAAATAAAATTACTTTATGTTAAAGTTCTGCATTAATGTTTACTTAAAATCGACGTTTAGACGAAACTCAACATCCGTCTTCAGCAGGATAAATAATACTAATGATTTTTATTATTTTTCTTTTTTATTTTAATAATTTTCCGTTATCAATTTGCTTCCTTTAATTTATAAATTTTATAATCTAGTTACTTATTTTGTTATATAGTAACTTGTTACCATGTTCTGTTTATTTATGTCATTTGTTCGTCGAAACGTCAATTATTAATAAATATTAATACAGAATTATTCAATCTTATATTTTATACTGTCATTCGTGTACACTGTTAGACAAATAAATTATTATTATTATTATTTTACAAGCA